>JARHVA010003869.1:0-600000 GCA_037957365.1 Torreya grandis | reverse complement strand
ATCATCACATCCATACATGACATCATCATGAACCATTATCATAAATGTCATAAACATCATCCTAGTCATCAAATTATCCTCATAATCACATGGGGTAACATCAAATCCATAGCCAAACATTATCATAAACATGAATAAAGTGACATATCATCACATGCCTAGCTAAGTGAGTCCACATTCATATCATCATGAGCATAACCATAATTGATATAGCATCAAATCATAAATAATAGTAACAACAACTATGAACCAAAAGCCATAAAGGAGGATCATATCTATAAATCATGAGTCTATAATCACATAAACATCATCATGTATAATAGTATACATATCTCACTTAAAATATACATCTCGCTGCATCAGCTCATAGGCTGGTATCAAAAATCATATACATAATAAGTATAATATCTCTTAAACAAAACTAAGAACCTGAGGCACCACTACCTCTTAGTGCACCATTGACCCCTAGAGCCTATCCTCCTATACCTTTTTAGTCACCTATATATGTGGCTCACTAAACTAGTGTCACTATACCTACACCACATGCAATCCCAACCTTGTACTTACCTCATCGTGGCTTGTCTGGACAATGCCTAAATACTATGGCCTCATAATACCATAGTTCCTCCATAGTCACTACATATCTCTACATCAAGATAGTCCCTACTAATTCCACTACTATTGGTACTCCTCCCCTTATCTACCTAAGAGAATCTCTCTCCTATGTCACCATAGATAGCATAGATCTGGCTTGATTTCTCTCACCTATGATAATAGCCAACTGACCCTATGCTTCTATCATGATACCTTTAATGCTATCATAGAATCTTCTACCATGGCTAGTGCCACTCATGCTTGGTCCCTCTAACCAATCACTACATGTATATCTAGGGCAACCCCCTATACCTACACCTATTGACCACCTCCACAAGTTGGGTCAACATTCGTCACCTATCGACCATCATCATCACCACCAATGTTAGTTGTAGCATATAGTTCCTAGTACCATATAGGCTAACCATCCACAATGTGTACATCATCTATATATAGCCTCAATAGTATCTCCTCATGCTTAAGGAATATATGTAATATCTATGGAATAGGAGATCTACATCTTCCCTCTTGTACCTTAGGAATACCCTAGGGATACCATATACCAATCTGAACTATCACCATACCCTATCAAAAGGTAGTAGTGCTATCTCACCATCCCTCCTATTTTAAATCCATCAATAACTCTATAGGGATAATTTGTGCTAGGCATAGTGTGCCCATCCTAGAAACCTGACATAAGGTCTCCAAATCACATATCCAATAACCAAGGCATCTAGTAAGACCTTGAACTAGTCTATATTATGAACCCCTCCACTTGGTCTTGAGAGGTAAAAATCATCTCTCCACCTCATAAATCCTAATCAAAATCCCATATAATTATATCCCTCCCATGATATCCCCATTTTTCATAGCACCTAGATGTTCTCATACACACAATAATGTATAACAAATCCCATGCTGATACCATACCTCCTATGAGCTCAGAATCCCTACAACTCCTTATAAATCTAAATTAATAGCATAGGTGCCCATGAAAACACTATGTGACCCAAAAACATCTCCATCTCCACTAGCACCCCCAATAAAAAATAAGGGAACCTCCCACTACTTGAATCAGTGAATGCATAGCATATCACGGTTATCATCATCATGGCCAACATTTACCTATCATCTCTAGCCCTCTCGTATAATGGTGTATAGTTGAACCCTCCTACATTTCACTTAGAAAAATCAAGGTCATCCCACACAACATATCCATGAAATCATCTGACTCATCTCTCTCTATATGAAAGATCAGGTCCCCTCATATGCATAGCCATATGATCCTGTGTATATCCTTAGGTAGGATAGTCATCTTGCCTGTCAAAAGTAGAAAGGTGTTAGTGGTATGATCCCATCTCTTAATGAGTACCACTATCATTACCACATCTCATGGCACATTCTAATAATGCATCATATCATTGAGACCCACCTCCTCCATATGGTCCCAATCATCAGTAGTCATACCCTGATGAATCTCATCAAAGATCTAGGGCACCTAGTCTCGCATACGGATCCTCTCCCATACCTATAAAATTTCATTAGCAAATATTAGTTCATAGACTAAAATTCTACCTTCCTTATGTACTCTACTTATCACACTTACCTCTTACTTCTAATCAATTCAACTTACAAACATTTACCTACTGTGAACTATTCCTACCACTTATCTACATCACTTACCTTAACCTATCACAATCTACCCTTTTACCTCACATACCTAAACCTACCCTTAAACCATTACCTATCAATTTGTAGTCATATAAAATTCAAAAATTGGCAACTTGAGCATGGATAATGACACCCAATCATTAGGTCCATCTTGCTTTCTCTCATAACCCTCTCAAGCTTATTTTCACTAATACCTAGTCATTCGGTAGCCTTCCAAACTTGATCCCATCTAAGCTAGGACCCTCTCTTCATGACTAATCCATCCCCCTAAGTTCCATCTACTCAAGAAAATAGCATCAAATTTGGAATATAGTGTTGGATCCTAGGGTGTCCCCTTTTCAATGTTCCTATCTAATCAAAATTTGAGCCCAAATTACCATTTTTCCTTGATTCTTCTTGTTCATTGTGTCAGCCTAGTCCAGTTTCATCTAACCCACGACCAATAAATCCATATAAAATCCCATTCAAATATAATTTAGAAAGTTTTGGCAAATATCACTCAATAAAACAAGAATAAAAGTAAGACCACTCAAGTAATCTTCCCTATTCTTTGCATACAACCAACCTATACACTTTTAAGCCAATTCAAGTCCTTACACTAGCCCCTAGTCATCTCAAGCATACCTAATTTTTGAATTTATTGAATTTTAATTCACTATTTCACCAAGCACTCTTAAATGGATAACTATATATGGCTTGATCCCTCCTCTGAGTATTGGTATGTAGGTAGTGTGCCCACACACAAGGTGTGAAGCACATCTAGTACATCTTTCACACACTAACCCATTTTCCCTATTTTCAAAAGTTTGTATTTAAGTGCATAGAATATAAATACGTATAAAATAATCTCTAAAAGGATATATATTGATATTTACACTCCAAAATTTTGTACACAAGCTCACACTGGCCAAGCAAACAAAACCCAGAAATCTTAGATCCTTAGGATAGCAGCACCAGGGAAGGACTATAGCATTGGAGCCCAAAGTGTCCAATTTTAGTGTTCCTATCAAATCAAGAAATGAATTTTAGGCTCCTATTTATTACAATTTCCTAGGCTTGCACATAAATTTCTAGACCCTATCTCAGTCGAATCAATACAAAATAAGATAAGTTTAATTTTCTCTCTCACTACTATTTTTGGAAAAGGTCAAATTGTAATTAAATTTCACAAATCAGTAGCTTTAATTTGGAATATTATTTAATAATTTTCTCCTCCTTAAACCCTTTTATTATTTAGGAATTAAACACTAATTTCCCCAAAAATAATAAATCATTTGGTGAACCCAACTTACTTCTAATTACGCATAAAAACCCTAAAAACCTTAGGGTAAATTCCTAGATGATTTTTTTCATAAATTTAACAATATTTTCTTGAATATTTAAATTATAAATTTATTCCAAAATTTTAAAATTTATTAGTAAATTTTAAAATTTATTAGTAAATTTTAAAATTTAGTAGTAAATTTTAAAATAATTTTATTTCAAACCCTAGTTGCATCAACTAGCTCCTAGTAATTTTCCAATATTAATCTAATAATTTCTTGATTTTTTTCTTGCATATCTAGATCAAAAATTTGATTCAAAATCTTAAATTCAATAGTAATTTAAAAAATAATATTATTTTAAACCCTATTTACATCAACTAGTTGCTAGTAAATCATAAAATCACTTCAAATTTCAAAAATTCATAGTAATTTCAAAAAAAATTCCTCAAAAACCTAGTTGAATCTAATAGGTCCCATTAAATCAAACACTTTCCCATAAATTTTTGATTTTTACTTGCATACTTAACTCATAAATTCAATTTCAATTTCAAAAATTCATAGTATTTTACAAAAATATTATTGTTAAAATACTAGTTGCGTATACTAGCTCCTATTTTGCACCTTGAGGTATCACCTTACATGTTAGGGAGTTTCATATCCTTTCTATACATATTCTAGTTCTTTGTTTAGATTATATTAGTTTAATATTTTTTACTATTATCCAAGTTTTTTTTCCTTATGCCATCTAAGTTCCTTGCATCTCTTCCTTCAAGATGAAGTGCAAGACTTAGTGGCAACCCTCCTAAATTCACCAGAATCCCTTCAACTCAACCATATACCATAGATAGACAACCAACTCAAGTTCCCATTATAAATTCTACACATCAAAATTACACCAATTTTAATAAGGATAATTTTGACAAAGAGCAATATGAGAATAACAATGATGATAAAAATATTGATGTTCATGCCCCACCACATCAGACTCTTGATCAGCTTCCACGCATTGTTAATAATGAAGTTGTCCTCAACAAAAATTTGATCATACATTATTTTCAAGAAAGACTCTAGGACTAGCCTTGATATCTTACTCTTATTTTACAATCTATCATAAAAATAGAAAAGTCTAAACAAGTTGAATCTTCTCAAACCATAAATCCACTAGTTGTAAATGACACTATAGAGGCAACTATGTCTCAATAACCCCCTATAGTAGCCCAACTTTCTGCTATGCCACCAGCTATAGCTAGTACATCTTTGTCTCCTAATGTGGTAGCCCTTGTGCAAGAGATGAGATCTTTTCAATCCAAGGTGCAACATCTTGAGCAAGGTGCCTCTAAACCTACAAAGGCTTTGGATTATTTTGCTTTACTGCATACACCATTGCAATGTCACATTACATTTATAACTTTTCCATAAGGTTTTTTTGTTCAACCCAAGCTTACTCTTTATGATGGAAAGGGTGATTTAGAGACACATTTAAGAGCATTTCATGCAGTATGCTTGGACTATGTACCAAATGACTGGCTACATACCAATCTATTTCCATAAAGCCTAAAGGATTATGCTTTACAATGGTTCTATAGTCTACCAAATCAGTGGGTCAATGCATTCAATCCTTTAGCTAACATGTTCTTATCACACTTTATTATCAACATTGGTGACAAGGTTTCATATTCTCAAGTTGCACAATAGAAACAAAGGTCAAATGATCATCTCACATATTATATTCTTTGATATAAGACAATCTTGGCTAAGATGACTACCCCCATGGCAGATTAAGAGTTATAAGACCTTTTTAAATAGAGTCTTCTACTAGCACTTCATAAATCAATCATGTTCAAAAGATTCTCTTGACTAAACTATGTCACACATTAAAGGAAAGATAAGTCAAAAAAAAATTTAATGAGAAAACTAAAATACACTAATACATCAAACACAACTAATAAGAGTAACAACAAAGTCCCATATAAGCTCAAGTTTAATGACACTAAAGGACATAATCAACCTATAGTCAATGAGGCTTTCGAGCCTCCTCAAAAAATAATTTTATCATCACCCCCTCAACATACTTCTTCACACCTTCAAGTTCCTCCAACTAGGGTTTTACAACAACTTTTGGATTGTAATATCATATCTCTCCTTCCTATTTTAGAAGTTGATCCAACAAAAACTCTTCCAAAGGGATATGATCAGCATGCGTTTGGTGACTACCACGGGGCACTAGACCATATGACAAATAGATACATTAGTTTAAAGCATAAGATACAGGACCTAATATATTCAAACACTATTGATCTTGGCATTTTAGTTGAGCCTCCACCGGCAAAGCAAACATAGGATAAAGCATTGAAAATATTCTTAGAACCATTTACACAACATTCTAAATAAGAGGTGGGGGATCAATCAAGGTTTCACCATGCATATCATGCACATCCCCCACTAGATACATATAGGGCACCTTCAAATGAGTTACATCATTTGAGCTACATGATTGGTGTATAAAATTCCATAGTTCCAGCTAGACCTTTCATCTCCTTCTTAGAGTAGGAGATCATTGAAGATGATACAGACTATCATGCACTCTTTATTAGAGCTCACATTCATAATCATCCTATTCATAGTGTTCTCATAGACAATGGATCCAGTGTGAACATGTACACTATGACATTACTATAGTATTTGGGATATTTATAGTAGGATATCACTCTAACAAACATAGTTATTAGTAGTTTTAGTGGGCATATACAAAGTTCATTGGGTCAGATAGTACTTCCTCTATAGGTTGGTCCTACATACATGGCCACATCATTCACTATAGTTCCTAGTGCAGGAGTTTTTTATATGTTACTTGGTCGACCATGGATTTAAAAACTAAAAGCAATACCTTCTATAGTTCACAGATGCATGAAATTCATTCACGCTAATTAGGTTATTATAGTCAGAGGAGTTCAAGATGAGTTACCACTCCCCACTTTAGAGCCATTATATACTTTTCAGTCACCAATTTTAGTTTCACCACTTTTCAGTCACCAATTTTAGTTTCACCACAAGTTTCATTTTTGCCACCAGTTTTAGTTTTTCCATCAGTTTTAGTTTCTCCTCTAGTTATAGTTCTTACTCCAGTTCAAATCTAGACATAGTTGAGGCATCCACCACCAGTACAGAGGGTTCATACACCTACATCGCTTCATGATTCTAGATAGGTTCTAGCTATAGTATTCACACCCAAGGTAGTCTCATTGAGATCTCATGCATATACACATAGAGCACATGTTCAGAGATATTCTCCTACTTCTAGATGGGTCCCTAAGAGCCCTAAAGTTACATCCACTTCATATAGTTACAAAGGTACCCCACAATCAGTTTCTACTTCATAAAATTTAGAGCATCTACAACATATACAACTTTTAAAACCATAATCTCAACATTTTCTTCACGCTTCATGATCATGCACAATTCCACTCCTTGATATTGGACACCATAATAGGGAGTCTTGCATGAGACTCATCTATTAGTATCATTTCTCCTCAGCATTAATTGTAAATAGTTTCTTATGCTTGATTGTACATAGCTCAAATAATTCTAAAATACAAAAACAATATAACATTTCAAAAAAATCCAAAAACATTAAAATATGTCAAAAATAACAAAAACATTTTGATTGTATGCATCATCCATGTTTTAAATTGCTACTACTATGCTAGGATTGATATTTGTTATTTTATGCTATTGTATGCTGATTTATCTACATTACCATGATTCATTTGATCTTCTTTGAGTGTGTGAAGTGAAATTCAGCTACTTGATTGCTTCACTCTACCCATTGAGGGGGCATTCCTACTTCTACATTTGAGACACACATCAATATACATACCCAATAGGAGCATCTTCTACATGACTACACCATCCAGGTTATGCCATACTTACACTCCATACTCTAAGTTATCACATTGATGTACATTATCTACTAGCTTACACAAATTATTTTATCGACATATCATTAGTATCTAGTACTTGTGTATTTCTTAGCATATACCTAGTCTTGTACTAAACATGTCTTGCATACTTTCCCCTTTGATTTGATTAATTAGATGTGATTGTATATTTCTAGTCTTTACATGATTCATCTTCTTGCTTAGCGTATCTTGATGTGATTGCATTGCCACTTCCTACTTGTCTCCTATATATACCTTAGGACATTTTCCAATGTCCTTTGCTTCTATTCATGTGTGTGCCTTAGGATATTTGCCAATGTCCTTTACTGGTACTCTTCTATGTTCCTATGGCCCTTATGCCAAATTTAATTGCTCCACTTATATGTGTATGTGGAATTTGAACATGCCTTGTAGGCTTGCTTTCTAGTTTGAGTGACATGTACTCATGTCCCTTGTTTGCATGACCCCTTGGCTACCCTTGTATGCTTCTTACTTCTTACTTTATGTGCTTTTTGCTTGATTGCTTCTTGATTGTTTCAATGCCATGATCCATATCATGTATTTCTCTATTCTCTTGGATGCCATGATGGATATCATGCTCCATCCCTCCCACTAACAAACTAACACCTAACATGTCCAATTTTAATTCAATTCCAGTATATTACAAATGATATTACATTTGTATATCTATCTAGGCATACCCCTATTGACTTAACAATGTCTCAATTAAAACCATGATATATCTTGAGATATCTTGTCGATTATCATTGCTATATCATGTATATTTTTTAGCTTAACACACTTACAGGGCTTCTTCTTCTAAGCATAGTCGTTATAGGGTATATATTCCTACCCTTATAAGAGGGGGAAATAAAATGGGGTTTTCTATAGATATTAGAGATCCTATCGATCAAAAAAATTAGTTTAAAAATAACTAGAACAACAACCAATCATCAAACCATTTAGAACAAACCAGGTAGATAGTCAAGAATCTAGAATAGTGATCAATTTTAACCTAGGACAACAACACCGAGGTTGGACTACAGTACTAGACACTAGGGTGACATGTTTTAGTGCTCCTATCTAAATAACACAAAAGCTAGATTTTCTAGAAGCATGTATAAAAGTAGGTTCAGCTATAGTTTTACACAATCAGACCAGTTTAGAATCAGTATTTTTTAGTACAATTTTCTCAAAGAATCTAGACATAGGGGGCATCATGCATGGCATGATTAGTTCTCACTTTCAATTTTAGATATTTCACTTGGAATAACTTTCAAATGAAAATCCATGTTTCTGATACCAGTGATCGGGGGTAGATTAGACAACACTTTTGCTTCTTTTCTTTTTGAGTTTAGAATTACCTAGGCATTCTTAGGATTTATGTGCCTTACTCCATCTATAGGTCATTGGAATCATTTTAGAGTGGATTTTATACAAACCTAGCCTCCACATTCTCAAGTTCATGGGTGGCTTTCACATGAGCCAAATTTTTAATTTTAGAGTGGCTTTTATACAACCCTGATCTCCATCTTTTCTAAGTTGGCCAACTTTGGCTTAGTTTTTAGTACACATTCAACTATCCATTCCACATTATCATATTTATAGATCATTCATGGGCTTTAGAAGCCTTCTCATATGACATACTTCATACCAATATCAGTTCATAGCTTCACTTCACTAGGTAATGATGGATCCAAAGGGTTAGCCTTTGTATTCTTGAGCCACCTATTTAGAGGGATTGGACACATAGCCCAAACATTGATTAGCACACAAAGACAATCTAGCTTCACTCAATAGGTGATGATGGAGCCAAAAGGCTAGCCTTTGCATTCTTGATCCACTTTTTGGGGAATTTAGCACTCAACTCCTTTTGTGATATAACTTTTGGTATAACATCATCCAATACATCTAGCATTACTTAAAATTACAAGTTTTGTATTGTTTTGCATACCCAGTGAGGTGTATTTATTCCTTTCTCTTCCTCTCTCTCTCTTACCTAGGTTTTTACATTCTTATTTTATATTGCATATAATAAGAACTAATCTAGTATTTGTTTTCCTTTCACAGATTCACACTTGCACAATGTGATCTCTATACACTATCTAGTATTACTCAACATCACATAGCTTCATGGGATTCACCTTTGCATTTAAGTTTAGGTACACTTTTTATTTTCCTTTATCCTAGTATTTTGCTTTGATATATCACTAGAATAAAGGTGGGGTAAATGTAGTCATATAAAATGCAAAAATTGGTCCCTCTTACTTTCTCTCATAACCCTCTCAAGCTTATTTTCACTGATTCCTATTCATATGTAGCCTTCCAGACTTGATCCCAGCTGAGCTAGGACCCTCTCTTCATGACTAATCCATCCCCTAGGTCCCATTTACTCAAGACAATAGTACCAAAGTTGGACTATAGCATTGGACCCTAGGGTGTCCCCTTTACAGCGCTCTTAAATAATCACAATTTGAGCCTAGATTACCATTTTCCCCTTATTCCTCTTATTCATTATGTTGGCCTAGTCTGATTTCATCTAACCCATGACCAATAGTTCCATTTAAAATCCCATTCTAAGATAATTTATAAAGGGTTGGAAAATATCACTCAAGAAAGTAAGAATATAAGTAATACCACTCAAGAAATATTCTCTATTCTCTACATACAGCTAGCCTATACACTTTCAAGCCAATTAAAATCCTTACACTAGCCCCTAGTCATCTCAAGCACACCTAGTTTTTGAATTTCTTGCATTTTCATTCACTATTGCACCAAGCATTCTTAAAGTGAGAACTACATATGTCTTGATCCCTCCTCAAACCATTGGTATGTAGGTAATGTGCCCACACACAAGGTGTGAAGCACATCCAATAAATATTATATAGACTAACCCCTTTCCCCTATTTGCAAAACTTTCTATTCAAGTGAATAAAAGACAAAGACAGAAAATCAGCTTTACAAGGAGCTCTATTGATAGTGAGGCTCAAAAATTTGGTACATAAACTCACATTGGATAGGCAAATAAAACCCAAAAATCTTAGGTCCTCAATATAGTAGTATTGGGCAAGGACTATAACACCAGAGCCTAAGGTGTCCAGTTTTAGCACTCTTTTCCAATCAAGAAATGAAGTTCAAGATCCTATTTGTGACAGTGTCCCAAGCTTGCACATAAATTTCTAGACCCTGTCTCAGTCGAATCAATACAAAATAAATTTAATTTTCTTTTTCTCACTACTATTTTTAGAAAAGGTCAAATTATAATTAAATTTCACAAATTAGTAGATTTAATTTAGAATATTATTTACTAATTTTCTCCTCCTTAGACCCTTTTATTATTTAGGAATTAAACACTAATTTACCCAAAAATAATAAATCACAACCTATGTCATTTGACCATTACACAAAAAATGACCCTTAACCATGACCTATTACCCTTAACCCTTACCATTAACTATTACTTGACCATCCCCCTTACAACATTTACCTATGGCATCCCACCTCTATACCTTAATTATTAATCAAAACCTACTATCACTCATACATTTGCCCCAATAGTTGACCTTAACATTCAAACCTAACCATTAACACCTAACTCTATCACCCATTACCTATCCACCATCTATCCTAACAAACACTTACCCTTAACTTTCAAAAAATTGTAAATAAAACAACTCAACCACTGATGGTTAACTATTCCTATAGTCAATCACTGATGGTTAGACAACCCTCAATAGTCATTTATTGATCATCGATGGTCGATGGTGATCATAGATGGTCACTATGGGTGATTGCTAGTGGAACCTCCAAACCTTACCTCCCCATTTAACCCATCTAATGACCATAATCACACAAAAAAATTCTACCTATACCTATACCTATTCTACCCTATCCTCTCCAATTTCAAATTCAACCTCAAATTTAACTACCACACTACCAAAACCTAAACCTAGGTCAATCATACCACAAAGCAAATAATATATGACAAACAACAAATTTAAATACAATTACATTTACCAAAACAAATCTACCATCTACCAACTCAACACGGTACCAACCTCATTCCTTGACCACCATCGAGGAAGAACCCTAAGACCTACTAATTGGCCATGTGCCCTACCTTGTCGTCCCTACATCCTCATCACTCTAAATTTCAGCCCACTTAATTAACCTCACCCACTCAACCACTATCAAACATCATCAAACTTCTCTCACAAAATGTTAAGAAGAAAAATTCCAAAGTTAATTCGATCAAATGAGCAAATAAGACCCATAATGACAATTTTTGTCTTTACCTTTCTAGGGCTGATGCCAGATCATCAACATTCAAGGTGACCATCAACAGTTGACCCCAAGGGTCAACCCTAACCATTGATGGTCAGCATTTCAAGTTTTTTACTACAAACAATAACTTTTTATGCAACTTTTTTAATCCAAAACCAAATCAAGTACCCACCATATGAGAATGCCTTATCCAACAAACATGGTCACCACCCTCATTACCTCACCATTGGCCATTTTGGCCTGACTCTCACATGTTTTATGACATCTTTGCTTTGGTCTTTTTTACTACACCAATTAAATTTCTAAGTTGAACATTTTGAACTTGCACTACCTTGCACACACATAACCCATTTGTGTCCTCATAAGAACACTTCTTACTTTGGATACCCATGAGTACACTTTGTCTAGGAGACTTGAGTTTATGAGTGTATCCCAGCCATCACATATGATCACATGGTCCATTTTTTACTTGTTCTTTTAACACTGACCTTATTTTGCCAACCATGACAACCTAGTCAATGCATAATCTTGGTTATTTCACTTAGTCACACTTTGTGTGTATGTTTACACTTCAGTGCCTAACCCATCAACCACCAACTCAACATCAACTTAATCACTTATCAAACCTACACCTAAATTTATTTCACCTCATCGACTCCCATTTTGAGGGGGAACAACTCTTCCCATGCTCAGGGAAACCAAACCTTCAACCCGCACTCCATTTTTATTTTTCTACTTGATGATACAAACTATGTAATAAAAAGGGGCAAAATGTAGATAATTAAAAACCACACACAATAGTTCTAGATGTCAAAATATTCCTAAACCACCTCAAGACCCCCTAATGACCATCCACACCCCTTACAACTATAAACTCAAATCAATGACCCACTAACTAACCCACCTTTTTACCCAACTTATCCTTTGAGCCATGACTATTGATGGTCACCCTAACCATTGATGGTTAGGCTTGACCATTGATGGTTAGGTTTCCACCACCTGGATAGTCAAACTCTAGTCAAATCCAACTTTCTATTTTATATTTAGCTCATCTAATTTATATGCAAACCAATGAATGCAAAATCAAAATTTGAACTACTTATTTAACCTCTTGTAAACATATTATTTCACCTCTCCTTCCTTCTTATAAGAAGAGAGGAAGAGAGGGTGAATCTAGATCTAGAATCGATCAATCATCCACATCCAGAGCTAGAGCCTCTTTAATTAGAGTTCTTTTTGTAGGTATTCTTACAGTGATTTTGTGAACCAGTAAATGCCATAGAGAATTGAAGTGATGCCATCCATCGACCAATAGCTAAGTTTCATTACTTTTCCAAAATTTCTTTAGACTCCATCAATGAGTTTACTAGCCAACCACCTTAATCATTCATCAAATCAACAACCAACAAGCTAAGTATCTATCTTCAGTAATCAATTACTTTTTTTATTTCACAATCAACCCAACCCAAACCCATCTCTCATAATTAAATTCTATAACAATGTCAAAATAACCTTTTCTTGACCCAGACCCAACCCATAGTAACCATGATGGTCACTATAAGCACTAATGGTTTGTCTCAAATACCAATAGTCTGTTCCAACTATTGACAGTTAACCCAACTATTGACACTTACCCTAACCACTGATGGTCACTGTGTGATAAAATAATAGCAAGTTATTTTCACCCACCAAATTTTAACCAAATCTAACTCTCAAACCCTCTACCTAATCATAGATCCTTAACCTATGTTCTAAACCATACCTAACCTATTTAGCATTAATATCAATCTATTTATTATTATAATTAGTCAATTTCATCTAATCTTTATCAAACACTTCTTGTACTTAATTTTAGTACCTTTTATTATTTATGCAAGTACTTTATCTTTAAAAACTTGATAGCTTAAAAGTGTGGATTAATATCCTTCAAATAAGCTTGTGCTTCTTGGATCTAGCTCATTAGGCAATCCACCCAACTATATAACTAATCAAACCATTTCTTTGAGTGCTTTCTTATCTACAGGTCATTCCTCCCAAGCCAAAGAGGAGTATCTACACTCATCTAGATCAACACATACACAATAAATCAAGGTTTTTTACCATACCCTTCTTGAGTTTCTTTTCTCTTCCTTCTCAAGAATATAAGCAAAATTTATCTGAAATAATTACAATTAGATGATGTTATTGTTATTTGACTAGGCTTAAATTTTAGTTGGACTTTAAAGTTCAGTTATGAAATTCTAATTATCTATAATAGATTTTATATAGAATTAGGATCTTCTGCATAATCATTTGGTGTTATTTAGGTACAGATAGATGAACAATTTAACTATAGGATTACTATTTGGTTTTATAAAAATATGAATATTAGTGGATTGATAAAGTTTTATGACTAATTTTAGTTATTTTATGAGCATTAATCATACATGAATGGGACTATATATATTTGCTATTAAGATGAACTGTGTATATAGATTATGTAATTGTAAAAGGATTGGGTATAGGAGTTCCTACGGGTTCATTTGCATAACAATATTGTTTACTCAGATTTGTGTTGAGTTCATTTTAGTTGGCCAAATATGTGAAATTACCATCAATACCTGATAAGGTATTTGCCTAGGTGTTAATTAATGGTTTGGATAAAACCTGAATAACGTAAAAGTGGTTATGTTTAGTTATATTTGCACTTATACAATTGGTAAAGCATGAATGATTATTTTGATTTTTAATGGTTAAAACGTGTTGATAAATAAATGAGAACTGAGTATGAATTATAGAATTATGTATATTTATTTATCATGGGAAATGGAATTTCCTTAATTTAATAAAAAGGTTATGGCGCCTTTGGTTATGAATTGACTGTATACTTTGCATATACAATATACTCTATGGTGAAAGACAATGGATGTCACCTTAGTAGTGTAATGTATAAATGAAGTATGTGTAATGTAATGATATGAATGCATATATATATATATATATATATATATATATATATATATATATATATATAAATGAAGTATGTGTAATGTAATGACATGAATGCATTAATGTGTGTGTGTGTGTGTGTGTGTGTGTGTGTGTGTGTGTGTGTGTGTAAAACATTCATTATATTTATGAGATTAAATACAGAACATAATTGTATGTATGGAATGGATTTTGTTATAAGTGGAATATGAATAATTTATTAGCCAGGGTTATAATATTATTTTGTAGAGAAATAATATTATAAGTTGCTTAATGGATAAAGCAACTAGCAGTCTAGATATTCATTACCTGAATGGTGTGTTAAATTTAGGACTATTTTTATATTTTGTTTATTATTTATAATAAACTAGATGCTTTGATTCTATTCACTCTATTTGGCAGATTAAATTAATGTTTGTGATATTTCTGTATTTAGCATATTTTTTATTAGCTAAAGTGAAATATGAAGAATGAATCTATTAGTTTCTATATCATTATTTATTTTACTGAATCTCGCATTCATGACCCTAATTAAGCAATGGATGGATTCCACTAGCTTATTTAGCACCATCAATGAAAGATAAGGGGTAATTTGATCAAGTGGTGTGTATGAATTTGATTGATCCTATAGATCATTTATTATTGAAAACTTTGGACAAAGTAATGTTTTGATAAACATTGTCATTTCATATATTGATATAGTTTTCATATTTGTGAGATATCATATTAGAATAAATTTCTTTATGGTACACATTATATATTAGATATCTTCAACACACAAGTTCTGGTTTGTTACTTTAGACTTCCACATCATCATTATCTATCCATCCGTGAAGGGAGGGCCATCCCTTTATTTAGAAAATAGTGTGTGGCGTCTATGGTTTGTGGTTGGTATGGAAAAGTGATCAGATGATGCTCTCCCTCCCATCTGGAGTACAATATTTGAGACTACACTTGAGATTACATATTGATACTTGAGTCATGGAGACTCTACTTAGAAGAGCTTTGTATCATGTTTTATCATTTGAGATATTATTATGTATTATTGAAATTATATCTTTTATGCATTGTACTTTCTATAATATAGGCTATAATATTATATCAGTCATGTCTAAACTTGTACTATATCATTTATGTTGAGATGTAGTAATTATGATTATTTAGTATTATTCATGATTTCTATATCTATTCATGGTGATCTTTAGCTAATTAGATTAGATATTGTAGACACCGCAAATGTGTCTGCACCTTGGTTCTCCCCCTTGGCCCTTTCTCCCTCCTAGTCCTCCTTGGTCCCTAACCCACCTAAGTCTTATTAATTAGAAATTAACATCTATTTTTAATTAAATAAGGCCCCCTTTCCACCCTACCCTTGCCACCTTGGATCCTCCCTTGAATCCCTCCACCTTCCCCCTAGCATTTATTAGGCCAAATCTCACCATTATATCCCCCTTCGTCCATTTTGGCATCCTTGTGACCGTTCTGCCCATGACCCCTCGCCTGGCGGCGTGCAAGAGTGGGCAGAGGCTATTTTTAGCCTCTGTGCCCATCCTGCGACCGCCGACGTCGGTGACCCTTCGGCCGACGTCGGCGAAACTGCCGACATCGGCAGCCTTCATTATCCCCTTCTGCATCCGTTGCACCCCCTGGACTCTTGAGCTCGAAAACAGATTCTCTTAATGCTTTGGCTCTGATCTCTCCTCTGTCTTGACCTCGTGCAATAGCAGCAACAGGTGAAAAGGCCCTGGATCAGTATCTTCTCCTTGCAGCAACTCTTCCATGGCTCCAGCAACATCTCCTTCTCTCTTCATTCAGCAAGCTAAAGGTAAGCTAGTCTGGTTTTTTATTTCATTTTAGTATTCAGTCATCTATCTTCTATTGTCTTCTGCTCCCTCTGTCCTTCCCCCCTGAGAGGCTGCAAAGCCTTCTCAGGCCCCATCCTCTGTGAATCCTCCTCTTCCTTGTCCTCTGTGTCTCTTCCAACTTCCTCACCCCTCTGCCAAAAAGACCTTGCACCAGGCACCCAACCCGAACCAGACCACTCCCCAATCCATCCAAACTTGTCCCCGTTCAGTCTCAGACCCGTCCACAGTCCAGAAAGCAACCCAGACCCGACTACAGGCCACAACCTCGACCGATGCCGATCACTTCCCCAACCGACGTCGGCAGGATAGCCGACGCCGACAGATCAGATAACCGACGCCGGCGACATTTCCGACCTCGGCGACTGTCTTCAGCCCAACAGCTCTTTCAGGTAATCATTTTGTTTTCTTCTTTCCTTTCTACTTTCTTTCTCACTTTTGTATTCTGGCATTCTGTCTTTTATCAGTCACTTATTTCATCAAACAGTGGGTTGACCTCCCTTAAGGAAGTTTTTACACTTCTGGGAACAAGCCTTTTGCTTGGCAACCCACTGCCTATCTGTCTAACGATTTTCTTGTCCTAGTTTCCTTTTTTTTCTTGCAGGTGTCATTCCTCCACAGCCAAAGAGGAGTGCTCACAAACGTCTGGATTTACGGTGCGCAATCTTTAGTCCAGGTACTTCCAAGCCTTGTCCATTACTTTCTTTTAGTTTCTTTCTTTTTAGTCTGAAAAGCAAATTTGAGGTAGAAACATCTCTGGCATGCCCGGTGGGACCCTAGGTTCCTCCTGGGTTCCTTTTTCTTTTTCATTCATTTAGGTGCATTTAGGCTCCTTTCTTCTTGTCTCTTTCTTCTATTCCAAATGACACTATAAGCAGGACTAAAACGAATCCTTCTTTTCTTTCTTCCTTGCATTTCTAGACTAGACTAAATATCATACTCTCGTCCCTTTCTCCATCTTGTCTTCATAACAACATCACATTTCAACTTGGGCATTAAAACGTATTGCACTTTCATTTCTGCTTGTGCTTGCATTAGTCCACATCTAGTAACTTAGACGCATATTGAATAAACCGTAGATACTTGATGTTACACTACCGAATCACATGCACTAAAACACACATAAAACTTACCTAAGACAAGGCCCGACTGGGATTTCATCCCCCAGCGGATACCTTACCCATCCCGGTGACCCTACTTGGATTTCATCACCAAGGGGGAAACCCACTCCGTTCTCTGGCGGAGGATAAACTCTAGGCGAGGTATATCTTGGCTAAGCGAGACCAGCTAACCACTAGAATCGTGAAGTCAGGGGAGCTTGCTCCTTAGCACCAGGCCACGTACCAGACCCTAACATAGATCTTTGAGCACCTAAAACAACACCTGAAACCATCTTTAGACCGCCTTCTTCTAGGACCCATTTTTTAGCCAATCTCCCCAAACATTCATCTAAGGCATAAGCCACAAGTTTCTAAGGTTAATTCCTAGGATTTATCGCTTAGGCTTGTCTGTCTTTCTCTGTTTTCCTCTTCTCATCTGTTTGTTTGAGTGTGTGAGGACGCTTTCTTCTTTGTTTTTCCAAGAACCTTTTGGCTCTCTGGAAAACACAGTCACCGACATCGGTTCTGCCACCGACGTCGGCTTCCCCTGTCACCGGCATCGGTTCTGATACCGACGTCGGCTTTATCTGTTACCGGCATCGGTTATCTGACCGACGCCGGCCTCATTTCCTACCGACATCGGTTTTTCAACCGACGTCGGTCTCTGTCACTGTCCTTTTTTTTCAAAACCAGTAACCTGAAACCTATCTTTTCTCTGCCAAAGACTCCATCCTGGTTTTCTGGAACTGAGCAACACAGTTCCTGAGACCTGAACCTCTTTTGCCTTGCATGGTTTTGACTCGTAGCCAAGCCAAAGCTCTTGTCAACCACGCTAGCCGTCAACCACTTCCGTCCACCCCATCCGTGACCAAGCCTACAATGGAGTTCAACTCGAAAACCGAAAGAACTCCCATTTGTCCAACCCCGCCGCAGACTCCCATTGTCCAAGAAGGGGACCAAGACTTCGAGCGATTCTTGGACCTCAATGTCAAGGCCTTGCAACATTATCTCGCGCATAGCCGAATGTGAGACTCCTTGGGCAATCCAATCTATGGAATGCCAACCTCCCTTGTCGCAACTACGGCTGTATCGACAGCATCTGTAGTTTAACCTTTGGACACCCAGGCCATCGTTTCGACCACTGACCAGACTCAGACCTTGACCAATCCCCCGGGTGTGGCCTCTCCCTCTATCATTGGGCCCACTTCCATCGGGGTTTCGGCCCCTTGTCAACCTCAACCCGCTCAACCGCTATCCACTCCATTTCAAAACCTTGTCGTCTCTATCCCGCCTACCCTGGCCCCTATCAACACCAGGGTGGCTTCTTACCCCTTGGCCCCCGTTACCACAGTCCAGCCTCTCGTGGCAACAACGGGCCCAGCTATGTCTTCTAACCAACCACCTTTAGCCTCCACCTCTGCCCCTGCGATTAGTCATCCGTACATTGTACAACCGACTATGTCGCACGCCTCCTCTAACCTCTTCCAAGCGCCCTACAACTTAGGGGGCGTGCAACCCGTCAATCCGTCGGCAGACATCATCAAGATGCTGATGGACAAGATGACCAGTCTTGAGACCTCTGTTTCTGGCTCGCGCAACACTCTTTCATACGAGCAAATCTGTAACGAGCCCATTCATCCTTCTATCCCAATCAGACCATATCCTAGCCAGTGGGAGCTTCTGAAGTTTTCTCATTTTCAAAACAAGGAAGACCCACAACAACACTTGCGGGCATTCAGACACGCTTGCTACCTCATTGGCCATGACGATGCGTTACTCTTACGCACCTTTCCTATGTCTCTCTCGGGTGCTGCACTTGACTGGTACAGCTCCCTTCCTAGCCATTCTCTCTTCTCATTCACACAATTGGCTCAGATCTTCTTCGATCACTTTTCCATCAACATAACCAAGAAGGTCTCAATCACAGACCTCTATTCTATCTGGAAATTCGAGGACGAGTCCATAGCCGACTTCGTTGCTCGATGGAGAGGCCTTATCAACCAACTCTCCTTTTCCTTGCCCCAGGCCGAGCTTATTGAACTCTTTTCTCAAGCCTGTGCCCGACATATCTCTTCCACCCTGAGGGTTCAAACCTTGATGAGGCCTTCACGATGGCCTGCAAACTAGAGTTGCGTGCCATCGAGGAGAACAAAGTCAAGTTGCGGAGTAAGAATCCCAGCTCTAAGACCAATGACTCTTCTTCTACCAAACCATCATCATCCAATTCTAAATCCAAGGCTTCAGCTAATGCCGTGGTTGTCAGACCTTCACCTTCTTTGACCAATCAACCTAAGCCATCTACATCTCAGAGCGCTACTCGCCAGTTCCAGCAAAGATACATGCAGCGACGATATACTCCCCTTGGAGAATCATATGCGTCTGTGCTGGAAAAGCTTCTTAAACAGGGAGTCCTCAATCTCCCTCAAGCCCGACCTCCTCCACAATTCGATCCCTCACACGCCATCCCCGCGTGGTATAGGGAGCATGACTTCTACAGCTTCCACCGTGTTAAGGGCCATGACATGGAAAACTGCAAGACCTTTAAGAACATAATACAAGACATGCTTGAAAAGGGGGATCTCATCTTAGACAATCCAAATGCACCCCCTAATCAGGCCATTGACATCTTCAAACAACCTTTCCCCAATCATCCGCCAACTCAGAACAATGTCCAGACCTTAATTGACGACAATCATGAGCACAATATTCGGACAGTCAATACAGTCTCTCCTTTTGTCCCCAATCAACCTCTTGAGGTTAGTCCATCAATCAGTCTATCACATGTGGACAAACCTCTCTCCCTGGCTAGTTCTCCATTGACCTCTCTCATCTTGGAGGATGCCTCAGCCTTACCAGCACCTCCAGTCTCGCCATCTTCCTTTCTGCAGCCTATGGAGGACCCGACCCTTCCTACTCCTCAGCCGCAAGTGGAGGGCACCGTCATCCCTGCCCTTTACCCGCTGGAGGAGCCTCGCTCTCCGATTTCTTCTCCACCCAGGGAAGAACCTGTCCCTCCTTCGTCCTCATCTAAATCTGTCATGACTTCACCATACCATGTGTCTGAGACCACTACACCCGTCTCGTCCTCAACCTCGCAACCATCAACATCTTCCTCTCAGCCATTTTCCCGGTTAGTGGAGAAGATTGAACTTCTCCCTCCGCGGAAAGTGACGCCTCAGGTGTTGTGGGAGCATCTTAAAGCCCTTCAACATACCCGCGCCCTCTCATCACATGCCACTAATCCTCCCAAGACAGAATCTCGTCAGACTCTTGACAAAGACCAGACTCTCAAACCTCAACCAAACCCGTCCAAACCAAAGCCTACGTCTATCTCGTCCAAACCCATCAAGTCATTTGACGTTCGTCCTATCTCCTCCCTCACTCACCCGCAAGTGAAGGTGGACCTAGGCCAGACCTCGACCAGTAGTAGTCTTCCGACCAAGGCGAAGAAGACTGCCAGACCGCAGAAACGAACGCCCCCTTCTCCGTCACCATTGCCGTCCATTTTGGGCCCCCATCCTTCGACCTTGGCTAGCATCCTTCCCACTCCGACCTTCAACCAAAACTCGTTGCCTCCTTTGCTTCCTCTGCCTACCTCCAGTCGTCCCTCTCCTAAAAAGGCGTTCTCAATCACCAGGCCAGAGCCATCTCCATCTGTCACCGCGCCATCAACCCATAAGGTGGTACGGAAACCTCTTCTAACCTCGCCTAAGCAAAAGTCACCAACCTCGCGCATATCAAATAGCACAGACCTTCTATTGGGCTCATACTCGTCAATATTGTGCCGACTTCTCCAGACTTCTGACATAACCCTTCCGCCCATCAAGCCTTTCCAACCTCTCGAGTCCAAGCCCTCCTGGTTCGACGATACGAAAATTTGCTTGTATCATCGTACACCAGGACACGAAACTGAGACTTGCTGTGCCTTCAAGGCCGTCATTCGCCGCCACATGGAGAAAGACACTCTTCTCCTTGAGGACACTCTTGACCAGACCCCGACTCCTTCCTGTCCAACTTCTTTAAACACGTCAACATCTCACCAGCAAGACATGACCCCTTCTTCGCCTCCCATTTTCGAAATCAATGCCGTCCGTATAACCACTAGATCGCAAAAGGACAAGGCCAAGGAAAAAGCTGCCATTCCTTGGACCTATCCCTTCGTCAAGCCACCTCTTGCGCCCAAGCCTAAAATTTCTATCCTTGACGCGTCCCAACCTTCTTCGTCTTCCTCTTCTGGGCCAATTCACGACTCCATGCTGAAGCAGCTTCATCAGACACCGGTGAAGATGTCTCTTTATGACCTTATCCAAACTTCGCCTCAGCACTGTCAAGCCCTTATCCAAGCCTTGCAGGCAGCGGAGGTCCAACCCGAGGACCCCCAACCACTCGCTGCCCTCATCCATTCTTTATCTCCCGTCAACTCCATCACATTCAGTGATTTTGAGATTCCCACATCTAACACGGAAGATCAGGACGCCGCCCTCTTCATCACTGCCTATGTTGATCGGACACGCATTAAACGCGTTATGATCGACGGCGGCGCTAGCATTAACATAATCTCTACCCACACCTTTGATCAGCTGGCTCTTCCCAAGAACTGCGTCTCCAAAACTGACGCGATCTTACGCTCTTTCAACGACACCACCGCCACGACCATTGGCACAGTCATCCTCCACATTCGCGTAGGCCCACGCACAGTCCCAGAGCTCTTCTATATCATTGAAGGAGAGTTTCAATACAACCTTCTACTGGGCCGACCTTGGATCCGTGCCATGGCCTGTATACCCTCCACCCTGCACCGTTGTGTGAAGTTTGAGCATGACGGGCAAGTCCACACCATTCCTACTGACCCTTCACCCTTCAAGACTTGCAACACCACCTATCGTCCTAACGACGTCCTCATTCCCATCAAGCCATCCACTCCAGCACTGCCTCCATCTGCGGAAGCTTCGACTAGTTCGCAATCGACGGTTACCCTCACCCCTCCTCTTCAAGCGCTGACCAAAGACCCCATGGAAGACATCTTCCAACGACTATCACTTGGGGAATACCGCTTGTTGACCCTCGACATGTTCCAAACTCCACAAGAGTATGGACGCCTTCACCTCAGTCCTAATTACGACCCTCGAATCGGGACGGTCTTACCTTATGGTCCTCCTCACTTCCAAACCAACTTTGTCTATGGGGGGCTTAATCAAGCCCCTACCTACGGCACTTCCCTCTCTTCACCCCAACCTTTCACATCTGATTTCTCATTTCTTGGCAACCCCGTCTTTGCACACACTTACCTTCATAGGTGTGCATGGAAGGGTTTTGGTTTCAGACGTTATGAGCAGGGCTCCCATCAGCCCATCGAGCCGCTCAATGAACATGATGCCAAGAAACGGTATGGCCTGGGATATCATGACCCCACTCAGGCTCCTTCCGACCTTTGTCCCAAGCCAACCATCGACCAATCTCCTCCAGACTCGCCCATTTCTCCTTCGTCACCTACGGAGTCGGTGGTTTCCATCCCTCCTAGTTTTTTTTTTCCATAAACACCATCCGCCTGGAACCCCTGACCTATCAGCTCGATGGGGTGCCCAGGTCTCTCCCTCTCATCTTTCCTAGCATGGTAGAGGATGAGTCGGCAACCATTCACACTGTCCACTGCGTTGACAATGACGCCATCCTTTCCTACATGGGTGCCGATGACTCTTTCGTCCAGCGTTTCCTCCCTTCTGAGACCCAGGTTATGTTAAATGAATCCACCATTGACATCAACCTCCCTTCTTCTGATGTTCCTCACGTCTTAAAGATTGGCCAATCTTTAGATGCTCAGGAGCAGCTTAACTATGCCCAATTCCTTTCCAACCATAGCAAGGCCTTTGCCTGGACTTACAGCGACATGCCTGGCATCGACCCTACCATTGCTACCCATAACATTGTCACCAAACCAGAGGCTAAGCCTGTTAGGCAGAAGCTTTGAAAGATGCATCCTCGCGTTGCGCTTCTTATCAAAGAGGAGTTTCAGCACCTTTTTTCTGTCTCCTTCATCTAACCCATCGATTATCCACAGTGGGTCTCTAACATCGTCCCAGTTACTAAAGCAACTGGGGGGATTCGGATCTGCACGGACTATCGCGACCTTAACCTAGCCTGTCCCAAAGACGACTTTCCCCTTTCTAACATCGACCAGCTTGTTGATCTCACGGCCGGCCATGAGATGCTATCTCTCATGGATGGGTTTTCAGGATACAATCAAATCCTGATCGCACCGGAAGATCAGCACAAGACTACCTTTATCACCCCATGGGGGACTTTCTACTATCGAGTCATGCCTTTCGGCCTGAAAAATGCTGGTGCCACTTATCAGCGTGCCATGACTTACATTTTCCACGATCTCCTCCACAAAATCATGGAGGACTATGTGGATGACCTTCTCGACAAGTCCAAGCTCCGCCGCGACCACTTGACCATTCTCACAATCATCTTCTCTCGTCTCCTTCAATACAATGTCCGCCTCAACCCCAAGAAGTGTGTCTTTGGGGTCCTCTCAGGCAAACTTCTCGACTTCATCATTTCCTTCCGTGGTATCGAGATAGATCCCACCAAGATCCGCGCTATTCTTGAAATGCCGCCCCCGACCAATCTCAAGCAGCTTCACAGTCTACAAGGGAAGCTCTAGTCCATTCGCCGTTTCATCTCGCAACTTTCAGACCGCTGCCAACCTTTCCATCACCTCCTTAAGAAGGACATCTCCTTTAAATGGGATGAGGACTGTCAAGAGGCTTTTGAGGCCCTCAAAGGCTATCTGGTCTCTCCACCAGTCCTCATTCCACCTAAGGACGACCAACCCTTCTACCTTTATATCTCTGCTACCAACCATTCGTTAGGTGCCATGATCGCGCACCGAGACGAGCATCATCGCGAGCAAGCGGTTTACTACATCAGCCGAACACTGGTCGACTATGAAACTCGGTATACTCATATCGAGAAACTCTGTTTGGCATTAGTCTTTTCCGCTACCAAGCTCCGCCACTATCTTCTTAACCACAAAACCTTTGTCATCACTCACACCGACCCTCTCAAGTACATGCACTCCAAGCCATATCAGAATCAACGTATGGCTCGGTGGCTCATGCTGCTTGCTGAGTTTGACTTCAAATTCATCCAACAGAAATCTATCAAGGGGCAAACCATTGCTGACCAACTGGCAGATGCCCCTCTTCCTGACAACCAACCTTCACACTGTGAGTTCCCTGACGAGTCTATCGCCACACTTTCCACCGATGACACCGTCTACCAGATGACTATGTTCTTTGACGGCTCCAAATGTCAACTCGGTGGGGGTGCGAGGGTCATCCTCATCCCACTCGACGGGGAGCCCTTGCCTCTATCTTTCAAGCTTGACTTCGATTGTACCAATAATATGGCCGAATACGAGGCCTTAATTTTGGGACTTCAGACTGCCCTTTCTCTCCACATCAAGTCTATCAACATCTTCGGCGACTCGCAACTCATCGTTAATCAAGTTAACGGTTCATATCTCTGTAAAAACGAAGTTTTACAGAGGTATAAGAATCGTGCTGACACTCTTTTGGCATCTTTCGACCATTACCTCTTGTAGACTGTTCCACGCTCTACAAACAAGTTTGCCGACACCATGGCTTCTCTTGCTTCGCATATCCCGTCTTCATCATCATCATCCCGCCTTTTTGTCATAGTGCATCACGTACCTTTGCCTTCATACATCTCTCCTCACATCGACCATATCAACACTGTCAATTCTAGCCCAAAAGATGACTGGTATAAGCAACTCGTGGACTACTTGTCTCTTTCTGTCACTCCTCCCAACCTCTCTAGCAATGCGCAGCGAGCTTTCATCAAGCGCACAGCTCGCTATACCATGCTAGGGGGCCTTCTCTATAAACGAGGCTTTGACGACCTCCTTCTTCGCTGTCTAACCTCCGTTGAAGCTCCTCAAGCCATAAAGCAAGTCCACGATGGGATTTGTGGTGGACACTTCAGTGGAAACTCGGTTGCCAAGCGCCTCCTTCGCCTGGGTTATTATTGGCCCACCCTTCATCAAGACTGTAGCGATTATGTTTGACATTGCATCAAGTGTCAGCAGCACTCTAACCTGCTTCATCTCCTCAGTCACGCCTTGCAAGTCGCTCAGGATTTTTGGCCTTTCTCTCAGTGGGGCTTGGATCTCATCGGTGAGATCAACCCTCACTCGTCTCTTCATCATCAGTCCATCATCACTGCCACTGAGTATTTCACCAAGTGGGTGGAAGCCATTCCTCTTGTCTCCACAAAAGCCGACAAAATTGTCGACTTCATCAGCAGCCACATCATCTGTCATTTCGGTGTCCCTCACAAAATCATCACCGACAACGGCAAGTCCTTCAAAAACAAGACTGTCCAAAAACTATGCGACTCATTTGGCATCAAACTCAGCTTTTCTTCGCCTTACTACCCACAAGCAAATGGGCAGGCTGAGGCTTCCAACAAAATTCTCACCAAAATTCTCATGAAGGTAGTCGACGATACAGGAAGGGATTGGCACGTTCATATCCCCTTCACTTTATGGGCCTACCGCACTAGCATCCAAACCTCTACGGGTGCTACCCCCTTTTCTCTCGTGTACGGAATAGAGGTTGTCTTACCTCTCGAAGTACAGATCCCGTCTCTCCGCATCTCCCTGCATGACATTCTCTCCAATGACGACTTTTGTCAAGATCGCTTAGCTCAACTTGAGTTACTCGACGAGCGCCGTCTGGCTGCCCTTAATCATCTCCATGTCTACCAAAGTCGCATAAAGCGGGCCTACGACAAAAATCTGCGAGAACGAGATTTCAATATCGGAGACCTCATCCTCAAAGAGAATCAGCACGTGACCAATATGGAGCGAAGTAAACGAGGTAAATTCGCCCCCAATTGGCTTGGACCTTTTATCATCACGCACAAGTATGGGTCAGGGACTTATCGTCTATCTTCCCTCGACGGACGGCCAGAACCTGAGCCTCTTAATGCGTTGCATCTTCGACCTTTCTTCTGTTAGTCGAGTACTCATCTACTTGACACGTAACTTGAGCTCGTCCCTTGAGCAATCCTCATCCTCTTAATCCTCATCCCTTTCAACCCTATTCCCCTTTAACAAGTCCTCTACAACCCTTTTAGGATGCAGTGATGCTTTGTCCTAATAAAAAGGGGCGTCCTTGAGCTTCTACAGTCTTGTCCGTGACTCTCATTCCTATCAATAAATCCAAATCAAGATGTCAAAACATATCCATGGTCACTAAATCAAGTCAAATCAAAAAGACAGACTGATCCCTCGAAGGACAGCTGTACTATCATTGCTGTATTACTAGACTGATCCCTCGAAGGACAGCTAGGCCAACTTATCAAACATTATTAAGCAAAAATATAGACCACTCCCTCGAAGGATGGCTATCAAACAGCACTTTTCTTAGAAGCTTCCCGCATCGATCAGCTTCGCAACATGACCATTACATCAAGTGACATCTCTATGCAGGCTTCCCGCATCGATCAGTCTGCGCAAAAAAAAAAAAAAGCGAGTCATGGACATTGGCTTGTAGTTGTCTCAGGGTCTCCTATAAAAGGGGCAAGGTTATTCCTACTCTTAAACTGGGTTACCCTATCCTCCTCCTATCACCAGCTCAAGGGACTTCGAGCTCACTTTAATGTCAAAGTGATTCGATTACCGTTCTAACTCAACACTGGTCAACGACGCAATGCATGAACGGGGCTTTTGTTCTAATAACCCCTATCTATGCTTCCTTTTTGGTCCTTGTCAATGAAAGAGCAATTTGCCTTTCACCTTTTCTCTACACTTTGGTCACGCTTTGGCCACGTCAATTGTCGACTCATCCTTAAACCCAGCCAACTTCAACATTTTTCAAACCAGCCTCGACATTTTCAACATGACATCAGGCATCATCCTTGCCCTTTTCGCATAGTTTCTATGGACACCAATACACATGGAAACTACCAACCAGACCCAATTTATGTTAAGCATAAACCAATACTTGCTGAAGCATAAATAGACCTTCTATTCATTTCTAGCATACATCCATCACGACTATGGAAACTTGCTAGGGATGAAAGACTCTCGACCACTTCTACGGAAGACACCATCTGTAGCATCCTTTTATCCTCATCTTTTTATCCTCATCATTTCGATGCTTGACCACATCCAATCATCGACCATTTTGACCCTCGCAATCCGAACTACATTGGTCTGAGGCCCTACGACCAGGGCTATGTAGGCAGCACTCAGATAACACATCTTCTGAGGTTAGCTCGACCACCCCCGTTTGTTCGTCTCTATGATGGACAAACCTTCTCTTCTTTGACTCTTATCACACCCAACTTCGTCAACTTTGACCAAGACCAATCATAGACCTTTGACCAAGACCAATCATAGACCTTTGACCAAGACCAATCATTGACTTTGACCAAGACCAATCATCGACTTTGACCAAGACCAATCATCGACTTTGACCAAGACCAATCATCGACTTCGACCAAGACCAATCAATCCCTCTGACCCTTCCTCCCTTTTAGGGAGAACTACATCGGCCTGAGGCCCTGTCACCAGGGCTATGTAGGTAGCACTCAGTTGACATGGGGTCTTCTGGGGTTAGCTCAGCCGCATCCTTTCGTCTATCCATCCTCTTGACCAATGACCATTGGCGATCATGCCTATCTCCTTCGACCTCAACCACTTCCAAGCTAATGTTGCCTTGGTTGTTTTTGTGTGTATGCTATTCCACGGCTGGTTAGCAGAATTATTCGCAGACTTTTTTTTGACCCTTCACAAGTATAGGATCGCGACCCAGTTGATCCCTACTACTTGTGGCTTTTTCGTGTTTCTGGGAGCACTTCCTGAGCCCTGGATACCTGGGACACAACGACCATTTGGAGCTTCAGCTTAGATTGAGTGACCCGATCAGCAGACGACTAAATGCTGGGGCCCGGTTACTTCAATTTTGGCACTCCTTGACCCTTGACCATGCGACAATTTGACCTGACCCTCTCGTGAAGTGGACTACGCGCAATCTCGACTATGGCAGCGTTTTCACTCACTCTCTTCTATCCATTTCTCTGTCAAATCGACACTCGATCTTCGGTTCCCTTCTCTCGACTATCGCTTTGAGGGGGGAACACCTCATCCTTTTTTTTAGGGCAACCAACTCCTGTTTTTGTCTTGCAGTTCGTCTAGAACAACCAACAAGACAAAAAGGGGCAAATGTAGACACCGCAAACGTGTCTGCACCTTGGTTCTCCCCCTTGGCCCTTTCTCCCTCCTAGTCTTCCTTGGTCCCTAACCCACCTAAGTCTTATTAATTAGAAATTAACATCTATTTTTAATTAAATAAGGCCCCCTTTCCACCCTACCCTTGCCACCTTGGATCCTCCCTTGAATCCCTCCACCTTCCCCCTAGCATTTATTAGGCCAAATCTCACCATTATATCCCCCTTCGTCCATTTTGGCATCCTTGTGACCGTTCTGCCCATGACCCCTCGCCCGGTGGCGTGCAAGAGTGGGCAGAGGCTATTTTTAGCCTCTGTGCCCATCCTGCGACCGCCAACGTCGGCGACCCTTCGGCCGATGTCGGTGAAACTACCGGCGTCGACAGCCTTCATTATCCCCTTCTGTATCTGTTGCACCCCCTGGACTCTTGAGCTCGAAAACAGATTCTCTTGACGCTTTGGCTCTGATCTCTCCTCTGTCTTGACCTCGTGCAATAGCAGCAACAGGTGAAAAGGCCCTGGATCAGTATCTTCTCCTTGCAGCAACTCTTTCGTGGCTCCAGCAACATCTCCTTCTCTCTTCATTCAGCAAGCTAAAGGTAAGCTAGTCTGGTTTTTTATTTCATTTTAGTATTCAGTCATCTATCTTCTATTGTCTTCTGCTCCCTCTGTCCTTCCCCCCTGAGAGGCTGCAAAGCCTTCTCAGGCCCCATCCTCTGTGAATCCTCCTCTTCCCTGTCCTCTGTGTCTCTTCCAACTTCCTCACCCCTCTGCCAAAAAGACCTTGCACCAGGCACCCAACCCGAACCAGACCACTCCCCAATCCATCCAAACTTGTCCCCGTTCAGTCTCAGACCCATCCACAGTCCAGAAAGCAACCCAAACCCGACTACAGGCCACAACCTCGACCGACGCCGGTCACTTCCCCAACCGACGTCGGCAGGATAGCCGACGCCGACAGATCAGATAACCGACGCCGACGACATTTCTGACCTCGGCGACTGTCTTCAGCCCAACAGCTCTTTCAGGTAATCATTTTGTTTTCTTCTTTCCTTTCTACTTTCTTTCTCACTTCTGTATTCTGGCATTCTGTCTTTTATCAGTCACTTATTTCATCAAACAGTGGGTTGACCTCCCTTAAGGAAGTTTTTACACTTCTGGGAACAAGCCTTTTGCTTGGCAACCCACTGCCTATCTGTCTAACGATTTTCTTGTCCTAGTTTCCTTTTTTTTCTTGCAGGTGTCATTCCTCCACAGCCAAAGAGGAGTGCTCACAAACGTCTAGATTTACGGTGCGCAATCTTTAGTCCAGGTACTTCCAAGCCTTGTCCATTACTTTCTTTTAGTTTCTTTCTTTTTAGTCTGAAAAGCAAATTTGAGGTAGAAACAGATATAACCTTGATGGTTAACTAAATTAATGTAGTTAGTTAAAGATCACTAGTTAGGATTTATCGTGGTGAAATATATATGTTGAACATATGCATTTAATTTTAAAAATTTACAATATTTTGGTAAAACCCATAGGGGTTGTAACATTATGGTATCAAATCTGAGGCTCAAACACTATGACTTAATGTGTCCACTAACATAAAACTTATTCATCTAATATAAGAATAATAATGGTGTGTGCTAGAATAGTGAGGTTACTTCAAATACCAAACCCCCTATAGATCCAAATCAGTTTATAGATGAAAAAGTTGTAAAGTTGGACCAAATCCTCATAACCATACAAGAGACTAGGGACCAAATCGTGTCCCTAGAACAAGACATGCATGGCCACAAAGAAGAGAATGCTTAAGAAGAACCTAAAGATCATATCAATGACTAGGAACATATTCAGCAGCATAGGCATGAGGAGGTGCCAAATGGTATGAGATATTGAGTAGCTATAGATTTAGTACCTAAAATGAAAAGGTGAATCCACCTAAGTTCGATGGAACTATATTGGGGGATGGAGCTAAAGCATGGCTAATAGAAATAGATAAGTATTTCAAGAATCAAAATTATTCTTAAGTCATAAAAGTAGTCTAGGGATCTTATTAACTTGATGGTGAAGTAATAACTTAGTGGAAAAAAAAAAGCTCGAGATGAACCTCAATTCAACCATCACCACATGGGAACAGTTTGTGACACTATTTAGGTCACAATGGCTTTCAAAATTATACTTTAACCAAAATCTTACGTATTTAGAGAATATTAAGCAAGGAGATTTGTCAGTGAATGAATAATAGGAGAAATTCACTAAGATTCTTAAGTATGCCTTAGTATCAGGTAGATGAGATGTTCAAAATTAGTAAGTTCATCATGGGATTGAAACCCTAAATAGGCAGTGAGGTAGATGTGCACAGTCCATCTACCATGGATCAAGTGGTCAAGAAGGTGGTCAAGCAAGAACATAAATTGAAATATCTTACCCAAGTCAAAGATAAGTTCAAAAATAAATTTGGAAGTCCTAAACCAAATTTCAAGAATAATAACTACAAGTAGAGGAGTGGAGATATTAAGGGTCAGTTTAAGAATCAAAATGCCAAGTTCAAGGAACAAGAAGCTTGGTAATGGTTTTAAGGAAAACCAACAAATTAAAAATAAAGGACTAGTTGGAGGTTACTTCATATATGGATGTGACCATTTGGCTTGAGAATGTCCTTGGGACAAATCAAAAATCAAGGGTTTAGCTTCTCAATAAGATACATTTCAATAGTGGATTCATGCATTTGTTGACAATCGATAGGCTAAGTATCAAGCAACACCCATAGAATTGTCATGTATTTTATTCAATTATCTAGTTTCTATTTTAATAGTAGAGATTAGATTGCCTGAGTTTACTATAGTATTAGATATTTATGCAATAGTTTTTAGATCATATGATGTGATCCTAGGATTCAAATGGCTTGTGAATCATAAAGCTAAGGCTAACTATTTTTTGAAGAAGATCGAGTGTCAAGATGATTTTGAAAATCAGACACAACTTCAGGGCAAGAGAAGGGAGTTAAAACTAAGGTAAATTTGTGTCATTTAACTCAAGAAAACTCAAAGGAAGGGATCTTAGGCATTTATCATTAAGATAAATGATATGAAAGAATCTAAAAAACCATCTATCGAAGATTATCCTTTTCTGAGAAACTTCTAAGATGTGTTTCCAAAAGAATTATCAGGATTACCACCTAAGCACAAGTTTAATTTCTCAATTGATATCATACCTAGATTGGAACTGTCATCTAAGGCACTGTACAAGATAACCACTAAATTGATTGAGTTCAAGGCTCAAATTTAGGAGTTATTATCTAAGGGTTTGGTTTTATCGAGTGTGTCACCATGGGGTGCTCTAGTTATCTTCATCAAGAAGAAGGATGACACTCTTTGCTTATGAATAGACTATAGGATGTTGAATAAATAAATGATCAAAAAAATATATCTATTGCCATGTATTGATGATCTCTTTGATCAAATTCAAGGAGCCACATTCTTTTTTAAGATTGATCTTAGATCAAGGTATCACTAGTTGAGAATCCATGAAGAGGATATCCTGAAAACAACATTCAAGTCTAGATATGGGCACTATGAGTTCATAGTGTTACCATTTAGAATGAGGAATGCTCTAAAAACATTCATAAATCTTATGAATAATGTGTTCAAATATTACCTAGATCACTTTGTGTTGGTATTTCTTGATGACATCCTCATTTATTCCAAGGATAAAGAAGGGAACTTATACCATCTATAATTGGTTTTGAAACATTTACAAAAAAATAGATTATATGGAAATTTGTTTGTGTGTATTTTTTTAAATAAATTTCAATATCTAGGACATATTATCTTAACATATGGTAATTCAATAGACATAGTAAAGATAAGAGCCATCATGGAGTGTTCAGTACCCAATAATGTGCATGAGGTAAGAAGTTTCATGAAATTAGCCAGCTATTAGAAGAAATTCATTTTGAATTTTTTTAAGATAGATAATCTGATTACCTCTCTTTAGTGAAAGAATCAAAGTTGTATCTAGTCAGATAAGTATGAGGTAGCCTTTTAGGAATTGAAAAAGAGGATTACTTCAACACCAGTACTAATAGTTCCTGATCCTAATGATCGATTATCAGTGATCGCAGATGCATATAGGGATAAAATTGGAGGTGTTCTTATGCAAGATGGTTTAGTGGTATCTTGTGAATCTAGGAAATTGAATCCTTATGAGGTGAATTATGCCCCTCATGACCTAGAACTTATGGTAATTATGCATTCTTTGTAAGTTTGAAGGCATTATCCATTGGGAAAACTGTTTGAGGTCAAGACTGATAACTTGGGACTCAAGTACATCTTCACCCAACCAAATCCAAATACTCACCAAAGGTGATGGTTAGAGTTTTTATTTGACTGTGATTTTGATATTAATTATATCAAAGACAAGGATAATAGAGTAGTTGATTCTCTAAACCGTAGAAGGTATATAGCATCCATAGTTGTTATTAGGAGTAATTTTAGAGATCAATTATTCAAATTATTGCTAGGAGATGCATTCTATGACTAGGTTTAGAAAAGATTGTATGAGAATGCTCAGAATCCTAAGTATAAGGTATTTAGAATAGAGAGTGATGGTCTTTTATGATATAAAGGTAAGATGTATGTTCTAGATAGGGAGAATTTGAGGGGCACAATGATAAAGGAATTGCATAATTCCCCATATTCAAGATATCTAGGAGTAACCAAGGTCATAGTTGGGCTTAGACCACTATATTTTTGAAAAGGAATCAAGAGAGATGCATCATATTTTGTGTCTCATTGTCTAAAATTTTAGCATGTGAAAGGTTAACATGTGCATTTGGTGGATTATTGTATCCACATGACATACTAGAGTGGAAGTGGTAGGTGATTAGTATGGGCATTATCTAAGAGTTACCATTATCATAGAATATGCATGACATGATCTTGTTAATAGTTGAAAAACTAACCAAGGTATCTCACTTTATACTAGGTAATTTGACTAATGATGCACCTACTCTTTTGAAGAGATTTGTAAAAAAAGTGTATCATTTGCACAGTTTTATAGAGAATATAGTTTCAGATTATGATCCGATGATGACTTCTAGAATTAGTTAACTCTGAATTTAGCTCTAGATACTTAATTGAACTTTGAAACTACATGTCACCCACAAATTGATGGATAGATTGTTAGGTTATGGAGCTAAAAGCTTCACTGATGCAAATAGGTGAGGAGGTTGCAGAGAGTTTGTTGTTGTCACAGTCGTTGGCGTCGGTCAGGCCAACCGACATCGACAGGGTATAGACAAGAAGACAAATAACGTCGGTCAGAGATCAGCCAACATCAGCACCCCCTAGGTAGACAAGGACCAACGTCGATCACCTGTGTGGTTCGAGCTATGAGTGTTACAAGTAGTTAGTTAACGAATCAAGTGTTTGCATGTCAAGAGCCAAATTTAGACTAAAAGTTGTGGATCTAATTATTGTTTGCATGAGATCTATTTAAGAGACTCATTAGTTTTATTGTAAGGTGTTCTAGTTTGAGTTAAGCAAAGTTAGCTCCTTCTGTGTGTGAGGTGAGCAAGGGTGTTCCTCCTAGTTCCATAACAGTACCAAGTGTGGGTGTTGGTTTTAGAGAATTAGCAAGATTCTTCAAGGGTGTAGGATCTTGGTCAGTAGGTGTGCATGGCTACATTAGGAGATCTACATGGTAAGTAAGATCATTGATCTATAGGTGTATGTGTGTGCATGATCCAAGTTTGCAGGTGTGTAGAACCAGATTGATTTATAGGTGTGCAAGATCAGGGAGGACAGCAACACAATAGGGAGTAGGATCAGGTAGGATCTACTTGGAGTACAGTGTGTACTCAGATAGAGATCAAAGAAGAAGGCAAGGAAGATCCTTCCATAAGTAAGATCAAATTGGGTTGCAGGTTGTTGCAGTTTAGGGGAGATCTACTTGAAGTACGATTATGTACTTATGGAGTGTGTGGAGCACTTGTGGAGTGTGTGGAGCACTAGAGTAGTGGCAGTAGTGGATATTGGCTGGTTGGAGGTGAACACCAACTCTGTGTTTGAGTTGTGTGTTGGGACCTAAGAGAGAGAGCTTTGAGGGAAGATTTACTGTTTATGCCCTAGAGATGTGGGAGCCCTAGAGGTGTGTAAGGAAGAAGAACTGTGGTAGCCTTCTTTGTTGTATTTCCTTTTAAAAGAGTTTTAACACAAGTTGTGTATTGTCTCTCATATTTTGTGTTATTTATGAATTCTAGTTACTTGTGTATTCTAGTTAATTTTTGCATGTTAAGTTGCTTGGTAATCAATTGTGTGCTTCCGTTATTTCTTAACAAGTGGTATCAGAGCTAAGGTTGCAGGGCGCAGGTTTTGTGTTTGGTTATAGGTCACTCTCAGGGGTTTCTGATTGAGTGGGAGTAGAGCAATGGTAGAAGAAAGTAAGCTAAGAATGGAGGAATTGAAAAGCACCAATGGTCAATTACAGTCCTATGGAAAGAAAGAGTAGGGAAAAGAATATTGTTGGTTGGTAGCAGATCAGCATGAAGGAACTAAAGATGCAGATGTTGCAGGTGTTGTTGTATAGGATGCTCTAAGAGGTTTCTTGGATAAAGTTGAATATTGGTTAATAGATTATGTTGCCTCTTTCCATGCAGCCCTAAGGAGAGGAGCTGGTGTGCCTTGCCAAAGAATTGGCAAAGGGGAAGTGAAGCTGAAATTACAGGCAGCCAACACATGGGTGTTGAAGGAGGTCATGCAGGTCCCAGGGTTGGAGATGTGGCTAATTTCTTCAAAAAAATTGGGTGATGAGAGATGCACAAGAACTCTCACAGCGGATGCACTTGAATTAACTAGTGGAAAGAAAGTAGGTACTCTTTATCTACTTGCTTATATTATTGATTCTTCTTCTATTGTAGAGACATGGCTTTGTAGGCTTGGTCACATGAGCATGAAGGAGATGCATATTCTTAAGTGGAAGACAGATGTGTTTGATAGGCTTAAGAACTGGAAAGCCTTGGTGTTTATGGAGGAGATGGCAGATAGAGACCAGTGGATGGGGCTAGATACTTCTGAGCAACGCAGTTTGGACATGGGTTTTGATTCAAAGGAGCTCATGGGTAAAAATTCATCACTCACAGGAAAACACAGGTACTGACGTCGGTTAGGAGGAATCGGCATCGAACAGACAGGTGCCGATGTCGGTCATGTGCAGACCGAAGCCGATGATGTCAGGCAGGGTAAGACCGACATTGGTCAAGAGGACTGACGTCGGCAATAGGTAAGACTGATGTCAGTTAGGAGGGCTGACATTGGCAACAGGAGACACTGACGTTGGCAGAGTTGGTAGTCAGGACAGGTGCATGGAACCGACATCGATTGGATACAGACTGTGTGGTGATCGAGGTCGATCACTATAACAGATTTTGGGCAGACAGCAAGCTGTCAAGGAGTCTCAAATGCCTATATGGAGGACTGAAGGTGGTAAGTAAGCCTCAAATTCATTGTTCCTCTTCTTTATACTAGTTGCTGACTACAGAGCAGGAAGGATCCAAGAAACAGTGGGAGCATGGTAGGAATATGATGCAGAACCAAGCGGAGACTTGGTAGGGTTGCCAGTGGGTATAAAAGCATAGAGACGAATGGATACCTTAGTTGAAGAATAGAGTGAATGGACACGTGAGATGGAAGACCAGGTCATATGGTCTTGAGGAAGCTGCAGGATAGTGGTACAGGTTGGACAGGGAGATGACAAAGCATGGCTTTAGTCAATGTCAGGGTAACTACTGTGGTTTGTCTTACCAGGTGGATGATGGTCATGACATTATCCTGTTATTGTATGTGGATGACATGAGTTAATTATATTTTAGAATATCTCCATATGCATTTCATAGATAAATAATACAAGTGGGAAGACTATCTTACCTTGGTTGAGTTTGCATACAACAACTCATACCAATTAACATTGAAGATGGATTCATTTGAGGCATTATATAGAAGGAGGTGTAGAACATCAATTAGTTTGGATAGGTTGGAAGATAGGGTAGTCTTTTTACCTGAGATGTTTTCAAAAATGGATGAGCAATTCAAGATAATCAGGCAAAGGTTGGTTGAGGCTAATGATAGAAAAGTTATGTTGATCTGAAAAGAATAGCTAGATAGTTTTCTATAGGTGATAAAGTGTTTATGTGGGTTAAGCCTCAAAAAATCTTGATTAAATTTAGGAAGTCAGCTAAACTTTCACCAAGATATGTGGGACCCTTTAAGGTTTTTTAAGTGGTCAACTCTGTAGCGTATAGGCTTGCATTACCACCATCTCTAACTCTTTTGCATAATGTCTTCCATTTGTCTTATCTTAAAAAGTATATAGTTGATCCTTCACATGTGTTGTATCGACATGCTTTGTAGGTTCTAGATCTTGGGTTGGTCATGGTAGAATCAATGAGAGTAATTGACACTCGTAAATTTCATTTTTGTAATAGGGAAGTGTCATAGTTAAATGTCATATGAGACTAATACTCTAAGATAGTTCCAATTGAGAGGACTATCATGAGTTTTATAGGCTATTTTCACATTTCTCTACTTTATTTATTACTACTTATTATATTATTTTTTGCTAAACAATGTTTTAAATTCATAACTTATGTTTGAAGAAATGTCATCAAGATGATGACTAGTTTTAAGAGGGGAGGATGTTACATCCCAGTTTCTCTCTAAGCTAAATAACTTGTTTAACCCATGGATTATTGTATTTGATTAACTAATATTTGATTAAACTTGATGACATATGTTAATTATGGGATAGTTTGTGTTGCTTAATTTACATGATTAGTTGTTATGATTTAGTGGTACATTTATGTTTTATATTTTGTAATCATGTTTGATTATTATACAACATTATTTTATGGATATAATAATGTTTCAAGATAACTACCTTCATTGGAATGAGGTGGATGTAGGATAGATTCTTCCCTCAAATCATGATGGAGGGAGAGTATCATTCGAGGGGGTGGTTAGATGGAGATGTTGGAGGTTGACAGAGAGTGAATCTGTAAACCTTTGCACACACCACTTAGTATATCATGTTTCATAATTATTTGCTATGGAAAGTGTAACATGTTTTGTGTAATTTTTCTTTAGATGATTATTAATATAATTTATAGTATAATCCTGATTGATGTTGAATCATATTGATTATTTGAGTGATTTCACTAATGTTTTTATGATCTTACATAGCTCATCTTATTTGGTTAAATGAAAGAATTTGTTTGTGTTTAATTATATCATTACCTTACTATGTTTGGTAGGTTAGTAAAATATAATGATGTTTTGATAGATTTCATAATTGTTATTTGAGATAAAATATTTAGATAATAATAATTAGAGATTATTATTATTATGATAATTATATTATAAAGTCAAAAGTTAATAACATTATTTTTAAAGAGATTATATTGGATTAATTGGTTGTTTTAAGTATTTATATTCATAGATAAATGGATAAGTTAATGTTAATTATTGAATGATTTTAAAAATCATTATAATTTTTATATATGTTAGTGAATAACATTTAAGGTAAACTGTAAGTGGTGTTATGCATAGTTTCATTACCAAAGTTATATGATTTCATTGTGTTAGTTGTTGCATGGGAAATACATTGGATAATGACTAGTTTAAAGTCTTGCATGGAATATAACATAAGTTTGTGACTTAAGTAAATGATATGGTTGATGATGGATTGAACATTACCATGTGGATTTGATAAAGGAATTATATATGATTAATTAGGGATTGTTAGAACAATCGAGAATGATTAAGTAAACTAATCATTTATTGACTTCAGTTAAGCATTATTTTGGGATGAAATTATGGGTTTTTGTTGCATATGCATGGAGGTAGGATGTGAGTAGGTTAATTTATCTAGGCATGCAAAATTTGAAAGAGTTTAATCATCTAAAGAAGATGGAGTAGTGGAATAAAAATAAGGGATGAAAAATAAATAAAAAGGATAGTGGGACTAAGAATAAGGATGGCTACAACATTTTGAGAGGAAAAGGTAGAAGGTGGAGAAGAGTAAAAAGAAGGAATTAACTTGGCTTTGAGCTCAGCAATCTTCATCAATCATACATTTTATCAAGTCAATTTTTTAATTTAAATAACTCTGTGTGTGTGTGTGTGTGTGTGTGTGTGTGTGTGTGTGTGTGTGTGTGTGTGTGTGTGTGTGTGTGTGTGTGTGTGTGTGTGTGTGTGTGTGTGTGTGTGTGTGTGTGTGTGTGTGTGTGTGTGTGTAAGAGAGAGAGAGAGAGAGAGACGAGAGAGAGAGAGAGAGATACATTTTATGAATGGGTTTTCAAATTACTTGGGTTACTAGTTATTCTATTATTTATAGTTTTGAAAATTTACAATGGGTTGTATATAGGTCCCTATGAAGGGCTCAGCTTCCACATAACCTTATATCTAACCTAGGGTAACCTGGGAAGGTTAGGGATAAATAATAGGTCTTGTCCATGATATTAAGAGTCTTTATCAATTGTCTTATACTTCCTTAGCAATTTGAATTCACTATTCAAAATGGAGTTTTACTCTATTGGGTATATATACAATTTGGTTGAGATATTTATCTTAAACTAGATTCTTATATATTCCATGGGGTATTTAAAAAATAGACTCAATTGTATATATGTGTATGATTATTTGAGTGTTAAAAAATTCATTCTTTTGGGGTTAATAATATGTGTTTTTTTGTGATATTGAATACACACACACATACATGAATATATATCTGAATATATATTTGGTTAATTCCATTTCTATATAAAATAATATACTCACATATATACTTGTATATATAAATATTTACATATATATTTACACCAATACACATGTTTGATGAACTGCCAAACTTAATTGTGACTGTGTACATGTATATATGAGTATATATACATACCCCGTAATCAACTATCAAACTAAAATGATATATATGTATCTCTCTCTCTCTCTCTCTCTCTCTCTCTCTCTCTCTCTCTCTCTCTCTCTCTCTCTCTCTCTCTCTCTCTCTCTCTCTCTCTCTCTCTCTCTGTGTGTGTGTGTGTGTGTGTGTGTGTGTATAAAATTGTAATTTGTTAAGTTAAACCTTAACAAAATTAGGCTTATTACAATTAGAATATGTTATTATTATTTGATTGGGCTTAAATTTTAGTTAAAATTTAAAGCTCGATTATGAAAACCTAATTATCCATAATATATTTTATATAGAATTAGGATCTTCTCTGTAATCATTTCGTGTTACCCGGGTATCAGTAGATGAACAATTCAACTATAGAATTACTATTTGGTTTTATAAAAATATGAATATTAGTGGACTGATAAGGTTTTATGATTGAATTTAGTTATTTTACGAAAATTGATCATACACGAATGGGACTATGTATATTTGTTATTAATATGAACTATCTATAAATATTGCATAGTTGTAAAGGGACTAGGTATATGAGTTCCTATGAGTTCATTTGCATAACAATATCATTTACTCATATTTATGTTGAATTTGTCTTAGTCAGTCAAATCGATGAAATTATCATTGATACCTGAGAAGGTATTCGACTAGGTTTTAATTGATGCTTTGGATAAAAACCGAATAGGGTAAAATCAGTTGTGTTTAGTTATATTTTCACTTATACAATTGACAAAGCATGAATGCTTATTTTGACTTTTAATGGTTAAAATGTGTTGATATATAAATGAGAACTGAGTATGAACTAGAGAATTATGTATATTTATTTATCATGGGATATGAAATTTCCTCAGTTTAATAAAAAGGTTATGGGGCCTTTGGTTATGGATTGATTGTATACTTAACATATACAATACACTCTAAGTCAAAAGATAGTGGATGTCACCTTAGTAGTATACTATATAAATAAAGTATATGTAATGTGATTGTATGAATGTGTGTGTGTGTGTGTGTGTGTGTGTGTGTGTGTGTGTGTGTGTGTGTGTTATAATGGATGTTTGATTATATTTGGTGTTTATATAAGCATTAAAATGTTTAAATATAAAGAATTCATTGTATTTATGAGATTAAATATAGAACATAATTGTATGTATGGACTGGTTATTGTTATATGTGGAATATGAATAATTTATTAGCTAGGGTTATAATATTATTTTGTGGAGAAATAATATTATAAGTTACTTAATGGATAAAGCAACTACGGATCTAGATATTCATTAAATAAATGGTGTGTTATATTGAGGATTTATTTTTGTATTCTATTTATTATTTATAATAAATTAGATGTTTAGATTCCATTCACTTCATTTGATGGATTAAATGAATTTTTGCGATATTTTTATATTTAGCATATTTTTGTTTAGCTAAAGTGAAACATGAAGAATAATTCTATTGGTTTTTATACTATTATTTATTTTACTGAATCTCACATTCATGACCCTAATTAAGTAGTGTATGGATTCTCTTGGCTTAATTAGCACTATCAATGCAAGATAAGGGGTAATCTAATCAAGTGGTGTGTATGAATTTAACTGATCTTAGAGATCATTTATTATTAAAAACTTTGGCCAAAGTAATGTTTTGATAAACATTATCACTTCATATGTTGATATAATTTTCATATTTATGAGATATCATATTATAATATATTTCTTTATAGTACACATTATGTATTATATATATTTGACACATGGGTTTTAGTTTTTTATTTTAGATTCCCGCACCATCATTATATATCCATACATGAATGGAGGGTCACCCCCTTAGTTTTTTGAGAAGTGTTGTCATTTATGTCAAGGTTAATGTCATTTTATGTCAAGGTTGATGTCATTGATGTCAAGGTGTATCTAGTGAAGATGCATGGTGAATGGCATGTGAGACATGAGCTTGTGTACTTGATGTGACAAGGAAGCCATGTGATAAGAGATAATTTGAAGGAAACCTAATGTCTCTCTATTGAGATATAATTTTAAGGAAACCTAATTATTATTCTAAGGTTTATGTCAATATTTAGTACAAGGTAAGCATGTTTTGAGCACTAGTCCTTGAGTACAAAGTGTCTTGAGAAGCCTAGTCATAACAATCATAGTCATATCATTAGCATGTACATGATGAGCATGAAGAGGTATTTAAATAGGAATGATATTATCTAAAGAGAATGAAATGAATGTGATCAAGTTATAGAGGCATCAATGAGTGTTTCAAGGTCACTTGTCAAGTTTTAAGTGTTTGAGAATCCTAGTCATAACACTAGTCATATCATGAAGAAACCTTGTGAGATAATTTGAGCATGGTGGTTTGGTGAGATAGATGATCAAAGGCATAATAGGATGAATGAGGTTGTTTGAGCATGAATATTATACACTAGATTATTTAGGATATTTTTAAGGTGAGCTTACAGGGTTAAGACCTTAAATCTAAGTCTCTAACTAGACTAGTTTTAGACTCTGCCTTACATAATGAGGTGTCATGAGGTGTTGTCAAGGAATATGAAGGATGTAAATTATTTTTTAATAATAAGATAGGTTTATTGAGCATGTAATTAAGGTATAAATTACATGGAAAGATGCATGAAGGTCAGTTTCAATGCCTAATGTGGTTTGCAGGTCAAGGTCCAAACAAGCAAAGAGAGATAGTATGGCCTAATGGGGTATCAGGATTAGTTTCCAAGGTAAGTGTGAGTATTTGAGCATGGATATAGGTATTATATGTCATTTCAATCATGTTTACAAGGTTTGAGGTCATGGTTTGTAATATAAGGCATGAAAAGTGGTTTTGATGTCTCTCGTGTGTACAAAATGAAGGGTTCTCAACCCAAGAAGGATTTTAAGGTGATAATTGGCACATGAAACCTCTACATGGGAACCTAAGATGTTTAGGAAATATGGAAAAGGATATTAGCTAAGATCTCTAAGCATTGATTTTTTAAATTAGGGGAGGTCCTTTATGAACAATCGTTAACATAATAAATAGTGTTAACCCTCTCTACAACCCTAATAATGACCTAATGTGAAATATCTTATTCTAAAGTTCTCATAATGGATTGGTATGGCTAGTTTAGTGACTAGATGTTGTATTCAGCTCTCTCATACACCTCTAAGTGTGATTAAATTATTAGGTGTGTGAGTAGATCTTATAAGAAAGTGCTTATTTTTTAGAGATTTATTGTAACAGTCAGATTTAACCAAGTCAAAGTATGAAAATCATTGGATGAAGAATTTTGAGACTTATATTTAGTTTCCATGATGGTTTTTGAGAAATTTTCATCTCTCAGATGTGTTAAACTAGTCATCCAAGTTGACTGGTCACTAAGAGGCCTAATAGTGCAAACAGTAAGAAACCCAGGGATAAGTGAAAAGGTAATTAGTGTAGGGAGGATTACAAAGCAAGTTAGTCAAGCATTAGTCCATAAATAATGAAACGTACATAAATAAATAACTAACTAAGCCTATCTATTCCTATGAGAATTATAAAGGATAGCAATAAATAAATGAAAGAAAGCAACACCATATTACCAAATGGATTCACCATACATATGTGGCTCAAAATCATGTTCTCCCTTGATCAAGCATCCTTGTTTTTATCAACAATGGTGGAAAACTCCTCCAAAGCTTCAAAAACACTCCATAAAATCTAGGATCATGATTCCAAATCATTAAACTAGCCTATCAGTGAAATTTGCAAATACAATCAATGATCAAATGCAAAGCCTTGTGAAAAAAATTTAACATTATAACTTTATAATATTCAAACTTTTTAATTCATGTCTATGGCCTCTCTATTTATAGATTTTTGAGATTGGTCAGGATCAACCATGACCATCCATCTCAAGATTGAGATGTGTGGCCATGGATAATCTTAATATTTGAAATTAAATCCATAATTATCTTCATCATGACCTTGAAAGAAGGGGCATTGAAGAGACATGGGTTACCTATAATCCTGATATTTATGGCATTTATGGCCTAGGGATGTCTTCCCAAGAAATGATGTCACCTAATGATGTAGTTAATAAGAATCAATTTTCAAAGAGAGATATTCAACAACTCTCATGAAAAATCCACTTAAGCTCTTGATTTAGATTAATTAGCCTTAAACAAGATTAATCAACATTTGTTTAATTATTTGAAAATTGACCCTCAATTAATCAAAATGGTCAGAAATTCATATTACTGAGTTGTAATTTGACTAAGGAATAATTAGAAGGTGACATTAGTGTCAGGAATCTAGAACAACAAATATGCTCTGATGCCACTAGTTGGGATCTTGCTCCTCAGAAAGAGCACAGTATGATTACCAAATATAAGCAATTGAATATGCAGAAATAACCAGAAACACAAGTAACTAGAATTCACCAATAGCACAGAATATGAGAGACAATACACTATCTTGTATTAACACTAACAGAAAAGAATACAACAAAGAGCCGCCACACTCTTTCACCTTACAGAGATTCGCCACACCTCAAGTGTTCAGTAATTCTTCTCACACACACTCTCCTACACAAAAACGGTCCCAACAACCAACTCACACAGAATTGGTGTTCACCTCACCAACCAGTCAGTAATAACTCTGCCGGTACATCAAGCACTCTATAGCACTTCAAGCTGATCTCTCATGAACCTGCAACCTGCAATTCAAAGACCAAACTTACATGTAGATCCCCAATGAGCTTGCAACAACCTGCAACTCACAGATCTTACAACAAGAAGGAACTCTTCCTTTCTATCTCATGCCTTATACAATACATGCCAATGGGTCTATAAATAGATCCCTAACTCAAACAATAACTTAGACTCTTAATTTAGACAATTGTCCTCGCAGCCCAAGACTCTAACTGGTCTCAACATGCAAACTCTTCGTTCACTTAACTAACTGTCCGTGAAACGAGCAGTTCTGGAACACACAGGCGACCGACGTCGGTCCCTGCTTGTCTGGTTCTGCCGACGTCGGCCGACTTCCTGCCGTCGCCGGTGGCCTTCTGCACTGGTCCCTGCCGTTGTCGGTCCTGCTGCCGACGCCGGTTCTTGTAGAACTCAGCAACCATCTATTCCTCAGTTTGCAAAGGTTGAAGCTTTTAGCTCCACAACCTAACAATTAGATGCACCAGAACCGTATTTCTATTTAGGATGTTTTCAACACAAAATAACAAAGGTATGTGGTGTGTACCAATGAATTTAGGAGAAAAGAGTGATCTAGAGCATAAAAGATGAAATCATCATTTTAACTCAAAATGAATTGATCAAAGTTAGTTGGCCCATAAATTATATTGCCCCATTTAGGGATACTTTTACCTAAATTGGCACTTGCAAATGACAAGTTCGAACCATTTAGCGCATTTTATGGATTTTGACCTAAAATTTGCATTTGAGTCCAATTCGAGTAAGATTGACAATTTCAACGCAAATGGTGTTAAGAATTGGATGTCTACATTTTGCCCTTATTTGAGAAGGTGTAATGAGACATTCAGGTGAAGTAACATCTTTTCAAAGAAAAGAGTTGTCAAGAAGAAATTGGAACAAACCCATGATTGATGCCCCCTCGAGAGGACATACTAGGATGGAAGAAAAGGATGGACTCTCAAAAAGAAGAGAAAGTGAGAGATTAACCCATGGAATAGATCACATCCAGAAGAGCTAATGCTTGCACATGTGATTACCATCAATGATCAAAATATAATTAGGGGTATAATAGGCCCTAGAGATAGGAGGAATGGAAAAGATACAATCCATAAATGTAAGGGACATACTATAAATGTACCCAATTTGAGAGTATTATTTGTGCGCTTATGACATTGATCAATCTTGAGACAAGTTGCACACTAAATATTGCCATCATGGGATTTAATGTGTAGAGATTGGAATTAGAGGAAAAGAGAGAATGTTCTACTTCAGGAAGGGAAGCACCACTGAAATAGGGTCTCTAAAGATAATATAATAAGTACTCTAGTAGGGGCAAATGTGATCATGATAAAATAGTTTTACCCCAGTAGGGTGAATCTTGATCATTGATAGAGAATAAATAATGATTTTTCCCCTGTAGATCTGATTTGATTCGGACATGGTTCAAATGTTAGTCCCCAGTATGGGTAATTAGCAAGCAAAATAGCTTAAATATATAACTGAAAAGATAGGTTAAAGTGAGTGGGCGTAAATGTACATGTGATGGTGTAATGGCTTAGAAAGCTATATAAAACCAAGCATATAAGAATGCACAAAGTGATGATAGAGATGAAAATAAGAATGGAGATAGCTGAGATGGCCTTAATAGAAATTGAGTGTTGCCTACATAGTTCCATGGACTCATGTTCCAACATGAACTTCAGGCTAATGTAGTTCACCCAAACTTGGGAGAGAATGGAATGAGGAATGATGAAAAATAACCAATAATTGACTAGACTTATAATGTATGCAAAGAGATGCACATTTAAGCATAGACAAAGAAGCCTAAAATACAACTACCTAGAAGCCTAATTCCATATCATGAGCCTAAGTTTTGTAAAGTGTTCTTGACAATCATTCATCAGAGTTGATGTTGACATTAAGACTTTGAGACCTGAACATAAAGTGCTTGCTATAGTAAAAAAATTATGGCATCATAAGTATGAATAACTTAGAATGACATAAGATTCCAATTGCATTAAGCCAGTTCAAATGTGAATATCTATAACTAAGGATAATGGTAAAACAATGACCAAAACCAGAGTTATAGTAATTTACATTTAAACAAAAAAGCAAAAGACAAAGAAAAAGATAAACATAAATGAACATAACTTTAAATCAAGATATGATCTATCAAGACTTAAGTACGAACAAAAATGTTTAAAAATAAAAGGCAAAAACATCTTAGCGACATGAGACCAAGATATGAATAATCAAGATCCATGTGGACCATCAAGGCATTCTTGAACATAAAGGAGAAAAATCAAAATCAAACAGAAAAACAAGACACCAACAACAATCAAATAAATAAAATGGTTCAAGAACAACATAATAACATAGGATTAAGATATAAACAATCGAGATCCATGTGAATCATCAAGATGTTCTGAAACACAAAAGAGATAAGCAAAAAAAATAATCAAGAAAACACAAGACTAAAAATGGAGATAAGAAGTAAGAAAAAGAGAAAAGGAGAAGAAATAAATGTAGAGGTGCGAAAGCACAACAAAACACCAAAAAAACTCAAATAAACACACATAAACAAAAACCAAGTTAGTGTGATTTAAAGGCAAATATTCATGCATGTGTGGTAGAAGTGTTACTTTCCACCACATCATAACAAAGAACAATGACATGACAATTGTTTCCTAATTAAACTGTAACAATGATAGAAGAAATGGGGGAAGAGATGAAAAGGAAGGGGTTAACCGAGTTGAGTCCAGATGTATAAGACAAGTGGACATTGCCTACATAGTTCTATGGATGCATGTTCCAACATGAACTTCAAGCCAAATGTAGTTCTCCCAAGAAATGGGATAGAAGAAAAATGGTGATTAGACCATCATGATTAATAAAATAGATGGAAGTTATGATAAACAAATGAGAATGGTCTGGCAAACAAGAAGCTGATGAGATAAGAAAGAATGATCTTTCAAAATGGCAAGTGCATGGGACAAGAGGAAATAAACTGGTGTTTCTGTGCTTACAAAATGGCAAGAGCATAGCATGGTGGAACATGAATGTATAAATGTACATAATCGTAAGACAATGTTTTTGTTCTTTTGTAGATCATGTTCTGATGTTTTTGGTATTTTCAAAGTATTTCTAATGTTTTTGGTGTTTTTGAGATAAAATATGCACAAGGTGGGACCATCTAGTCGAGGAGATGCACGTCTTAAGAGTAGAGGTTCCAATAAAATAACTAATCCAGCTGCAATGACCCATGCTTATAAATTAGTGAGATCGAGGTGTTTTGATAAAATAAGAAAGAGCAGCAAATACTAGAACTAAGAAGATGCATCTGTTCACTCATTTGTAGCTACACAAGATTGTCCTGGCTGAACTTCTTTGTAAAAATACTATTGAAGATGTTCATAATGTTTATGAGACATAATCAAGATCATAATTTCTCAAGGGACAAAAAGTGTTCAAGCTTATAACATGTCTTAGACATAACAAAGAATATGCTTCTCGAAGAGAGCAATCTAAAATGGGATGAAAAATGTGTTCAAAGTGCTAAGGGTTCAAAGCCTTTACTATCAATAATCATGAAAAGTGGACCAGGGTAGTATAAAATGTGTTCAAGGTAAGATAAAAGGGTGGGATAAAATTATGACTGTACAAGTTGCCCCCAAGTTAGAGGTCTTATATACAATGGTTCAAAGTTATTCATGTGTAGAACCTCTTAAGGTGTATGATGTTCATGGGCTCTAAAAAAATTTCACCATTAGGTTTAGCCAGTCGATATGCTCTTGATCCATAGTTTGTTGTGACAATATACAATCCTAACCAATTAGACTGAAACTTGCCTTTCTTTTTGGGTTCAACATTCATGTTCTTCTGGTTCTCTTTCAAAACTAAGTCACCAATCTCAAATTATTGATGAAGAATGCATTTTTTGTAGCTTTTCCACAATCTATTCTGATAGGCCTACAAGTTTTCTATGGTTGCCAAACACTTACCATCAAGAAGCTCTAGTTTGTGCAGTTGTGAGGCTCTATAGTCTTCATTATCTTCAATGTGCTCCAGTCATATTCTTCATGATGGGATCTCAATCTTGACTAGGATGATAACTTCAATGCCAAAAACAAGGGAGTATGGAGTAGCTCTAGTTGGGGTGCAATGATTAGTTCTATAATCCCAGAGGGTAGGAAAGAGTTGCAAGTGCCATTTATGGCCAGCATTATTGACAATCTTCTTTAAGATGGCTAGAATAGTTTTATTTAATGTTTCAGCTTGTCCATTGCCTTGCGGATTATATGGAGTGTATTTCTTGTGCTTGATCTTGAATTTTGCACAAAGAGATTTCACATCTTAGTTTACAAAGGATTTGCCATTATCAAATATAATACGGGCTAGGATGCCATATCGACAAATGATATGGTAATGAATTAATTTGGCTATTTGTTTCTCAGTTACATAAGTGAGAGCAATGGCCTCAATCCACTTGGTAAAGTACTTAATTGCAGTCAAAATGTCCTTAAGGCCATCTAAAGATGTTGGGTTAATTTTTCCAATGAGATCGAGACCCCATGTTGAGAACGGCCATGGTGTTATAATCAGCTGCAATGGTAAGGAAGGTACATGTATCAAGTTGCCATGTTGCTGATAAGGAACACACTTGTTTACATAATTATAAGCATCTATCTCCATTTTGGGCCAATAATAGCCTATTCTAAGGAGTTTATTTGCTAGGACTACACCATTGGTATGGGCCCCACACATTCCTTCATAAACCTCTTTTAGTACCAGCTTGGATTCTCCCAAAGATAAATAATGCAGAAGCATTCCATCATAGCCTTTATGATAAAGCATGTTTCCAAGGAGGATATAACACGTTAAACGATGAAGGAATAGCCTTTGTTAGTTGTTGGAAAGGTTGGCAGGAAATACATGACTATGGAAATAGTTATAAAAATCTTGGTACCATGGTAGCTCAGGTGAGGAATTAGGATCAGCAATGGTGCATATCCTCTCTAAATCTGATAGAATATGTGTCGACTAAAGAAGATTTTCAATTAGGAATTGATACTCTTTAGCACTATCATGCATTTGAATCATGGAACCAATTATTGCCATGGTGTCGACAGATCTATTGTTGACTCATGAAACTTGCTCAAACTACAGAGATTTAAAATGTAATTTGAGGTTATCAATAATTTGCTTGTAAAAAACAAGCTTATCATCCTTTTTTTGATACTGGTCAGTTATCTGATTTATTATTAGCGGCCAAATCTGGGCAAACACGAACATCTATAAATTACCAAAACACAAAGACTAATTTTCGCATAACAAAATTAAGCTCCAACTCAAGACATTCAAATTAGATCATCTAAAGGAAATACAAGTACAAATAGGAGTGGATGTAACTCCTCCATGAAAGACGGTCAAGGATGCCTCAAAATAGAGCGTAACTCCTCGATCTAAGAATAATCAGTCAACATAGTAACTCCTATAATGAATGAGGCATAAGATAACCACTATGACATATGACAAGGCAAAGTAACTCCTATGACTACACACCTAAGCAAGACTATCAATAAATGTAGGAAATCCAAATGACATGGAATATCCGAGTAGGAAAATACAATAAAATGCAAGGAAAATAAATCCTACACTAACATCATTTACAAAAGAGCCTTGGGTCAAAGATTTCATGTTAATTATAATAAATGCATGTGCACCATTTTTTATTTATTTGTGAAGACCACTCGGTATTGGTTTACTTGGAAAGAGCTACATGTCAAATTTTAGCTTAATAGTGGTTTGAGTCCATTATTAAAATTCATATGGTTGGTCCTAAGATATTTTACTCAATATTGGTGTGAAAGATCAATCGTACTAGTGGTGCTAGATTTGAAATGGTATGTTGATATGCCCCTTTTCTATTATAAACCCTAGTTTGGTTATTAATGGATTTCTCCCAAACTAGTACTTTGTGAGACCCTTAATCATCGTTGTAATATTCCATTAATATTCAATCTTTTATTCCAGTTTCAAACTATTCCTTTGATGTGATTTGGAAAAGCCATTTTTTGATCTTATGAAACCTCAATTTTCTTGGTGTTTTTTATACCAAGGCTTGCATGTTGCAGAAAGATTATTACATGTGGGGCTTTCAACCTTGCTTAAAAAGATTATTATATATGGGATTTTCAAACCCATTGTGGTAGGAGTTGTCATCGTATTAAATATCTCAAACATCGGTTTTGATTTTTCTATAGAGCCCATAATGTTTGGTCTTGAATTTATTATTTCTTCACCCCTTTCAACCCTAAGCCTTTCATTTGGAAGATTATAATTTATGGAGATTCTACCATAATTTTTATAATATACAAGAAGTTTGGTTCATTTTTCACATTGAGATATTCTTTCAACAATAGAAACATAGAGATAATGCACTTTTCAATTACCCTGCCATAAATTTGAACTTTAATGCTAATAAAAAAAAAAATGAACTTTAAAACGCTACTAAAAAATTTCAAAAGCTCTCAAATGTTATGTTGCATATTCATGTTCAACTTAAGAAGAAAGTGTTGGAGATAGAGTGCCTCCATATGCTTATCCATTTCTTCATGGTATTTGGGCTTCTTCATTGTTTGTATAATCCTATTGGGCTCTCCCAAACGCCTCATCAACTTCCTTCATTAGATAACCATGATAGATGGGGCCCTCCACTATAAGATGACGAGTTCCTTTACTCAACGCTTGTTATTTCACCATTGTATTCACAACAATTTGAAAACAAAAATAAATAAAGGAATACTCAGATTGATTGGGTCCTTACCCATCATTGAAGACGATCCTATGCATTATTGGTGGTTTTATAGTCTCGTGTGCTTATTATTACAACTTTTTATCCCTTTTTAAAGTAGTGCTGCTTTAGATGATATACCATCATTATGCTTTATTAATATAGTTATTAAAGTGTTAAAATAATTTAAAAAATTAAAGGGTGCTCTAGTGTTATCAGATGAAGATGGTTATTTCTTAATTGAAAGGTGTTAAAAGTTGATTAAGCTTTAGTTGTAACCTTGTGATCCTTTTTCAAATGGTTCTACATATTTTTATATTTTATTTTTAATATAAAAAGTGATAATGTTGTTAAAAAAATGTTAAGTAGTATTATTTTTATTTATTTTTTGGTTAGATAGGGGAATCGGTAATATGGTTCGGAGTGAGGGAAATTTTCAATAGTTTAGATTGGAACTATCGTTGTCACACTAATATGTACATAGCGAAGTTAGGTTACTATACTCACAATGTTACCTTGACATGACTTGTCTCTAAGATTTTGAACTTAGGTCTCTTCTTCGTAAACACCAAGAACTTACCAATCCACCTAACCTTTAAGACTAACTGTTAAGTGATATTGTTGTTGGAATACCTATACTTCCCTCATCTTTGTTGTTGGGATACTTATACTTCCCTCATCTTACCTATGTTTTCCTTCATTAGTGTATATTCTCTTTAAAAAAAATTATGTTTATAATTTCAATTAATCAAAAAATGATGTTTTACAAATTAACAAATAAAATAAAAATAATTATATATAAAATTACTTCTAAAATAAATAAATATATTATTAATGAGAATGGCCTCAAAACATATAAGTTATATTTGAAAGGATGTAATTTTGTTATTTCGGTGAAGTGGATTTTTTTAGAGTTTATTCGTTTCATAGTGAGTTTGAATAATTTCAAATAGCCAACAGCATAACCAATAAAATGGAGACGATCACATACACAATGACATCCAATATAGCCAAACACGTTATTATTAATGGTAATGATTGTTAATACAACTAGATGTGTGCCTCCAATTATTCCATAAAACAATGCAATGCAAAAGTATGGTAGAATTTTTTTTATCTCGAAGCCGCACGCTGTTGGAGAATCTTCACTCCTACATACCTGAAAACTCACCATTCAACCGAATAACTGAAACTGAAAAACAAACGAGTGGAGAAAAAAGAGAACGGAAAATTTTTAAAATGCATACCTTCCGAGCATCATGGTGGTTGCCTGTGGATTAGTTCCAGGACCGTCCTTAAAAGTAGAACCATCGACGACCCTTAAACCATCAACGCCTTTCAGTTTATACTTCTTGTCAATCACAGAACCAATATGACACCCTCCATGAAAATGCCACATGGTGTTCAGATTATCCTTACAGAACTTGCCCATGGCCGCATCGTCCGATTTGTTCTGGGGCAAAGCCGGCCCCATGAAACGCAGACCGCTTGGGCCGCTGGACTTGCCATTATACGCAAAATTCTGCATGGAAGCTGTCTCACACAGGCTGGCTATCACCTTAACCCCTTGCACGCATTTCTGGAGATCTTCAGGGTGAGAATAGTAGTTATATCGAACAGAAGGATTGTCTCTCGGATCCCTGCTCACCAGTTTCAGTTCTCCTCTGGACAGGGGGAATGCGAGTTTCTCAAAAATTATTCCACCGTACTCGTTGAAGGAACCGGAGCCATTTGAGGGAATCGGTTGCACAAAGCTGCTGGAAAATATGTAGAGCTGAGAACCGTTAAGAATGCCCACTACTTGTATGCTTGATGTATTCAGTGGTATGGGAGATTGCAGTATTATGGTTGCACGGGGACTATCTTGAATCCCTTGGCCTACCGAGGGCTTTTTGAGGAGGACAGGTATATTGAGTTGTTTTAGCTGTTTGGCGGGGCCTATTCCACTCAGGAGGAGGAGTTGAGGGCTTCCTATGCTTCCTGCCGACAGGATTACCTCGCTGCAGCATGATGATTCGTCAATTAATACTTGATAAGGCTTGCTGCCATCAATGGAATTTATGAATTGTATTCCACTAGCCTTCAGCTTGCCTGCAGAAAGTTCTTATAACAAACTTCAGTTGCTGGGGCCTGGGCATTACACATTAAAAATTAAAAAAAAAATAACAGATTTTATGTTTTAACAGTTCATATAGTGACAAATAATTTTTTTAGAAAAATTGTGCAGATCTTTTGAAGTTCAATGTTTTAAATTATTTTAGGTGATTTTTTATCAGGAGAAAAAAATATTGAAAATCACAGAATTTTTTTTTCAATAATAAAAAAATATTAAGATTGAAAAATCTAAAATTATATATTTATTTGTATTTTTTGATAATCAATTAAGAAATGATTTAAAAGTGGATTAAAAACTAAAATGCCACCATGACTTGAAGAAAGAACTTAAAATCCCACAAATTTCAGTATGACTTGAAGAGATGACTATAATTCCACAAAAAATAATATGTTATATATATTTTTTTTAAATTATGATTAAAAAATTTAAAATTATGTCTATCAGTGTTTTTTATAATGGATTACGAGATGATTCAAATATGGATCAAAAACTAAAATCTTGTTGACTTGAAAAGAATTTAAAATTTCACAAATTTCACTATGACTTGAAAAAAGAAAATCTCTCAAAAATTAATAACTATATTATATTCTTCACAAAAATTGTTAATAAAAAAAAATTAAAAAAAACCTAAAAATGTATATCCATCCATATTCATTAATAATGGACTATGAGATGATCCAAAGTCAATCAAAAACTAAAATCCCATCATAAATTGGAGAGATAACATAAAATCCTACAAATCCCACCATAATTTGAAGAAATACCTAGAATCTAATAAATATTTTATATTCTTCTATAAATAATATTAAAATTCAAAATTTCATTTTTTTTAAATTATTGGTAATTGTTTTTTGTTTTTTTTTTAAACTTTGAGGAATTTTTTAGATCTATGGATAATGTCACTTGAAAAATTAACTACAAATAGTAAGGAAGACTCATACAAGATAAAGTCCACTTTCTTGACTCTTTGGTCATCATCACAAGAATTAAATTCAAAACTTTATATTCACACATTCTTTAAAAATAAATTACTAGTGATACATCTTAACTTTGGACAGTGGATTAAGGTGTTACGAAAATTTTATCCATTTTAATATATCATCTTAACTACTTATAACTAAATTAATTACAAAAAATAAATGTATTTTTTAAACCTATAACCAAAATTTAATTTTTAAAATACCAATAATTATACATTAAAATATCAATATTTAAATTTTACTTATCAAAATATAATTAATTATTTTTAATTTTATAAAATAAATGTTAAACAAATATTACATACTACATACACTATTATTGATATATTTTATTATTTATATTCAATAAAATACACATGAACAAAACTAAACTAGTAAATACACCACCACTAAAATCTTTCCCTAAATAATCCAAACATCTATCAAAACTAAGACTAAAGACAGCGAAAACTCCAAAATAATAATCATTATTATATGGAAAAATAAAAGCATAAGAGGTCAACGGCACTGTCATTTCAGGTGATTGTTAACATTATATGACTAAATTTTGACATACCACTTAATGCTTGTATGCTTCAGATATTAAGTGATTGTTAACATACCATAATAATGCTTGTATGGCTAAAGTCCAACCAAAAAAATTAATAATTTAGAAAAACAAGCGCTTTATACAGGGTAGGTCAACCGCACTGTAACTTCACGTGATTGTGAACATTTGGACCATATAATAAAATCAATAGATTTTTACTCCCATTTATTTATGTGAAGATGACGATGTTTACCTGCTCTCGTGATTTCAAAAAGGTGTGGGAAATAGACAACCAAGCTAGCTAGCTGGCGATCAATTCCCACTGCTTTTCAATCAATCCTAAAAAGCCATAAAGCACGGTACATGTTCATCGTCATAAGAACCGACGTTTATGTTGGATTTATGGATATGTATTACTATTATTTACGTCTAAACTTTTGTCTGTGTCAAAGCTGCGAAGAAAAAAACTGATGTCGTGTTGATTTCTATATGTGAAGTGGAGGTGGTGATGTTACATGCACGTTTTAGCAAACTTTGCAGAGTAACAAGGTAGTGCGATGGCAGAATCCTAAATTGACTAACAAACATTTGCATTCAGATGGGTCCACACAGTTGTCATGTGGGTTTCAGGAATTAATTATCAGTTTCAGTTTCAGCAGCTGTAACCCACTACTTGTAATTGCAGTCTGCATCAGCATGCATCACCGCACATACAAATTCATCTCTGCCCCTATTCCTATGACCCACACCTCAGACTAAGTTGTCCTCACTCGCCATATTGTTTACGAATAAATATAAATAAACGTTAAAAAAAGGTTAAATATGGAAGTGAATCTCAACAATATACAGTGAAAATAATTTTTTTAATGATTAACAGGGCAATTACAGGTTTTAAAGGTTGGGGAAATTGGTAAATTTTGGGCAGTTATAAAGAAAAGGTTTAGGTTCAAAATTTTAGAAATAAGTTATATTAGGTTAATAAAAGTATATTAATTTGACTGAGGTGAGTTTGGTTTATCTTGATAAAGGTAGTTCCAAACAGAGTCATTGAGGGTCTCCTCATTTCGGATCATATTAATTGAAGAGACGCAAGGGTTATATTGAAGGAATATTACCGATTCTTTTATAAAACCAAAAAAATTATAACTAACAGAACAATTACAATCTTAAAGTTTGGGTGGATTGGTAAATTCTTAGCATTTACCAAGAAGAGATTTGAATTCAAAATCTTAAAAATAAGTCATGCTGGAGTCATGAGAGTATAATAATTTGACTCTACTGAATGTGGGCTACCTTAATAAAGATAATTCCAAACCAAACCAAGGTCTCCCTCACTTCAGATCGTGTTAAAAAAAAAACACAATTATTTTCTATAAAAAATCTCAAAAAAATCAAAAAACAAAAAAAACACATCTATATTAATATAAAATAAAATCAAAACACCTTTTAAATTATAATTTCCTCTTTTAATAACTTTATATAATTATAAATTAATATTTATCTATAGCCACAGCATCTTTACCGGCAACCACTAAAGATTAATACATCATCTTGAATAACTTTTCAGTTCTTCTATGATTGTTTCTTTTAGTATTTTGATCGCTAACAGCCACCAAAAAGTTGACAAGATTATATTGGAGGAAATAGATTAACACATTATTTTGATTAATTTTTTTCAGTTTTTTAAAATGATTATTTGTTTTTTTATTTTAGTTATTTGAAAATTGTAAAAAGTTTAGAAGATAAAATATTGGAAGAAATTGTTGAGATTCTTGAAATTTTATTAATGTTTAACTTTTCATTTTAAAAAGTAAAGATTTTTAAAAAAATTATAAGAAATATTTAATATTGATAATTTTAATAAAAATAATAGTATTTTTATAATTTATTTTAAGTATGATAAAAATTATTTTTAGTTATAATTGTATAATAATTTTTGGATTGATATTTTTTATCATATTTTGTGAACCATCATTTTTATAAAAAAAATTTGGGTTACATTTTGGATCACACTTTATTAATTATTTAGAAATATGTCGATCTAAAAACTCTTACATAATTACATACAAAAATAATTCTTATCACAATTAATAATTTTTTTAATTTATTATTAATAATAAACTATATTAATAATAATGACCCACACTATTATAATTTAAAGATTTTATTTTTATTTTTGTAAAGTTCAAATTATTTAACTATAAATTTTTCAATCACAAATCAACTCATAATTTATTATTAAAAAAAATATATTTAATAATTTTTAAAAACAAAATTGTAAATTCAATTAACGATTTAAATATATAATAAAGGTCCCATTATATACCGCCAAAAGATCTATAAACTACTCAATCTATATTATAACAGTCAACCCAGGTACCAAACAGAAGGCTCCAATATCCTTTTATTAACCCCCCCCCAAAAAAAAAAAGGGGAAAAAGAAAAAACCCTTTGCCAATTTGATTACACATATAGGGGAAGCCCTTATAGGCACAGTGCGAAAAACAGAAGGAAAATCTATATAGTCTTTTTGAGAAAGGGGGCGTTCATGGACAGCGAATAAATTGCATATTAAAAAAAGGCTGAAAAATAACGCACCTGATGTTGAATTACGCAACAAATGATAAAACTAAACGAAATCTAATAATTACGCACCTGATGTTGAATTGAAGAGAATTCTGGTGGCGGTGGCATTGAGGAGCACAACAATGTTATCTGGGTTTGCATACTTGAGAAGATCTGCAGCCGTATGCCTCTTGCCGTTGTTATCAAAGGTGGAAGCACTGATCTTGGTGCCCTCAACATGATCCACAGTATACCCATTGTCAGGAACCACTCCAACTTCCAGAAGCGCATCTTTCAGAGCCGACGACCATCGGGAAAGCCGATCTGGCTCAAAGGCATTCATTTTCTCCACCCATTGATACGACTGGCTCACAAGCTTCTCATCCCATCCCATGCTTTGGATGTACGACAAGCTGGCCCTGCTGTAAAAGCCAGCATTCAGAGCCGTTCCCCCTCCTAGAACTCTGCCTCTGTCCAGCTGCACTCCATCCTCAGTTAAAAATCCCTGAGCTATGGAAGAGTAGTTATCCGTTTCCTTCAACGGAGCGCCAAAAGCATCGCTGTTCTCAATCTCGGGATTTCCGTAAGGAGACCCTCCCCTCTCCAATACAAGAACGGTATGGTTTTGAGACAGAGTTGCAGCAAGGGGGCACCCGGCTGTTCCGCCTCCAACGATAATGTAATCGTACTTTCTCGCAGCTGCTTTCTCGGCATCCACAGTCATAAATGGGTATGGATACGACGGGGTATCTGCATATTTCCATCAGTCACAACCGTAAATCTCAAGATCATCTGAAAATTATCTAAGATCATAATTCAATCTATTTGCTTAAAACCAAAAACAATTGAAGGTAAAAAGCCTAACGACATGAAAGACTTGTCTTGTACTGACAAGAGGGTGTTGCTGCCTCCAGTGAGCATGACAAGATTAGGATCCATGGAATGAGAAGTAGAAGCTCCATTCTAGTTCGTAGGTACCTCACTCACAACTTAGCTCCTTCGCTTTCTTGAGATTGCCATGCCCAATCAATCCTTTTATAAGTGTAGAGGGCTACTCCTTTAATTGATTGTTTTTTTTTTTTTTTTTTGTGGTTTAATTCGATTAAAGTAAATATCAACATTAACGTTCTTCCGTTGTGGGTCCACGCTAAGGTGGAGAAGAAATTAAATTTTCCCACGCCAAAAGCGACGATGTCGTGAAAGAAGTGAAGTACCTACGTGCAAGTTGTGAAAGAAGTTTACTTGCAAGTTAAAACGCGATCCACGTTAACGTCATATCAAATTTTTCAAATCGCACTTTTCCATGATTAAAATGTTAGAATCTGTGTACAGGGTTCATATTAAATAAATAAAATGGAGCATGTGAGTAAATCGGAAGTCGCCCCTATGTAATTTAGAAGTTTCCCACAAAATTTCTATTTATAAATTTAATAAATTTAATGTGTTAGTTATATTTTTAATTTAATTTAACATATAAAATTGTAAATGTTATAGTTTAGTAAGAGTGATATTTTAATTGTAATTTAATTTAACATATTAATATGAGAAAAAAAAAACTAATCCAGCCAAATTTAATTTAATAAAATTAACTTCGACCTGATCCATGTCGGTGTCGTATAAATCTACATTAATTTATGTTGGTCCGTCATCGACTTGACATACTACGTGACGAATATAGAGTGAACGGGAATCGGTGGGCATGTGTAGTGTATTCCATGAGGGGGCCTCTTCCTCTTGTCATGAGGGGGCCTCTCCCTCTTAAAATGGTGAAGTGAACAGATATATTATAGATTGGGTGCGGATTGGTGATTTATATGTTCTCTTTTAATAAAAACTATGATATAATTAAACCAACTCTTGTAAAATCTAACTAGTTATCCATTAGTTTTTATAAGTAGCAACTTTTAAGCACCTTATAAAGTACGATGGCATAATATAATTGGGGATATCCTAGTATCTATTTTTCAAAACTTAAATATAAATTATAAACATAGGTGATGATGCCCCACACAACCTGGTAAAAAAAAAGTGATTTATAAAATACAATGGCATAACATAAGTGGGATACCTTTTAAAGAATTATATGATATGAGCTAATATCTATTTTTTTCAAAACTCAAATATAAACTATAAACATAGATGAAGATCCTTGCCCCTCCCCCCAAACAACTCCCGCCTGCAAAAAAAAAAAAGAACATAATGTCACTCACTGCGTATTTAAAAATAAATGAAAGAATGTAGCTTCTCTCACCATAAATGGCTTTACAATAATTCATTTGTAATTTTTGAAGATGAACAACATAGCTCATTTGAAATCCATTTGTCCGTGGTCACCTTTCTTCAACTTCGGTAACACGGAGGTTATGGTTGTTCCCTTCTAGATCAAACTTTATAATCTCCCTTCAACTTGAGGAAGGAGGAACACATTAAATTGATAATCAATCACATGACTTCTTTCATGAAATTGGATAAATGTTTTGTGGGTAGAAGATTTGTGAGAGCTTGTACAATTGTTGATCTCTCCAAATTGCTCCTTCATTTGGTTAAGCTGTGCTTAGCCCCTGGTTGTAGACATAATTATTCAACTTTGAAGGTCTTCTTTTCCATTGTTTTCGTTACAACCTCATTGGTTATCACGTGGAGGGGTCTTCTTCTAAGGGCCTTCGACTCTTTTCTTCTTGCCCGAGATTTGTTTGGAGGAAGAAAGATGGAGCTTTTGATCAAGATTTCATCTAGCGTAACCATGGACAATTCTATAATCATGGTAAGATTGTTCCCCCTCTTGAAGCATCTAGGGTCCTTTCTTCCCTAAAGAGGGAGGCCCCTTCGAGGCCAATTTTTGCTCTCATCTTGAGTCCTCACTCCTTTTCTTTAAAATAGATTGGGGCTTCTCCATCTCGTGCTTTGGGGGTAAGATTTGAAGTTGAACGTTTATGAGCAAAAGCTGAGGAAATGGTAAAGGATGGTACTCAATGGATGATGGAGGACCTTCTCTACCAACAAAGTAGAAGGTTATAGCCAATGTCATTGGTTGATTAGCACTCTCTTGTTAGCCCATTTGAGCAGTGATCAAATGCTTCTCATGTAGCTTTAGCAATGTTGGTTGAGGTTGTGGATGATTATTTGTCTTCATTATTTGGTGGTTATTTGTTGGTTGTCTCAAAAGTGTCTACTGTGATGTTGATTTGTTCATTTTTAACTTATTTAAGTAGTGGGTTTAGAGTTTGTCTTGTCTTGTGGGCCATCTAGACTGGGGTTGGTTTGTAGGTTTTGTTGATTTATTATCCTTTTTATTTTGGATTCAGAACCCTCACTTTTACCCTAATAAAAACATAGCTTAGACTCTTACCCTTGATAATTTGAAGATGATTTATTTATTTACAAGTGTTTTTTTAATTTTATTTTTTCATTGAATTTAATATATATATTCTTTTCTATTACTCTTAAGGAGTCATTTTTTATGTTTCTATTACTAGTTGAAGAGGGAAAAGATTGATTCTTCCTCGTGGATAGATCCACCCTTCTAATTATTTTCTTGTTTTATAATGTTTGCTTAATTAAAAATAATCTTGATAGATTAAGTAAATACATAAGTTGTGATTAATAATAAATCTAAATGAATAACTTATTCTTTTTTACTAAAAATTCTACTTATTCTTTACATTTTTACTTCTTAATTTTTTTTTAATATTTTTATTAATTCAATTTTATTAATTATTATTATTTAAATTTTAATCTTTTTAAACTATAATACATTATGTAATAATTATTTTAACCCTTCCAAAACCAACCTTTACCAGCAATCAACCACCCCCACCCCCGGGCGCCCCCCACCAAAAAAATAAGAAAGAAAATCTTATTATTACCGAGACATTTAGGGGTCTTCGTACGACAATTTCTCCAAAGTCTATTCACCTTTAATGATGTGTAAGTGTTGGTAGTTGTTCCGTAATTAGGTAGAAAAAGAGTCCAAGGGAGGCTTTCCCGTACCCCTTTTAAAATTTGTCCCGTAACAAAAAGTCATTCGATTACATTATTTCTTTCCCCCTTTGCAAAATCAAAAGCAAATATAACTCGATGCGTTCACATCATTGTAGGGACGCTCAAACTGTGTGATGATGCCATGTGTAGGAATGTTTGTGGACAACGGTTTAGTAATCAAAGATTAAAAACATGTTCATTTGCACGTTAAGCCGCCAATCATTCATAAATAAATAAATCAATTAATTAATTAATTGAAAAAATTAAAAAAAGCGGGGGGAGGGAAATGTCCCGACCCTGGAATGGTGGGTTCCCCCACTTAGTTGTTGCGTCACGTAACCTTCAGACCACGTGAGAATGTTCGGCTACTAAAGTTTGTCTCAAATAAAAACCCTGTCCCTTCACGAGCTCAATAAAAATAAATTGAAATGTCTTCCTCGGAATGCTCTTTATTCACATGCTCCTCACTAAAGAAAATTAATTAGTTTTAGTTTTTACCTTACAAAAGTCTATGCTTTCACATGACCATTGGATACAGTTGGCCCCGCTGACTGAATAATAATTTCGTGAAAAAACCTCGACCAGTGTGTTTTAAAATTGACTTAGACGGATAAGTATACGAAACAAATGTATTGTTTATAGAAAATCTCACATATTAAAATCATTTACTGTGTTTGATTGATTGGATTCCCAAATCTTGTCCGTTTTTAACGAAAATCGATGGGATAATGTTTTCACATCCCCAAAACCGCCCTCAAAAACCTTTGAGTGTGATAAAATATCGGCAAATAAATAAATGCGCGGGGTTCATCAAATGTTTCTTTTTATGATCAGATAGAAATTGGCTGACTCGTATATTATGTAAGCGTGACGCAAACCCCTCAAATGTAAATGAATTTTCTTTCCGATGAGAATAAATTGAGAGGAGCAAATATTTTGCACCTTAACTTGCTACTCACATGCCACTTAAATGATATTATTTGATATATATGTTCAAATTTAGTTGATTGATAAATTGACGAAGGTTCATTTTTAGATATTTATATTCTTTTTATAAGTGCATATAAATAAATAGAAAATCATATTTTAAATTGATTTAATATTTAAAAAATGAAATATAATAATATAAAATAGATTGGTCATATATATATATATATAAAGTATTCAAGAGTTATGATATGTTATGATGTGATTGGTCAACTTATATTATTATTATTTTAAATTATTTAAGTTTTCTCAACTATTAAATATTATGTACTCATGTACCTTCACAAATATATGGTAATAGATTTTTAAATTTTTAACTTACTCAAATATTATTATACCTTTATAATTATATTACAATTTTAACTTACTTTGAAACTTCAAATTATATAAAATTATTTAAAGTTATAAATTTAAATATATTTATTATCATTCACTTTGACAACTTTTTCAATCAAATGTTTTATTAGTTCAATTTTTTATTTAAAAAAAAAATTAAATAATCAAACTAACCTAATATTTTTATACAAAACAATACATAATTTAATTGAAAATGATAAAATAACATTTTTTTTCATTGGGATATATATATATGATTTAACATTTTGAACCATACCATGTGACTCATCATTAATGCATCGAATCTAAAGTCAAAATAAGGAGCAACATTTCATGAAAAATGACAAAAACACTATAGAAAATGGGAAGCAATCATCCCAATAATATGAAAAAGAATGATGACTTACAATTAAGTGACTCGGACAACCCATCATTCATTCATGTGTTTTGAAAAATATGAATTTATATTTAAAGTTATATAAAATATTATTTAATATTTTTTTTAAGAGTGTTAATTAGATGTGGGTGAATTGGTTAAAATAGTTTGGTTGTGTTTAGTCTTATTTAAGTTTAAATTTCAAAAGGTATGTTAGGTCGGTCATGATTATTGGTGATGTTAGTAAGTGGTAAGTATTAGTTTGAATGTCATAGTCATTGATGGTATTGGTAATATTGGTAATAGTATTTCGACAAGGGTTGTTAGTAAGACCAACAGAGACCAATGCTGATGGTTGTAATAAAGATTTGGGCTTCCTTCTTATATCCCAAATTGGTTCATAACTCCAACCAAAAACATTTCCCTGTATCCAATAAAAAATATATTATTTAAAAACGTCAATTATTAACAAATGTGTATATGTTGATATATTTTTATTATATAAATTAAGTTTTATGTATAAATGACTCGTATATGTAAGCTTTATCATTGAATTTGATGATGGACATAATTCGGTACTCATATGACACTTAAATGACACTACATAACATTTGAAATTTAGTTGATGGATATTTTTTTGGTATTAAATCTAATAAATTCTATTTATTTGCATTCAATATCAATGATGTTTACCCTTCCAATAAAAAAATTTATCCCATAAATTAATTATGTTTGTATTTAATACATATTTTTTGTTTATTGTGTTTAAGTGGAGAGAAATTCACATGTTAAATTTACTTAAAATGAAAAATTGAAGTAAAATTGGGTACTTAATAGTTTTAAATATGATGTGATTAGCTAATTTACATCACTACTAAGTACAAATTATAAATTGTGTTGCCCTTTTCAATCACCATTGCTTCCGTCATTGAGTATGTTTAAGTTCATAAGGTCTTTCAAATTATTGTCATCCTTTCATTAGTGTCAATATGCCTAGTAAAATTACATTTGAGGTCATATTGAGATTTTCCCTTAATCTAAGAGGCTAATTACAAAATTTAAACATTTAGGGTGCGCTCTTAATATATTTTAAGACTCTTTTACAAAAGTTAAGGTATTTTTGACAAAATTGTTAAAGTTACAAACCACTGAGAGGGGGGTGAGGAAGTGAATCAATGGTGGCAAATAATCAAATTCGATTTCCAAACCCTTCAAACACTTAAGCATTCAATACAACCATTCATGAAGCATTCAAGATGTCTATAACAATGAACAAATAGATAATGCAATATTACACACACAACACAAGATCTATGTGGGAAATCCTCTTGGGGAATAAAACCCACTCTCAAGTCTACAAACACATGGACTACTTGTCCTATAAGAAGTATGTAAACATGAGACTTTAGTGAAACACCTGTTCCACAAGGAGCACCTAACCCTAGGATGGTCAAGTCCTTTTGATCAAACTTTAGTGTAACACCTATTCTACAAGGAACACCTGACCCTAGGATGATCAAGTCCTTCTAACCAGATTTTAGTGAAACACATGTTCCATAAGGAGTACTTGCCCTTAGGATGGTCAAGTCCTTCTGACCTAGATGTTGAAGACCCTCCCAACACCTATGATATTAACATTTCCACCTTTGAATCGATGTCTTCAACACCTGATGATGGACCTCTAATTTTGTAACCCTTGTCAAACATGCTCTCTACCTCATACAAACCTCTCACATAAGCATGCCATAATCTCTCTTCCTCTTCACTCAAATTGGCCTCATATACACACTCAAACCTAAAAATCCTTCTTCTATTTGCTTCTTTCCCCAATCTTCAAACCTACAAGAGTACTTTCTTTGACATCATAACTATAACCTACAGGTTATACACATAGTCATCAACTTGCTTTGCTCTACAACCCATCCATTGGGCACACATCCTTTCTTCTTTCCTTCGCTCTTCAACTCTTACACACACCTCTTCTTTCAAGTCTAGAAATCACCACCTTTGACTTCATCTTTTATAAAGCCTTAAATTTTATTATCTTCTTGGTCAGCCATAATACTTTATTTAGCGCTTAATACATCTAACATATCTCAATACCACTCTCACAAGTCAGCCATAGCAACTATGAGTCACACTTAAGCAACTACACCTTTCAAATAGGCCTAAGTGTCCTTTTAGGTCCTATAAAGACCCATTCACCTCTTTAACACTTCTCTGAGAAAACTTAGAACACAATAACTCCTTAACAATACATAGACCCATGCCACATAATATATAGGTCTACCTTAAGTGACAACATCCATCACAACACCCTTCTGCTACAACACAATTAGCCCAAACATCATTATGTACATACGATCACCAAGAATGAACACACAATCAACTTCTAAGCTTTTGATCATATAGAATATGGATTGGTCAAACCTTCATAATCCACATAGATGGTACTCATGAAGTTGACAACATATTTCAACACTTAGTTCATCTTAAAACATTAAAATACCATCAAGAACAACTCAATTACCCTTCTCGGGTTACTTCCATAGCATGAACACATACACAGTCAATTATGAAGCTTAACAACTTTGACTATACAAATAATTAGACATTATAACTAGGTTTTATGGATGCACCATGAAGTCCTTTACAACTTTACCTTTTACACCATGATCAAATTTTACATATATCAAAAGTTATAGCAAAAAAACTATAGACTAGTCTTCCCTCACAAATTCAAATATTTGAATTCCAACAATCACTAAGAAACTATTAAACTTTGAACATATTGACCTCATCTCATGCACCCTTGAAATATTGACTAAATATGAATTGTTGATCTCCTTGGATCAACCGAGCCTTTATCTTGAAACATTCATCATTAGATCTTGATCAAAACTCCCATGATTATGACACTTAACACCCTCACGTGCCTTCTAAACACTTTGTTGTTAGTCCATGCACTTATGCCACTTGGTAGTCCCCCATGCTTTATTGAATTTTTGAATTGTTCTACACTATTAATCTTCATAAGTATGAACCATCACTCAGTATTGAATTTCTTTCAGATTAGCGAGCATGTGACACTTGTCACCAGCACGTGCAACCTTTGACATGTTGACTTCATACGTACCATTGATCTTCTTATAAGTAGCTCAGTCTTTACCTTTACTCACTATTAAATATTGAACAATTGTTATCATCTTGTTGATTCCTAATAGTTTGGAATAAAAGTGATCCATTGATCTCTTTGAGAGTAGCCTAGACTTTAACCTGCTTAAACATCAGACACTTTGACCTCTTTGACTCAATATGCATCATAGATCTGCATATATGAACATCCGTTCACCGTTGATCTCTATTTGACAGGTTTCACACTCATTATTACATTTATAATAAGTATAATGATCACTATTAGATCCTTATCTATTCAGATTAATTATGTGTCATAGATTTGTGATGTGAATAAACATGCATAGTTAGATCTCCCTTTGCAAAATTGGCTTAAGTATGAGAGCCTAGTGAAATTTTGTCTGAGAAGCCAACTTTACATCTTAATAAATTTTTATCCACTCAACCTCATGACCTTAAAATTACACCATATGATCTCCGCACATAGGGAAATCCATCTTTATATCAAGTTTCTCCTAGAACCTTCAAATCTATGAAATATAACATCATCAATATGCTTACTCAAATTTTTATATCATAAAACCAACTATGCCAAGATGAACATAATGAAGAACCAAATGAATACCATGTACTTATACAATCTCTCCAATCATATTTGACCTCTAATAGGACCCCTTACACATGTTAAATACTTCAGACCCATCCCTAATCATGCCAAAACTGAAGATCAACTAAGCCTACTTCAAGCATACTAGGACAAGCACACTGCACACTGTTATTGACACTTGACTATCAAGACACTTCATACACTCACCTAGAAACCTCCATGACATCACTAAAAACTCTCCAATAATCTCCCCCTTTGTCATTGATGTCAACGCCCATCATACAACTCACCTTTCTTCTCTTTCTTCAAGAACTCTCACAAAGGAACCTTCTCCCCCTTTGACACAATGACAAAGTGGGCACAAACTGATCTTGAGGACATAAAAATACCACAAAAATGAGAGGACCACCATAAAAATATGATACAAACTCCCCCTTACCTTGAGCCTACCTCTTCTTTGTCTTGACAACTTCCTCTTATTACATGCCAACACTCTCTTCAACCAAGTATTGCAACCAATGATAAAAGAACACAAAAAAGCATTGAAATCTGATGGAAATCACCAAGAAACATTTTAGAGGGACTCCACCTAAGATCTATAATCCATTTCATCTCTTGAGCATCTTCAGATATCAACACATCATGAAGAACCACCACACAGGCTTACTAGCCTTCTCCTTCAAGCCTCCTCAGGACCACCAATAGAAATCCATGCCACTCACCAAATAGGAAACATGCTCTAAAAAAATCATATAACTTACATTTAAACACTCATACCATGATCTTTTGGATAAATTGATCAAAAAACACTCTTCGTCACACTAAGCCTGTCTAGTCTCTTTGTAGCCCTACTTGGTACTTGTAGAGCTCACAACTTTTGGTATACATACTTTCAAGACCTAAAAATTTATATCTAGAGCACTCTCGTATGATCCCAAACAAATTTTTATCACCTATATCCTCCTATGAAATATACTTCCTTCACAAATCTACTAGCAATTAGGCCTATATTTTGACAAAAACTTCAATAATATAAAAAAAAACCTTGAAATCTATATGAAGCTTTATTTCACAACCCATTTTGACCATTAAACCTATTAAGAAGCCTTAGACCTCAAATCATAAGGAAAAACACTTTTCTAACATAGCCTAAAACTCTAGAAACTCTAAACAAATAAGGGCAACAAACTTCCTTCTGGTCAACACCCACCTCTAAAACTTATTTCACACCTATAAAACTTCTTGAACACTTGAAGACAACCATCACACATTGTTGGACTAAGATTTTATCTGTCACACCTTTGGGAACCTTGACTTCCTATACCATGGCTTTGATCTGAAACAAGAAAGATAAACCTGGGAGCACATAAAAACCTCTAAAAGACACAAATAATATCATCAAGACACAAAACCACTTAGAACACATAACAAAGAAGTGCACATACCTTGTTTAGCACCAAAATATTCTTAAAATTCCATCAATCTCATTATTCCACCTAAAAACACCCATTTCGATCCTACAAACATTGCATACACAACAAAAACACCTTATGACATAACTTTGACCTCATCAAAGCACTTCTCCCATCTTAACACACCAATTCCAACTAGAAACACCCATATCTTGCCTTTTAGGACCTTCTGAAGAACACCACATGAACACTTGTTTCTCTACTAAAAGGAGTCTCTTACGAAGCATAAATAGAGACCTCCTCTACACCATAATGCTCTAAAATAAAGTGAAGCCAAGAGTGGCCCACATCTCCTCAGTAACCACTAGAATCCTTTTATAAATATAAGACTTCTTGTTCCTGTTCTTCTTAGTCTGAACTTTGACAACTTGTTCCTTTTCTACATCACTCACTTTCTCTTCTATGATAGGATATATAACATTTGGAATCTTGACATAGTTTGATCACTGAAGTATCTTCTTTGCATTATAGAACATCACCTTCAAAACTTGACAATAAGGGAACCAAGATTGAAACTTGATCACACATAGTAGGTTGCTCATTAGCATCCAAACACACCTCAGAACTAGCCTCAACTAGAACCTTGGTCTTCTCCTTTAGCTTGGTCTCTTCATTCACAACATGAGCAGATAATGAGAGCTCTTAACACTTTCCAACTTCTATAGCATTTTCCACCATAGAAAACAGATTACTTGGACTCGCAAACTCATCATGACTCACACTTACCACCTTTGGTTTCCATGAGTTAACTTGCCTTCTTTCTTGCATTCTAGGAGCCTAATTAAGCCTATTCTATCTTGTAAGCCTTTGCTTGTGGAATTTAGCAATGTGACCTCTCTACTAATAGTGGAAGCACACTATACCTTTTGCAAGAAGCTTATTCTACCTTTCATAATTGGAAAAAAATCTTGCAATATGTCCAGTCTTTTAAAAATTGAAACAAGCTGCTCCTTTTGAAGAAGACTCACCTTTTGATTGATGGCCCTCATCATAGTTCCATGCAAACTCGTTTCTAGCATGTCTCTTACATTCTCTAGCTCTATGCCCAAATTGATTACATGTATCATATTAACCATTAAAACTTGCATACCTCATAGCATTTGGTTGTTTGATATGATTTGTCTTCATTCTACTAGTATATTCATTCCTTGACTGATTATTAACCTTCAAGGTCTGATTTACATTAGCCTTCATCTTGTCTCGAGCTACATTTTCTGGTTCTTCTTTGTATCCAAGACCAGTTCTATCACTTGTATTCTTTTGATCACTCAGAATATTTTATAGATCACTTGAACTCTTTTTAAATATCATAAATAAATTCATCTTACTAGATGTCTTCTCTAACTCGGCTTTTAATGACTTATTTTTAATTACATACCTTGACCATTCATCTTCTTTAGCTTTCAGTCTTGTAGATAGGATTTCTGATTGACAGCTGATATGTTTGACTATATCTTCATGTTACTTGGTGTATTTATTCATTCTTGCCTCAAACACACTGAATTACTCTTCATATTCCTTGATTTGAGACTTCATCTTCTTGTTAATCTTCTTTTCAATCTTTAGTTCTTCAAGAGCATTCATTAATTCAGTCTCATAGTCCACCTCATCTTTATCATCATCTAAATCACTCCAAGTAAACTCCTTTTGATATGAACAACTTCCTTCCTCAGTCATGAAGAGGGATTTATATTCAATAGGACCATCATCTTCATGATCATACTTTGAGTCACTATTTTCACTCTCATCTGATGAGCTATAATCTTTATTGGTGTAGAGACTCTTCTTGTTCTTGAAGGACTTCTTGTTGTCATACTTTTTGAATCCTTCCTTCATTTTATCAGACTTATATGTCTTCTTGTCTTCATTTTGGCCATCACCATGTTCTTCATCATTATTATTCTTATGTTTATGAGGGCACTTACTAGAAAAACGTCCTACCTCTCCATAATTGAAGCATTTGAAGGGTAGTTTACCCTCATACTTACCTGACCCTGTTTTTAATTTCCTTGTAAACAAAGCAATTAGTTCATCTTCATCAATATTAGATATGTCATCCTCTTTGATTTTCTTACCTTGGAACTTCTTCTTTATCTACATTTCTATCTTGAATATTACTTCTTTCTTTGGTGGTATATCATCATTTACTCTCATCTCATAGGTAGTAAGGATGCCATACAATTCATCCATCTTCAATTGAGTAAGATCATGAATTTATTCTACAATAGACACTTTTGAATCAAACTTGAGAGAGAGAGACCTTAATACCTTTTGAATTAGAGTAGCTTCTTCAAGCTTCTCTCTAAGACCTTTGATGATGTTTACAATCTCATCAACTCTCCACAGAAAGGATGCCACATAATCTTCTTCTTTCATATTAAGACTCTCAAATTATCTTCGGTGAGTCTATAACTTTGCCAACTTAACCTTTGAATATAATTTATAGATAGTATTTAATTTATTCCACATTTACTTGGCAGATATGCAATGAATTACCTTGGTGTATTTAGTCTCTAAAACACTACAAGTGATAGCATTCATTACCTTAGAATTATTCTCAAATAACTTTTTATTTGCAACACTAGATGGAAGAATAGTAGGTGCAGAAAAACCATCCACAATAGATTTCCAAGTGACAAACCCTAGGGACATGATGTAGGTCCTCATCTTCACACTCAAACAAGCATAATGAGATCCATTTAACATTGATGCTTGTTTAGTGAAAAAACCTCCTTGCATTTGATGTCTACCCATATTATACCTTAGATATCCTTCAAGATATCAAGCCTTTACCAAAGGACCTTCTCTAATACCAATTTTTAGAGGTACAAACCACTAAGAGGGGAGGGTTGAATTAGTGGTGTCAAATAATCCAATTCAATTTCCAAACCCTTCAAGCACTTAAGCATTCAATACAACCATTCATGAAGCATTCAAGATGTTTATAGAAATGAACAAATAGATAATGAAAGATTACATACAAAACACAATATCTATGTGGAAAACCCTCTTGAGGATTAAAAAACACTCTCAATCCTACAAACACATGAACTAATTATTCTATAAGAAGTATGCATACATGAGACTTTACTAAAACACTTGTTCTACAAGGAGCACCTACCCCTACGATGGTCAAGTCCTTGTAACCAAAATTTAGTGAAACACCTATTCAATAAGGAGCACCTTCCCTTAGGATGGTCAAGTCCTTCTGACTAGAATTTAGTGAAATGCCTATTCTACAAGGAGCACTTGCCCCTATGATGGTCAAGTCCTTCTGACCTAGATGTTGAACACCCTCCCAACACCTATGATATGAACATCTCCACCTTTGAAAAGATGTCTTTAACACCTGATGATGGGACTCTAATTTTATAACCCCTATAAAACACCCTCTCTATCTCATACAAGCCTCTCACACAGGCATACCACAATATCTCTTCCTCTTCACTCAAACTACCCTCATATACACACTCAGACTTGTAAATACTTCTTCTATTCGTTTCTCTCCCCAATATTCAAACTTGTAATAGCAGTATCTTTGACATGAAAAATATAACCTATAGGTCATATACATAGTCATCAACCTTCTCTTCTCTACAACCCATATACTGGTCACACATCCTTTCTTCTTTCCTTCGCTCTTCAACTTTTACGTAGGCCTCTTTTTCAAGTCTATAAATCACCACCTTTAATTTCACCTTTTATAGATCCTTCATGATTAATATATTCTTAATCAGACATAATACTTATCTTAGCCCTTAAGACATATAAGATAGCTCAATACCACTCTCATAGGTCGGCCAAAGCAATTATGGGTCACACTTAAGTAGTTATGCCATTCAAATAGGCCTAAGTGTCTTTTTAGGTCTTATAGAGACTCATTCGCCTCTTTGACACTTTTCTGAGCAAAATTAGAACACAAGAACACTTTAACAATACATGATCTATAGGTCCACCTTAAGTGACAACATCCATCACAACACCCTTTTGCTATAGCACAATTAGCCTAAACATCATTTTGTACATACGATCACCAAGAATGAAAACATAGTCAATTTCTAAGCCTTTGATCATATAGAATTTGGATTGGTCAAACCTCCATAATCCACATATATGATACTCATGAAGTCTAAAACATGCTCCAATACTTAGTTTTTCTTACAACATCAAAATACCATTAATAACAACTCAGTTACCCTTCTTGGGTTACTTGTAGAGCATGAACACATACATATTTAACTTTGGAGATCAATAACTTTAAATGCATAAAAAATTAGACCTTTTAACTAGGTTTTATAGATATACCATGCAGTCCTTTACAAATTTTCATTTTACACTATGATCAAATTTTGCATATATCAAAAGTTATAGCACAAAAATTATAGATTGGTCTTCTCTCACAAATTTGAATATTTGAATTCCAATGATCATTGAGCAACTGTTAAACTTCGAACATGTTGACCTAATGTCATGCACCCTTGAAATATTATCCAAATACACACCGTTGATATCTTTGAATTAGCCAAGCCTTTATCTTGTAATGCTCACCATTATATCTTGATAAGAACTCCCATGATTATGATACTTGACACCCTTGCGTGCCTTCTGAACATTTTGTTGTTAGTCCACGTGCTTGTGCCACTTGGTAGTCCTGCATTCTTTATTAACTCTTTGACTTATCCTACACTTTTGATATTCATAAGTATGAACCATCACTCACCATTGATCTTCTATAAGATTAGCAAGCTTGTGACACTTGTCACCAGCACGTGCAACTTCTGAATTGTTGACTTCATACGCACCATTGGTCTTCTTAGAAGTATCTCGATCTTTACCTTTTCTCACTATTAAGCATCAAACACTTATTATCATCTTGCTAATTCATAAAAATTTGGAACAAATTCACTTCATTTATCTCTTTGAAAGTAGCCTAGAATTTAACCTACTTAAACATCAGACACTTTGACCTCTTTGACTCAATACACATCGTGGATCTATATGTACAAACACCTACTCACCATTAATCTCTATTTGACATGTTTCATGCTCATTGTTAGATTTATAAGAAGTATAAGTCTCATTGTTAGATACTTATTTGGTTAGATTAATTTCACTTTATAGATCTATGATGTGATTAAACATGCACCATCAAATCTCCCTTTGCAAAATTGGCTAAGTATGAGAACTTAGTGAACTTTTGTCTGAGAAGCCAACTTTGCACCTTAATAACTTTTGCTCCACTCAACCTCATAACCTGAAACTTGGACCATATGATATTTGCACATAGGAAAATATATCCTTATATCAATCTACTCATGTAACCTTCACATGTGTGAAATATAATGTCATCAATATGCCTACTCAAATTTTTATGTCACAAAACCAACTATGCCAAGATGAACATAATGAAGAACCAGATGAATACCATGCACTTTCAAAAGCTCTCAAATCATCCTTAACATTTGATAGGACTCCTCACACATGATAAATACTTTAGACCTATCTCTAATTATGCCAAAATTGAATATCAACTAATCCTGCTTCAAGCATACTAGGACAAACACAGTAGACACTTTGTCATTGACACTTAAACTATCAAGACACTTCATACACTCACCTGGACACCTCTATGACATCACTGAAAAGTATCCAAAAAAATTTAATGTTGATTTTATTTTAATATCACCCATATATGTATGCCATAGAGAGTCTAATTGAGTTTTGGTCTTTATAACCACTTTTCGGTTAACCATCCTAAGCTTCATAAGCATGCCAAGGCATGGGTGAAGGAAATCAAAGGCAAATTTGAAAATTAATGAAAAAGAATGCATGTTTTGAGGTGAATAATAATTTTCATGCATTTAATTAATAATTTGAGGATGTCATGCATGCATCTATAGCAGTTTTATAGATCTTTTGGTACTCCAACACATATGCAAGGATGTATGGGCAGTTTTCATACATTTTCAAAGGGTAAAAGATTAGATTTTTATTAGTTTCCAAGTGGAGAAAGGATGATTCAAAAATTTATCATATTTATATATTTTTATTATATATTATCTATCTGTTAGGGACTCAAAATATACTTAAAATATGCTAAGACAACTCAAATCTCTCTCAAAATTAATTTTCAAACTTAAAATTGTCCTAAATCTAACATGAGATCTTGGTGGAGAGGTTGCATGGATAAAAATAGTTGATAATAAGGTTTAATAGGGTGGTGTAATCCCATATCATGGTGTTTATTCTCAATAAGAAGGCTGAATCTTTATGAACAACTGTTAAGAAGTAAGATTGCTCTAAAACCCTTCAAAACCCTATCTAAAGAGCATGAATATTACAAATTTGAGATTTTGAGGTGTTTTGAAGATTTATAAATCATGAAAAATGATTTATATTACATATCTATGATCTTAAGAGAGCTTCAAAAAAGTTATAAGCATAAACAAAGTTTCTATGATCTCTAGATGATTCATTAAGCATGAGTAATGAGCACCTACAGGCCTACAGATCTGAAAATGCATTTTTATAATATTTTTGTAATTTAACATTAAATTTAAATTATTTTAAGATTTATAATGATTATATACAAAAAAATTATATTTTTAGACCATGCATATCTCAAAAATATATATTTTTTACTAAACTGGCATGCTTGCTACCCTAAGACATCCTAGGTGCACAAAAAGGAGCATAATTTGAGTTATATTAATCCAAAACCTATGAAATTTGAAATAAATGTCGAGGGAAATATTTTATAAATTTTTTTGGTGGTTTTATGTATGTAATGTAACTAAATAGAGATAAAAGTTAAAATTATAGACCTATACATGCAAAAGTGTTGAAAACTAGTTCTCAGGAAAGCTAAAGTGTTAGAACTCAAGTTCTATTGATCCAAATGCTTTGAAAATTTGTGTGTAGGTGTTTAAAGGTTTTATAAATATAATAAATTTGTATTAAACCATTATATTACAATTTTTAATTATTTATAATTCATAAGGTTCAGATAGGCCTTGTTGAGAAGCCTAGTTGGGCTATCATTGAGATTGTCTTGAGAATGTTGATCTATTGAGTTTGCATGTAAGTTGATAAACTTTATTTTAGACCATTGGTAGCTTGATAACATGGATAATTAATGAATTTAAGAATATATATTTATATCTCAAGATATTTTGAAGCACTAATGGAGCTCACACTTATAAATTTAAATTAAGTCATCTTTAAGAGTCATGAAGGACATTGTGAGAAGCCTCAAAGTATCCGATATTAGATGTATATTTCATGATTTGAATTTAACTTGGAGTTTTAAAAGTCTTAAATCATGATCATGAAACCTTAAATTAAAGATAATAATGTGAACATAATCAATAAGATCATCAAATGAGGAGCTAAAATTATGCATTATCAATGCACCATCATAATTGTCATCCAATAGAAGACATCAATAACTTCAAGAAGATTACTAATCTAGTTTTATGCCATTATCAAGATTTAAGAGAAATAAAATGTATTTTTAATAAAGATTCAAGGATGGAAGGAGTAATCAAGCATCTTAAGAAGATTATTTCTCCCCTTTGCACCAAAATCAAGGAGAAAAAGTCAAATCAAACAAGGACTTCTATACCCCCTCACAAGGTGGAGTTTCATCATGTAAGATAGGAGGAGTTGATTGAAAGTTGATTCATGTTTCATAATGCAATATTGGAGGAGTTGGTTGAAGTATAAGTGAAATTTTAAAGTCTAAGAGACAACTCTCCTCCAAAATAGGTCAACTTTTATTGATCTGTGACAACTTCAAACCTCCAAAAAGGACTTCTACGCCTCCCTCCCAACTTGGAGACTTGAAATCAAGTGTTAATACATTGGACAAGAGAAGAAGATGTCAATTGAAGTTAAACTTCAGTTATGTTTCATTTTTAGCCTTCATGAGGGCATTGATGACAAGTTTGTATGCTTGTCCCCTCACTAAAAGATCCTTTCACTATATGTATTTGATTTTTCTAAGTAATTTGATATACCTCTAGTTGGTTGTGGCTCAGCCCTACCAAATTGTAAACTTGTAATTTTTTTTTGAGTAATAAAGAAACTGATTTTACCATCTCATATGCTGATTATTATGTGAAATTGATGAATTATTGATGTAAGCTTATGATCATTATAGCCTATCCCTAGTTTATGTCCAATTTTATGCACCTTTATGTAGGAATATTGATCTTTTGTAGGTTGTATTTTATGTCTCTTAGAGTTTATGCAATTCATAGTTATGATGAATGTCATTTGAGATTTTTAAGACAAGTGGTCATTCTTCTATGTACTATAATAAGCTGAATCTTTTATACAAAACACTTATGTTCAAGATTCATTGGTGAATTATGAATTGTGTATATGTGAGTGCTTTTTGAGTTCATTTTATGTGTGGTTAAGAAATTTGAGGTATTCAATTTTGATGCATCACCCCATAATTAGTCATAAAAGTATAGGAAATAGTTATTTCTCTATCCCTTTTCATTGTCAAGAAGTAGTTTAAGTGAGGATCAAGGTAATTCATCAAGGGAACCTATGAACTAAGAATTTGTCTAAGAAGGGGAGATTAGTATTGTGTTAGTGACAAAATGAACAAATCAAATTAACAAACAACACACTAAACTAACACCTTCATGCCTAGTTACTAGGGTGAGCTTAATAACAAAAAAAAATGACAAACATAACTAAAAATTAAGGAAAAATAAGAATACTTCACTTTCATTGGATGTTCCAAATTCTTTTATAGTGGCTTGCTCAGGTTGTGCTCATGAAGTCTATTGCAATAAAGCTTGACTATCCTCCACCTCTTCTTGGCACCTTTAGATTTGACTTGCTTTGGCTTGGAATCAATATGGCATGGTAAATTTTCATTATCAAGACTTCTTGAAGATATTTGAGCATAATAAATTTGTACCAAAATAGCTTAGAAATAATGTTCATGGCCTTTCTATTTATAGATTTTGGAAAATGGCTATAATCAACCTAAACCATCCATCTCAAGATTTAGATGTGTGGCTAAGGATTAATCTAATTTTGAAATTAAAATTAATAAATAGGCTCATCAATATTTGGGATACAGAGGCAATTAAGAGGCATGGGAGGCATGAATCCTGATAGTTATGGCATTTATGGCCTAGGGATGTCTTCCCAAGAAATGAGGTCACCTGATGATGCATATATTCAATATTAATTTTTAAAAACAAGTATTCAACAAGTTTTCATGGAATTATTAATTAGGCTTTAACATGATTTTATTATCTCTTAAGCATGATTAAGCACTTTGTGCATAAATTACTTAAATTGATCAGAATGATTTGTTATAGCTCCAAAATTTGACTAGATTACAATTAGAAGTCAATGTCAGATGCATTGGATCCATTATCCCATTTAGGATGTTACTAAAAACACATAACAAAGGCATGTGTCTTGTGCAAGAGATTTGATAGAAAATAACAATCTAGAGCACCTAGGTGCAAAATTGGCATTTTGACTAGAAATAAATTGATCAAAGTTAGATAGCCCATAAATTACATTACCCCATTTAATGATACTCTTACCAAAATTAGAACTTTAATATTTCATGTTCAAATCTTTTAATGTGATTTAGTGTTTTTATACATTTCAGTGGAAATTGGTCAAAAGCCTGATTCAAGGTCATTGGTGGCCAGATTTAGGTGTCTACAATTTACTCCTATTTGGGAAGGCATTGCAAGCTATAAGCATAGTAATGTATTCTCAAATAATGAAAAGGTATTATATGCCTACAATTACAATGATGATAAACTAACTGTATGATGCCCCCTCGAGGGAATAATTGGCACAAGTAGGTTGGCAAATGGTCCCTTGAAAAGAAAGAAGTCAAACAAAGGGACCAAAGAAAGGAAAGATGATGGGGTGAAAACACAATGATATTGAAAAATTAATCAAAATCATTGAGAATGCAATTGGGATGGTGTAGAATGGTTTTCCCAAAGGTGGTTATAAGCATTGTACCCTGATAGTGGCGACATGGTATGATAACACAATGATTTATCCAAAGGTGGTTATAATCATTGAGAAGATGGAGCTACCCTAGTTAGGATAGATAAACAAGATAACAATGTGCCCTTGTATTGGAATAAAATGTAAAGTGGTGACAATACAATGATTTGGCCAAAGGTAGTTGTAATCATTGAGAAATGTAGGTGGGATGGTGTATAATGATTTTCCCATAGGCGGTTATAATTATTGGACCCCAATTATGGAAAACATGATAAAATTGGTTGAGGATGATGATAAATTAACACAGAGGGTAATCATGAATTAAAACAACCTACTAGTAGGGAGATGCTCATCCAAACTAATAAAGGTTGAAATTCTTTCATGGTTAATTACTCTGTTTGAGATATGAATGGGATGTCAGTGTTGAAGAGATATTGATGCCACCATTATTGAATAGACTTATTTAAGATGAGGTTTGTTTTATCACACGTTGATAGGCATAATGGTATAACATCATGAGGACTTGGCTAAAATATGCATAAGGACTAACTCCCAAAATCTAATGTTAAAATAGAAAACAATGCACCAATGATAGAAACCATGATGATAATGTAAACATATGAATATGGATGGATTCAAGTATAAGTGTGGGCAAGGAATCACCCAATGAACACACATAAATTGAATCAAGGCAACAATGCTGAAAGCAAACAAGAAGGCAAGCACACAAACAAAATAAGCAAAAATAAACAAACAATGCAAACAACATAATAGAAACCAAACAAACATTACCCCTAGAAAAATCACTGATAACTTAACAAATGAAAAAAATGGGGGAATAAAAGAAAAAGAAGGGGGTGGTTGAGCTATCTCCATATGCACTAGGTAAGTGGATGCTGCCTACATAGTTCCATGGATGTAATATTCAATAAAAAACTTTAGGCCAAATGTAGTTCTCCTAGGGAATGGGAAAAATGTGATAACTGATGAAAACAAATAGAATGGATGTGATAGAAGAATATGAATGGTCTTGAAAAATGGAAAGTGCATGAGAGAAAAGGCCAAAAAGGATGGGGAAACTAAGAAACAAGTGATTTGGCTTGTAAGTTAGTAAGGGTTCCCAGAATCTTTAAGGCAAAGAAGTGGTCAATGTTTTTGGTTTTTTTGAATGCTTTTACAAATGTTTTTGGAATTTTTGAAGTATCTCAACTTGATCAATAATGACAAGACACTAAATGGTTTAAGCTCACAAAATGATTAGAGTGTTCAAACTTAGGTTGCTCGGAAAATGGTGAGAGTGTTCAAACTTAAGTTTCTCACAAAATAATGAGAGCGTTCAAACTTAGGTTGCTTGCAAAACAATGAGAGTGTTCAAACTTAGGTTGCTCACAAAATGACAAGAGTGTGGTAGAAAAGGGTGATTGAGCTAACTTCAGTAAGTATGGAGCGCTACCTACATAGTCCTAGAGTAGGACCTCAAGTCACAATAGTTCCACCTTATAGTAGAGGAATTTGACTAGTGTAGCAGTCAATTCAAATAAAACAAGCATAGTTGGTAAAGAGGCATAATATGGCATATGAAGTGGCATATTGGTATATCAAGGCTCAATAAACAAATATTGCCCCTAATTTTCCCATAGGTGGTTATAACTAGGACACAATATCATGGATCAATAGTACTAATTTACCCAAAGGTGGTTATAATTAGTAGCAAGACTGGTAATAAGAAAGGAATAATAAATGAAGGATGAAACTACTAAAACTTTTGTCATATTAATCCAAAATACAATCTTTGTCTGAATTACTTAAAATAACTGATGAAACTGATCAAATTTCTCAGTGCTGAAAATGTGTAATGAATGATAAAAACCAATGTCAAATGGGTTGGGTGGATAGGATTTATAACATGTTTGGTTGATAGAATAAGATGGTAAAGTAGATGGAATGGGATAAAAGGAATGTTAAGTATGATATTTTTATAAATAATAATAGTGATAAAAAGGCATAACTGAAATGGTCTTTACAGACAATACACCATAGCACTCAAGCATAGTACCGCTTGAGGTGAGTAATATTCATTGGCTCAAGAAGTTCATCTCCATCTATTGTGGTAATCTTGTATGCTCCTGAGCCATAATCTATAGTAATGATGAAAGGCCCTATCTAGTTTGGTTTGAATTTACATTTATGGTTCTTCTCAAACATGGTATTCTTTTGGTTTTATTTAAGAACAAGATTACCAAGTTCAAATGCTATATACTTGACATGCCGATTGTAGTGGCCTTTGAGTCAGTTCTGATATGCCTAAATATTCTTGAGTGCAATTGTGTATTTTTCATCAAGTAGGTCTAACTCTTGCAGGCAAGCTACTCAATAGTCATGATCATCTAGGACATGCTTGAAAGATATACATAGTGAAGGTAATTCGACCTCAATGGGAAATATGGCTTTAGTTCCATAAACAAGTGAGTATGGAGTGGCTCTTGTGGGGGTATGATGATTGGTACGGTATGCCCAAAGTATAGGGAATATTTGAAGGTGTCAATCATGACTGACATCATTGACAATATTTTTGAGAATATTAACAATGTTTTTATTTGATGCTTCAGCCTGGACATTACTTTAAGGGTAATATGCCATAGAAAAATGTTGTGTGATGTTATATGCGATACATATCTTGTCAACATCCTTATTCTTGAATGATCCTCCATTATCAGATATAATGTCAGAGGGGATACTATAGTGTTAAATGAGATGGTTGAAGATGAACTTGGAAATTTACTTTCTAGTCATGCAAGTGAGGGGTATAGCTTCAACCCACTTAGTGAAATACTTGGTGGTAGTAAGGATATGCTTATGGCCATCAGATGAAGTGGGGTTGATCTTGCCAATGAGGTTGAATCCCTATGTAGCAAATGGCCATGGTGTAAACATCAGTTTTAGAGTGTGGGTTGGGGCATGAATCAAATTAGCATGCCATTGGCATTTATCACACTTCTTTACATATGTAGCTACATCTACATCTATCATGGGCCAATAATAACCAGTATGCAAGAGATTTTTGGATAGGATTGCCTTGATAGAATGAGTGTCACATACCCCTTTGTGAACTTCTCTTAACATTAGCATAGAATTTGTCAAAGTTAAATAACGAAGTAGAGTTCCATCAAAATTAAGGTGGTAAAGGGTGGATCCAAGTAGAGTATAACAAGTGGAGAGATGAATAAAGACTTTGGTTTGTTTTTTAGATAGGTTAGGTGGTAGAAATTGGTCATGAAAGTAGTTGTAAAGGTCTAAGTAGAAGATAGAATTTGGACAAATAATATCATAAATCATTGCAATTATTGAAGGTTCATGAGCTAGTGTGAATACATTCTTAACAAGGAACTAATATTCTCTAGCTTTATCTATTTGTCAAAGTAGAGAACTGACAGTAACCATAACATCTATAGTTCTATTACTAGCCTTTGGTATATGCTCAAATTGGATATTTGTAATTTTATACTTTAGGGTATCAACCATAGCCTTATATGAAACCAACTTGTCATCTTTGGTTTGGAAATGGTCTGTGACCTGATTGATGATTAACTAAGAATCACCATAAACTGGGAGATGAGATATGTTCTAGTGTACTGCCTATCAAAGTTATGTGACAAGTGCTTCATACATGGCCATGTTATTTATACAAGGAAAACTGATTCTGAATGATTCAGGGATTAGATCCTCCTATGGTGTAATAAAAAGAGGCCTGCACTTGATCCATGTGCAGTAAATGAACCATCAAAATATAGCTTCTAGTGCTTCTCCTCAAGAGGTGTGTCAATGATGGTCATTATGGATTTATCAAGAAAATGAAATGTGAGTAGATTTGTGTTTGTAAGGGGTGCTTCAACAAGTTGATCTGCAAGAACCTGTCCCTTGATTTCCTTTTGATTGACATACTCTATGTCAAACTCACTAAGAAGCATAATCTATTTGGCCATTCTACCTTGTAAAAATATTTTAGATAGTAGATACTTGAGTGGATCTACTTTTGAAATGACTATGGTCTTATTCTTTAACATGTAATGGTGCAGTTTCTAAGTTGTGAAGATAATGGCTAGACAAGCTTTTTCAATAGGTGCATAGTTTTGTTCATATGTGACTAAGGTACGACTTAAGTAGTATACTATATGTTATTTTCTATTGTTATCATGTTGAGCTAAAATTTCCCCCAAGGCATTGTTGGTAGTTGATAGATACAATAAAAATGGCTTTCCTAGCATATGAGCTAACAAAATAGGTGGATTAGCTAGATAATCCTTGAGTTGTTGAAAAGATGTTTAGCAATGATCATCCTAGTCAAATATAAATCCATTCTTTAGAAGATGTGTAAATAGATGACACTTGTTTGCTAATTGAGATATGAAGCATCAGATTGACTAGATCTTACCCTATAAACTATAGAGTTACTTCAAATTAGTTGGTGGCGGCATCTTAGTTATAACATAGACTTTGGTCATATCGACTTCAATGCCTCTGTGAGACACAATGAAGCCAAGTAACTTATTTGAGGTTACTCCAAACACACATTTCTTTGGATTGAGTCTGACTTTGTACTCCTTTAATATTTCAAATATCCTACATAGCATTGCTAGATGGTTGGCCCTGGTCTTGGATTTTCCTAATATGTCATTGACATAGTCTTCAATAATATCATGCATCATATCATAGAATATGATAGTAATGGCCCTTTGATATGTATCTCTAGCATTCTTAAGACTAAATGGAATTACCTAATAACAAAATGTTCCCCATGAAGTGGTCAATGTTTTTTTATGTTGGTCTTCTAGTGTTATTTTGATCTGGTTGTATCTTGAAAAGCCATCCATGAGTGAAAACATTTCATAACCCACTATGGAATTGAAGATCATATCAATATTAGGAAATAAAAAGTCATCCTTAGGACAAGCTTTGTTTATATCTCAAAAATTAGTATAGATTTTGATTCCTTCATGCTTTTTGCTAATAGGTATAACATTAGATATCCATTTTGATTAGTCAATGGATCAGATACATCCTACTTCTAAGAGTTTTTCTAACTCTTTCTTTACTACGACAATAATACGAGGATGCATCTTACACAATTTTTGTTTCACCGATTTGGCATCAGGATTGACTAGAAGGTGGTGTAGAACTAAGGTGAGGTCCAAACCTGACATGTCAGAATATGTCCATGCAAATATATCTATAAATTCTCTCAATAGAGTTATAAAGACTTCACATTCCTCCTTAGTGGGGGACACACCTAATTTTATCCATTTTAGGTCTGATAGAGTCCTGATGTTTACCTCTATTATATCTTCGATGAGAAGGGTCGAACTATCTTATAGGAGAGTAGGCAAAGACTTGAACTATTAGACAATATCAAGGCCCTCTATTAGGACTTACTCTTCAATGTCTCTTAGGCATGATGAATTTGAGTCCCCCAATGGGAGATTTGGCCATGTGATAAAACAGTCAAAAATTCTTGAAGAATTTGATCAAATACTTATTGTTCCACAAAATTGAACTTGAATCCATAGGCAAGTTCATCATTGGTGGTCTCCTAGTCTAAAGTTGAAGAAAAATTAACATCCCCATCTAATGGCACCTGAAACAAGTTTTCACCACTAGACTAGCCTTTATCTTTACTTTTTCCTTGGTTAAAAAGCTCCTCAAAGAGGTTTTCACTTTGGAACTTCAATGTTTTATTTATTTATTTTTAGCTAAGGGTGTTTACCCACTCTCCAAAATAGGCTTCAAGATCTAATGCAATCAAGAATCCTTGTTTATAATCTCCCAACAAAATGTTGTCTCTAAGGCCTAAAAAATCACAAAATGCCTCATCATTCTAAAACTCATCAATCAGTAAACTAGATTCTTGTTGGTCCCGATCTATCAGTTGGGGATAGTATAATGGCAATGGTTTACGATGAATGACTGGGGTAAGGGTACAAATGGCATTGTTATTAAACATGTTAGTCTCAACTAAGTTATCAAAGGTGAGGCTATAATCAGAGTCTACTTCACTGTCAGCATCATCATCACTAGCCACCAATGATGGAACTCAAATAAGATATGTGGGGTCACCCCCAAGCGGTTTAAATCCAAGTCCATAAGGTCTTTTGTACTTAGTCATGGAAATTGGCTCAATGATTCCTTGTTGATTTAGTCTGAGGCCTTTTCCTTCATAACCTTGATGTTTTATGATCCTATTGGGAATAGGATACTTATTGCTCTTATAAAAATTGGCCTATTTGTCATTATACAACCATGATTCATCTCCTTCAAGAAGGTCTAGTTTTAGGCCAGATGCTAGTACAAACATGACAAGTCCCTTATCCTTTTTATTTTATTACCAATGCATGTGTGGGGTACTTTAGGTCAACCAAAGGTCTTTGGATTCTGAGAAATATTGGAAATATGGAAGGTATCATGGGTCATATGCTCCCTTAGGCTATGATCTAAAATGGTGAAATGATTGAAAGCTTCAGGAGGCAACATGTGGGAAAGGGAATTTAAGGTATTAGGATCTATGAAATTATATTGTGGAGGATCAATAAGTATGGCTTTTCCTTTATATTTCTTGGAACTTGGATTCATGTTGTATTGGTAATTGTATATTTGAAACTCAACCTCAAGATGTTTGCAGTGTTCATATGGGTGTAAATCTCTTGGAATATTTACCTCCATCCGTAAGTGGGAGAAATTGATACATTAGTGAAGTGTTGATGGGACTACACAAATTTCATGTAACCAAGGCCTACCTAGAAGCATATTATATGACAACTCAAGATTAAACACATAACAAAGTGTATCATGGGTCAAAGGCCCAATGATAACTAGTAAGCTAATGGTGCCTTGTGATTCTTTTTCCTGATTATCATAGGCTTTGATAGTTATCATTTCTAGTTGGAGATCTACCATTATGTACCCAAGAAGCTTGATGAACTTTAGAGACACTATGTTGAGGCCTGATATATTATTTATAAGGACACATTTCACTTTATGCCACTTTATATATACTTCTATGTATAATGGATTATTATGGAGCAGGCCAAGGGAAAACATATCACTTTGGTTGAATGTGATTTGTTGGGATGGAGCTAAGTGTCCAACCAAAGCTTGAAATTTATCAGTGAATATGTCACTAACAACAGTGGATTGGGTTAAAAACTCATTCAAAATGTTTTTGTCGATTATTGACATTCATAACAAATCTAAAATAGAAATTTATGCTGGTGTCTTCTATAATTATTTCATAATATCAAACTTCTTATCTTGGTTAATGGTGAATGATTTATTCTGAGGTTGAATGGTTGGCTAGATAACAGGGAAAGTAGTAGATGGTTGTGGACCTAGGATAGTAATCTTTGACCTCTGAGTTATTATTACTTAATTAGGATTAGATGCTGGACCATAATTACTAACAAATGTTGGGAATGGTGTGGGACCATATAGGACAAGTCTCAGTGATCAGTGCACTTGTATGTGGTCACGTGGCAAGGGTGAGTTATCGGTATATGGTCCAAAAATGGGAGTCTCAATTTGTTGGTTTGCCTGTGTGCAGTCCTAGGTCAAAAAAGGATTATCTATGTAATTTGATTGAGTGGCATTGTTTAGTAATGGTCTAGATTGATTAGTGCTCGATCTACGATTAATAGAGATGGTATTAATGCTACCCCCTACAATATGACCTATAACCCTATTGTAGTCATGTGAAACTACATGGTAAGTTTGTTGGTTGTTATCATTCTGACCTTGGTTTTGTCCATTGTTCTAATGTTGTGGGTATTACTATTGATTCTATTGATTCAACCTTTGATTTTTATACTATTGATTTTGTTGTTGCACTAGTTGGTGTTGTTGTTGTTGCTACTGATTGTTATGCTACTGTTGTTTGTTATGTTGGGGAAAGGGGTTTTGTTCAAGAGTTTGATTGGAGGTGGAAGCACCATTATCTAATGTTATCTCTCCATTCTCCAACATATTCTCAATCAAATGCTTGATTTGCACACATGTTTATAGATTATGCCCGTTAACCTAATGATATTCATAGAATTCATTTTTATGGTACCGATCAAGATAAGGAATGCCTTGTGGATAATGCTTTGGTATAGGCCAACTACTTAGATTAGCAACAGTAAGTTTGTGAAATAGAGATTTAATAAGCTCTCTTGGGTCACTAAAGACATGATGTGTAAGTACAATTCTCCTTGGAGGAGAAGTTTGTAATGGTAAAGGTTGCTATATTTGTTGCATAGGTCTAAGTTTTTGTGCTTATGACATTGGTTGGAGAGTTTTTTGGGTAGGAGTAAGTTGAAAAGGTGGTGCAGATGATGTTTTCACTATTTGGACATGATGTGACTTAGTTACTCCATTACCCATAACATTCCTATTGTAGTTGATTTGCTTTGGTCTATCTTGGTTATTGGCTTGTGCTATTTGTGATGCTTATGCTTGGATTGGATGTTGATTTTGGATACTTCCCTGATTGGTACCTTGATTTTGATTAGTTAAATTAAGCTTGATGATCCCTTTATTAATAAGGGTTTGCTCAATCAATAAGCCTTTATCGATGATCTCCTTGAAAGTATGTGCACATTGTAGTTATATATAATAAGCTATCTCACTATGCAAATTTTTAGTAAACACAACTAATTATTTATCTGGTAAACTATGGGTGAATCAACTTGTAAGGGTTCTCCATCACTATAGATAACTTGCAAAACTCTCACCGATTTTTTTTTTTGCTTGTGTTAAGTCAACTAATGAAATCTCATGTTCGAGATTATAGTAAAAGTGCTGCACAAACTTATCAAAAAGATCATCAAAATCTACTACTAAATTCTTGGGAAACTTTAAGAACCACTCCAAGGCTTGTCCAACTAAGCTCCTTGGAAAAAACCATAAAAGGTATATATCGTTATATGCCACTAATTGACATGTGACAAAGAACTCGGTTAAATGGGCCTTAGGGTCACCTTTCCCTTTATATTTGTCAATTTTTGGTGGTTCATATCTTGGAAGAAATGGTATCTGTAAGTACTCCATGTTGAATGGATAAGAACATATGCCATCTAACTTAAACTTTTTAGTCTATTTCCCAGCTTTAATGGCAGTAATTGCATCCTTTATCTGTTACAATTCTTGAGATAAGAAATTAGAAGGAATATTGGTTTGAGGGAGAATATTGGTTTGGATAGATGGTTGGGAGGTCAAAAGTGGGACACTTTGACCAGGGTATGATGGATATATCTATTGGGGTATACTATTTAGGTTGAGAAATAGATGAGGAATATGCATATGTGGATTAGGATGTACTTGGAATTGCACATTTAGTTGTGTGATATTCTAGTTTTTGTTATCTATAAAGGTTTGACTTAGAAGATTTTGTGGTTGGGATGGAGGGATATAACTATACTATGCCTACTATGGTTGAAAAGGGACGTGCTACTAACTAATCAAACCTTATTATTGAGTGGGAACTTGTGAACCAAGACCTTATCTCTGAACTTGTGGCACATTCTAAACTAATTGTTATCTAGTAGGTACTTGAAAAACACGGGAGCCTCCTTGTTATATGAATCCTTGTTGGGAAGTGAAATCATGTTAAAGATTTAACATCTATCACTGACCAATATTTACACATTATTGGCTAGTCATCATTTGGTTTTAGATTGGTACAGTGGTTTTTGATTGAGGAGGTATATTTGCCACTACCCGACAAGGTGAAACATTAGTTTCCCCTTGTTAAGGTGGTAATATATTTAGCCTCTATTATGTTAGTACACTAGATTGTGCCTACTATTGTGGAATACTACTTGTTGCTTATTGAGGAGGAGTAGGATTCATCATATTCAACTGTCAAGATGTGACATTGGTAGATAGTTAACCACCTAATCTTGTTGGTTGCACACTTGATGAAGCAACTTGTTACGTAGAAACTCCTACTCCCTAGTATGATGGTCCACTCATGGTATTAACTATAGGCACATATTTTTGACTAGTTGTTTTTGCGTTAGTACCACTTTGATTTGGATTGGACATTACTTGCACAGTGTCCACTTTATTTTTATCATTATTTGATGTAGAAGTAGAAGACACTTATTCAATAATGGGCATATGTAGTAAGTTGTCTACCAAAGTGTTTTGCATGAATGGGTCTGAATTCTAATTATCTTGACTAGTTAGCTCTACCAAAACTCTTGTTGAAGGAACTAAGTTAATAAGAGGTTTGCTCACCATGGGCATTTAATTGAAATTGCATGCTAGATTTAGGTAGGTTTGATATGCTATCTGCATTTGGTTAAAGTGGTCTTCCATGAGGTTTTTTACTCTATTAGGCATATTAGGGTCCTGATATGTTGTTTGGACTAGAGCCAAAGGATTGATATAAGAATCCTGTTGATCATAAATTATGTTGTAGGGCATTCTTACTAGGCTTGGTAAATTTTCATGGGGGAAGTATGTTGGAAACTTGGCCCTACCTCTATGGCTCGAACCAAAATCTCATCTTTGTTCTCCAACAAATGACACTCAAATAAAAATGGATCATATGTGGAAGGCATATTAGTAGAGCATGACTATTGTAGAACTAGTTTGTCATTTGTAGGTATTGTGCAATTTGTTCTTTATCTTATTTTAAATAAGGTGGTGTATTAAACAAATAGTTAGCTAATAGATCTTAGCTTTGTGCCCCTAATTGAGTATTATAAAGGGATAAGGATCCATCTCATAAGCAATATTATCTGCGTAGGGGTCTTGCACCATTTCTTCCTATGCAACCACATTACTAATCCCCAGATTGTACATGATTCCAGTACGAGTGTAGGAATACATGTTGGGATCCATAGTAAATGTTTTTACAATAAAAGGTCAAAGAGTTTTATAAGCTCTAAAAAGACAATGTCTAAAAGCTAATGTTCAAACTTAGTCTAGATTCATCAAAGGATCAAAAAGGTTTATGCAAAGATTTATGATAACTCAAGTTAATGTTAAGTGTCTAATGTTACACGTCTTACATAAAAAATATTGAGTGAATGAGCCAAAAATCAAAATGCCAAATGCAAAGGTCGAAGTGTTTCAAATCAGTCTAATCTAGGAAACTTAAAAGTTGCCAAGTCTTTTGGCCAAATGCAACATCAAAAGCTAGGCTCAAACAAGGCATGCCATAGGACTCTTGGCCAAATGGCATCAAAATATAGAATTTGAAATAAATGAATGTTTTAATCTAATGGATTTGAAACACTTCTAATAAACACTAGGCATTTGATTCTTCGACATGGACTCAATCAAATAGGTATAAGGTATGAAACAAAAGGCACTTTAGAGATAGTTTATTTTATGGTAAATGATGGCATAAAACTTGGTTCTTTTGAAAAATATGCTAGACAAAAAGTGAATAATGTAAGTGTGTTATACAAATATTTTACTAAAGGTATACAAAAATCTTAGACTTTATGCAAAAAGGTTCTTTGAAATAATGGTGAAATGAATTGAGTAGTGTAACCATGTTAAACTACTCAACATATATAACAAAGTGTTTGCTTTAACAAATTTTAAGGCAAAGCTGATTAATCACAAATTTAGTAGTGTAACACTACCTTTCTCAAATTATGCACACACTCTCAAAGTTTTGGAAATATTTCTAAGGCAAGAAGTGTTGCACTCATTTGGTCTCAAGATTTATGAAATTTGGAAGATTACCACAAAAAGGTTAGGTTCATAGACCCAAAGTGTAAGTGTTTATCATGAAATGACTCAAGTCTAACTATGATGATAAGCGTGATTATGAGTCTCTAAAATGGCCTTCAACCCAAATTGGAAATTGAACCTAAGTTCCCTCAAGTTTAGTGCAAATGGAGAACCCACTTAACACATCAAATCTATGAACTTATAAAGGTGAAATTTCAAATTTAGATTATAAATGAAGGACTTAAACAACTTTGGCAAAAGGTCTGGACTCAATTAGGAAACATAATTACACCAAAGTGGATGATATGACTCCAAATTTTGATGAACTTTGAATAAGGAAAATTGATGATTTCATGTGGGTAGCATAATGCCTCCTTGTTCAAACAAAATTGGGGACCATGTTTTTGGTTTGAATCATTTGTTTACACCAAGTTTTGACTCCAAAAAAACTCTAATCTAGGACAAAACCAACTAACTAATCACTCTTAGATCCTAAACTGATAAGGTGGCTTGGTATTGTTGGAATCCAAAAATATACATCATTTGAGAGGATTTTTAAGTGTTCATCCAAAAGTAAATGTGAATTATATAGTAGGGTTTTTACACCCCCCTTATCTTAAATGATAGTACTGCAACATGGACCTTGAGGTGCACCTTGCACCAACAATACTTTTGTGGTAAGTGGGGATTTGACGAAGATCTAGAAGTTTTCAAACATTCTAGGGGAATCAATTGCATAATTACTTTAACATCAAATAATTCAAAATAAAATCATGGATTTTAGGTCTGTATCACTTGGCTTGTTGCAAAAAGGTCTAGTCTTTTTTGTAACCACTACATCCTACTATTCGCTTAGTGTAGTGTGATATCCAAAGTACCACTACATCCCGTGTGTAAATCCAATATGGAGCCAAATGAAGTCAATGACGGGAGATGAAACCTTAGGTCAAAGCTTCCCTAAATAATTATCGAGAGGTAATGACGTCCCCTTCACAAGCCAAGTTTGCATGAAATAAATAAAGCATAAAATAGAAAGACTTTAGGGTTGTTGTCAAGTTCACCCAATATTTTTTTGAGTTTTTGGGGAGTACTTTAGATGATGTTCTTTATATACCTTGGACTAGTAAATTTGAAATAGGAATGGAACTTTTGATTTCAAGGGTTCTCTAAAGGGGAAAAATGGAAGAGCATACATGTAACACCCCTCTCTTTACTAAACAAAATTAGATCAAGCAACTATTGAAGACAAAAATGACAAGTGTGTTGAATTTTAAGCCCAAATGAAAGATTTGGTGGTGTTCATTTGACCACTTGGTATTAAAATTGTAAAATTTGAAAACTAATACTAAAAACTTACTTAAGCACCTAAATGTTACATTAATCTCCAAAATAATGTTCCTAGATCTTTTTAAAGCATGCAAAAGATGTTTTAAACACGTTTTAGCAATTTTACAAGTTATTCCTGCAAGAAAAATGTTAGCAAGTGGTTTAGATTTGAATAAATTTTAAAGATTAAATAATCAACTTAGGAAAATGAGTTTTTAGGTTGACATAGTGGTGCAATACTGCTACTTGACAGAGTAAATCTACTACTTGCGGGACAATCCCACAACTTTAAGAGTTATATTATTGTAAATAACTGCTAATCATTTAGTTACAATACCATGACTCTGAATGAAAATATATCTACTTTCAGGACAATCCCACAACTTAAAATTTTTAGTATTGTAAACCATAGGTGGTTGGTCACAATACCATGATTCAATTTGATGATCTCGCTAGTAGCAGGACAACTAGCCACTTTAAAAGTTGCGATATTATTGCCTAACTGCTAATGGTTAGATAATACCATGACTCAGTTAATTAACCTCATGAGTTGTAGAATAATCTCATTATTTCTAAACTAGCAACATTGTTAACCCATGAGTTACAGGACAATCCTGTGACTTTGTCTAGTCAAACCTGCCACTTACAAAAAAATGTGTTTTACTTAATTTTTTCACTCTTTTAAGCCTCCCACTTCAAGATTATGCATAAAAAAGGTTAGTGAGTTGCTTGAGGGAGTATTGTGTTCAATTTTGTGAAGCTATTCACATCCCACTGAGTCTACCATTATATGAACTAAGAATTTGACTAAGAAGGGGAGATTGGTATTGTGTTAGTGACAAAATGAACAAAACAAATTGACAAATAACACACTAAACTAACACCTTCATTCCTAGTTACTAGGGTGATATTAATAACAAAAAAAATGACAAACACAACTAAAAAGTAAGGAAAAACAAGAATCCTTCACCTTCTTTGGATGCTCCAAATGCTTTTGTAGTGGCTTGCTCAACTTGTGCTCATGAAGTCTATTGCAATGGAGCTTGACTATCCTCCACCTCCTCTTGACACCTTTGGATTTGGCTTGGCTTGGAATCAATTTTTATTGATAAATTTTCATTATCAAGAATTCTTTAAGACATTTGATCATAATAACTTTGTACCAAAATAGCTTAGAAATGATGTTCATGGCCTCTCTATTTATAGATTTTGGAAAATGGCTAGAATCAACCTGAACCATCCATCTCAAGATTGATATGTGTGGCTAAGGATTAATCCAATTTTGTAATTAAAATTAATAAATAGGCTCATCAATATCTGAGATATAGGGGCAATTAAGAGGCATGGAGGGCATTGATGAGGCATGGGAGGCATGAATCTTGATATTTGTGGCATTTATGGCCTAGGGATGTCTTTCCAAGAAATGAGGTCACCTGATGATGCAGATATTCAATATTAATTTATAAAAATAAGTATTCAATAAGTCTCTATTGAATTCTTAATTAGTCTCTAACTTGGTTTTATTATCTCTTAAGCATGATTAAGCACTTTGTGCACAAATTACTCAAATTGATCAGAATGCCTTGTTATTGGTCTAAAATTTGATTAGATTGGAATTAGAAGTCAATGTCAGATGCATTAGATCCATTATCCCAGTTAGGATGTTACCAACAAAAAATAACAAAGGCACATGTCTTGTGCAAGAGATTTGATAGGAAATAGCAATATAGAGTATTCAGGTGTAAAATTGGAATTTTAATTCGAAATGAACTGGTCAAAATTAGCTAGCCTATAAATTGCATTACCCCATTTAATGATACTATAGCCAAAATTGGCACTTAAATATGTCAGGTTCAGAGTTTTTAATGCGATTTAGTGTTTTTAGGCCAAATTATGCATTTTGGTGGAAATTGGTGAAAAGCCTAGTTGGAGGTCATTGATGACCAGATTTAGGTGTCTATAGAACCAACCATCTGTAGAGGTTTACTTACATTAGAGGTCACTAAAAACCTATAAGTGATCCCATTATGTCAAGTGTGTGAGGAAGCTTGAAGACCTTCCTTAAGGTTACAAGCTCAATTTGATAACAATTTATGACATGCTTAGTGGGATCATAGCTTAGAAGATTACTAGAGATTGGTGCTAGTTTTAGTAATTTTTAGTAGAGACATTACTCAAGTACTCAACCTCTGTGGACTCCATAATCACATAAATATCCTAGTAGCAAATTAGTGTAATTTTTATGCGAAAAATCACAACTAGATCATCTATAAAAGGTATTCCTTCTAATTTTATTGAATTACCTTTGAATTTGTTGGGTGAATATTTTATCGGCCAGCTAACTGGTGACCAAAATAGTTCCTATCACCACAACATAGGGAGATTGGTTGTCTAGGTGTGCAACTTAAATACATCAATTAGAGACAAATCTCTCCTCTCATCAAGGGGAGGTTCCCTATTAAATATGCAGAGGTTATATACTAAATAAATAAGCAAAAAGTAAGACACAGGGGTGGGATAAACCATCCATCTCTCTTTTTTTAGAGATGATGCTGACAAACAAAGGAGAAATCTTGGGTGATTGGTGAAGGTACTTCTCTTCTTTCAGAAGTAACATTCAGCCAAGAGCCAAATCCCTTCCTGGATAGTAGAAACCCTGGTGAAGCGACATAAGGCACTTTTCTTCTTTCAGAAGTGCTTGTTCTTACAAACAACAGGACTCTTTCTAGTAACTAGGTACAGAGTAGCCAACAATCTAAGATGTAGCACAAAGTCTCCACCTTGACTACCCTAGAGGGAGATACGAAGAACAATGGGGGCATAAAGTCATCCCAAGGTCCTTTACACAAAAATAGAAAATAAACACACACTAAAGGTGACTATGACAGCACAAAGTCTGAAAGTAGTTGGCTTCAGGACACCTTCCTTATGACCTCGACTAGTTCTGCTTGTTAAATCAAATAAACAAGAATGCTTTTAGAAGATAGACATAAGAATAATCTCCTAGTGTAGCACAAGCTATAACAGCACAAAGTCTGCAAGTAACTTGCTTTCTCATTCAATCAAAGAAATATGAACTACAATCTGAGCTTAAAGTCTCAGTAATGCCTTTCAATTTAGGCAGAGTTTCATTTCTAGTAAGGGGAAGATATCCCTTGTAACAATGAAAGAGTTTACATTATATAAAGGCCTGAGGGAGGCTTGGCACTTTCTCCCATGGAGTGACCCATTCAGTGCATTCAATGCTTTGGATGCATTCTTGATCTTGTCAAGGACCATGCTAGAGCAAGGCATTTGCCTTAACTATGGCATGTTGATTCATCTCTAGTGCCTTTTCCTTAGCCTGAATCACTCATTCATTCACCTATTTTAGCCGTGCAACTATCTACTTTGCCTTTACCTCTAAGGGGACAAAAAAATGGCACTTTCAATGTTAGCAGACCCCAAATATCTACCCGATGAACTACTTCACCTACTGGTAGGAACTCCTGCTGAGTTTCCCTCTATGTCTCTTCCTTATCTTGACCCTAGCCTTAAGATTTTTTGAATGCATTTGGGTTCATATTTTGAGTCCACAAAAACCAACAGACACTTAAATGCAGCCAATTTGGCATTCACGGGTCTTTCCTCTATTGAAGGTTAACGGCTAGCCAGTCACTTTAAATTTGATGTCCATGGGCCTATCATCCTGATATGATGTAGATGAGGACACGTGGTGGCATCCATGATTTTGAAATAATCTTATTGGAATAATATTTGAAACTGTTAGAGGCTGGGGGCACGGATGCGAACACGTGGTAGCTTCTGCTGCACTAGGTCAGGACACGCGGTAGGTTCCACGCTTTGAGGCTCAAACCTTTCTTGAAAGGGAATGTGCCCTTCAGGGTCTTGGCAAGGTTCAGTTCATGTGTCGAGTGTACCCCTCGCAAGGGAATCTACCCTTCACGATCTTCCAAGTGGCTTTTAGGCCTTTAATTTCTCTAGTGGGCTGTTGGTCCTTTATTTCCTTTGGATAAAATGTTTGAAGGAATTCCTTTGGATAAAATGTCTGAAGGAATTCCTTCAGACAATTTATCCGAAGGAAATCCTTTCCTTGGCTTCATGCGTGCCTCTACATTGTGAGTGTCCTCCTTTTATGACTCATGGTGCCTTTTGCCACTTTTAACTAGAGACACATGGCATCTTCCACTGTTGACACTTGGCAGCATCCACCTTCTCAGGCCTTTGCAAAACCATAGAAATGCTTGGGGCTCAGTTAGGCTCTCATGGATGATGACACTCATTGGCCTCCACCACTCTTTGCATGGGACATGTGGCATGGTCTGTTGCTCTTAGGAACACAAAGTGAAGCCTTCTGTGATTTCCACTTGTCGCCCTCTGTGGAACTCTGGAAGAAGTTTTGTCAAAAGGAACCCTATAACTTTATACAAAACTTTGAGAAGTGAATGCCAACATGTGTTGCATTCTGTTGAGTTACAATGCCGACATGTGGCACAGTCTAAATATTTTTAGCAGTCGCATGGATGTAGACACATGGCAGCTTTTGACAAGTTTTCAAAAGGGACATGTGCACCTTCTGCCACTTCTCTGAAATAAAGCATAAAGGGGCTCATCCGATGACACTTGGTAGCATCTGCTTGACTCTTTCTTTTGTGCTCATCTTTCCTTAACTGAGGCAACCTTTGAACCCGTGTGTTGAACTGATTGAACGTTGAATCCATTGAACCTTTTGAACCAAAAATGGTTTGAGATTCAACAGTTCAAGCTTTTGAGACTCGTTAAGTGTTTGGGGCCACAGAACCTTAGAAATGGTTGAACTTTGAACTTTGCCAGGTGCACTCAACTCCTACTGATGACATTGAACCTTGAACCCATTGAACCCTTGAACCTTTTGAACCTGCTAATCCCTTTACTAAAAAAGCTTGAAAAATGAGGAATTTGAAAGCTCAAAACAATTTTTTTGGAAAGGGAAGAGACAATTTTGGTGTTGCAGAGCCAAAATAGTTCATATGTTGTCCCAAAAATAAGGAGTCATTTTTTGGGGGACAACATCTGGCTCCTATTGGGGAACTTCCTTTAGATGACAACTTGAAATAGCTGAGGGGAGTATAAACTAGAATCTCTAGTGCCTTGAATTGTGCCATTGGGCTACGAAGTCACGCTAACCAAAAAGAAAGGTTTCAAAAATGAAAATAAAAGGACAAAATAGAAACAAAAGACTATACAAATATACATATGTATGGGGGAACTCATCTGATACTTCAAAATTTGAAGTGCTTCAGATGTTACCCATTATGAGGCAGAGAAAAGAGAGTGCCATCTTGATACTTCAATAGGAAACTATTTTTACCATTGAGCTGATGAATAGTAAAAGGGCCCCTCCACAGGGAATCAAATTTTTTGTGCATCCCCTTTGGTTCTCTTCTCTTGCCCCATAGCAGGACTTGATCTCCAATCTGAAAATCATGATTCTTTGCTTTCCAATCGAAGAGATTTTTTACCAGACTTTGATGGTCAGCAATTCGGTCCATCACTGCAATTCTCTACTCATTCAGCCTGGCAAGGCACTTGATCCTCTTCTCAAGTGAGCTCTCATACATTTGATCCTCAATCGCCTTAGCCAATTACAATGCTGACAATTCCAAGGTGATTGGTATCTCAGAATTGACACCATAAATGAGTTGGAAGGGAGACATACCAATTGCCCTCTTGGGTGTAATTCTATCTGCCCATAGAGCATCAACCAATGCCTTATGCCAAGTCTTTTGGTTGTCATCCACCAGCTTCTTGATGATAGTCACCAGGTTCTTATTGCTTGATTCAACCTGCCCATTCCCTTGTGGAAAGTAATCAGAAGAGTGGGAGAGTGTGATTCCGTAGTGGAAATAGAATTGAGTAAGCTCCTAGGAAGTGAAACAAGCTACATTATTGGTGATAATTTTGATTGGGACCCCAAACCTGGACATGATGTTTTCTTTAAGGAAATTGCAGACTACTTCTGAAGTAGCCTATTTGGTTGGAACAACTTCCACCCATTTGGTGAAGTAGTCTATTGCTGTAAGGACATAACCATGTCCATCACTTGACGATGGGTTTATAGCACCAATAAAGTCAATTCCCCATTACTGGAAAGACTCCTCTATGACTACTGGCTTAAGAGGCAGGGCAGCTAACCTGGGTCTTCTGACGAACTGCTGGCATGGCTCACACCTTCTGACCCACTTATATGCATCTTGAAAGAGAGTTGGCCAGTAGTACCTGGCCTACAAGATCTTATGAGAAGTCATAGGAGCAAAAAAATGTCCTCCACAGGCCGAATTATGGAAGGACTTTAGAAGTCAACTTTGCTACTTCTTGTCCACATAACGAAGGAACGTTCCATCAAGGCTCCTCTTGTACAGGCCATTGTCCCAAAAGACAAAATTAGTGGCTTTTAGCTTGATGGTCCTCCTTTCTTTATAAGACAAGTTTGTGGTACATTCACAATAAGTAAGGAAATGAGCAATACCCAAATACCACTCATTTGTGGTGGAGACAAAGAGGACTATAGGTGAGTCATCCACTTCTGGTTCTTCATGCTCTATTCTTCCTAGCTTGTTATCAACAATCAGTTAACATAGCCCCTTCCCACACACCAACTTTATTGGATTGATGATCAGATCAAAATCTTAGATCTTAGCAACCCAATTGCCTCTCTTTGTCCCAAACTCATGCTGAGTTAGTATAGATTTCATTGTGGTGTTGGGGACCAAGGTAGTAACTCCAGAATTGAGGATGTAGAAACGAAAATGTTTCACTGCCTTCACCACTACATAAGCATGCTTTTCCATATTTGAGTACTTCAACTCATGAGATTTGAGATGATAGCTCATGAAGGAAATGGGAGATTCCATACCTTCTTTATTCTATTGAACCAAAATTGCTGAAAGTGTATGTTCTAAAGCATAGCTGTAAATGGTGAACTCTTTGCTATAGTCTGGACAAGCCAAAATTGGAGCATGGGTAATGGTAGCCTTGATATCCTCAAACTTTGACTTGCCTTCTTCAATCCAGCTGAAGATGGCCTTTCCCTTCATAATGTTTATAATGTGCCTAGTCTTCTCAGTAAACTCGGGGATGAACCTCTACAAGAAATTCACCTTTCCAAAGAAAGAGTGAACAACAATCTTGCTTGTGGGCAGGGAAAGTTTTTGGATAGACTTGACTCTATCTAAGTCAATATTTATGCCTCTTTTAGACACAACATGTCTGAGAAGTTTCCTCTCTGTTACTCCAAAAATTGACTTCTTGAAGTTTAAGGAAATGCCATTTTGGCGGCAATGTTCCAACACTTATTGCAAATGGCTCACATGATTTGGGCAATGCTTAGAGAAGATAGTCAAGTCATCAAGATAAACTATGATGAAATTATCCATCTCATCCTTGAAATCAAGGTCCATTACTCTTTATAAGGTAGCACCAACATTTATTAAGCCAAAAGGCATTCTATTATATGTAAATGTGTCCCAGGGTGTGGTGAAAGCAGTCTAATGCTGGTCTGCTTCACCAACTTTAACCTAATTATATCTTGAGAATCCATCTAGCATTGATAACATCTCTGAGCTTGTCACTATCTACAACAATTGATCCATGATTGGCAAAGAATAATTATCCTTCAAGGATGCCTAATTCAAATTTATAAAATCCACATAAAGGCGAATTTCACCATTCTTCTTCCTTATAGGAACTATATTAGTAATCCAAGTGGAATGATGGATTGGGAAAATTATCCTGGCATTTAGCATTTTTTGAATCTTAGATAAAATAGTACTTGATATTTTTAGATTATAATGCCAAGACTTTTGCTTGTAAGGTGTTGAATCAGCCTTGAGAGGAATGTTGTGTCAGATTTCATCAAGCTGGAGTGATTTCAGGTCATCATAGGAGTACACTAGGACATCCATGTATTTGCTGAGCAAAGTGAACTTGAAACACTCTTCAAGAGTATAACATTTCCCAATGTTCACTATCTTTGGGTTTGCCTTGGTTCCGAGATTTACTTGATCAAACTTTTGGGAGGAGCTTGAATCCATTTACTGCTGTTTGATGAATCTATCATGCTTATCAAACAACGTCTCAAGGAAAACAAGGCCTTGGGAAGTTTTATTCCCTTTTAGTTGCAAGAACTCCTCACCTATGTTTTTAATTGATTCAGAAGTTGGTTCAGGCTCTTGAGGTTCACTGCCTTCAAAATGCAGCCGTTCAAAGCTGTCCTTTTGCTCCAGGAAGGCAATGATTTGATTGTCATTATTGAATACTTGCCAATGATTGGGATTATCAGGCACACTTGGTCTAAAGACCAGCTCAATAGTGTACCTATCTCCTTTGAATTTTGGGTGGGGGATTAAGAGAGTAGCTAAAATAGCAGTGCATCAACTTGATCATTGAATTCTCTGGGAATTGCAGAGATGCTAAAAGCATCAAAGTTTTCAAGTTGATCCTAGACTAAATTACGGTAGTGGTGCAATATTTCATTCTTGGTTTGATACAGGTTTTTCACCTGAAAAACCACCAATTCGGCATCTCCTTTAGCATGAAGGAGTTTGATGCCTTTGTCCCTAGTAGCTTTTAATCCTAGCAACAAAGATTCATACTCGGTTGTGTTATTAGTGTTGCTATATTGCAACTTATAAGATGAAGGAAAAATATCTCCTCGAGGAGATATTAACACAACCCCAACTCTTGAACTGGTGGAGGAGCAGCTGCCATCAAATTCAAGAATCCATACCTCATTTGATATTGATTTTCCTTTGGGTTCTTCTTTATTCAAAGGAGGGGATTCTTCCACACTTGCATTGGGCTCAGCCAATTATTCTACTGTTCTACCTCAATGCATTTCTAGGTTGTCACCTATAGGAGCTTCATTATATGCCTCATGAAATTCATCCGTGGATAGAAAGTAGTTACCCATGCCTGAAGACTTAAACAAGATTTGAGCTTCAGGTGCTGAGGTCTGGGTAACTACGTTTTTTGCTTCTTTTCAGGGAGTAGCCTCTTCATGACACCTTTGTCTGGAATCCTTGCCTCTAATAAATCCATGCTCAATTCACCACCAACATCCCTACAAAAATTCCACCTAAGGAAGACACCATATGATGCGGGGATGTTTGCTACCAAGACAGTCATCTTGATTCTTTTGTCTGGAAAGGTAACAAATGCAAATTGGGCATCTTTTATTTTCCCCAGTAGTGGCACTTGTTTGTTCTCCATGGAGAAGCATCTACCAAATGTCTTGGTCAGTGTGAGATCAAGGGATTTAGCTACTTTAGCATGCATGACATTGTCTGAAGCTCTAGAGTCAATGATGTAATTATTCAGTTGCCATCCCTTTATTAGCACTGAGACATAAAAAGGATCGATCCTACTAGGAGCAGTAGGAGGGGAAATGACAAGATTGTTCCTGGTGGATGCATCCTTGGGGGGATCATGTGTCACTGCGGGAACTACTTGTTTAATAGGGACATTCTAGTTTTTAGCACACTGAACTAATTTATCTAATTATTCAGGATGGGACTACAGGAATTCAAATTCAACCATTTGAATTTTGGTTTTCTTAATATGATCAATTATGTCAAATGCTGGAAATGAACTCGATACGGAGGATGAGAGCTCATCTTTTTGAGTTTTAGGGGGGAGAACTAGACTGTGAGTTTGAAGTAAAAGGCATAGGGGCATTTGGGGTACTTACCTTTCTTGCAATCACTGGGCCCTTTGGCTGGAAAGGGAGAGTGGATCCCCACTTAGCAATTGAAACTGCTGGTTGAGGTCACTCCTCTACTTTCTCTTTATCACCTTGTTGAGTTGATTGATTCTTAGACCAGGTGAATACAACATATGACCCCTCAGCTACATTGTCTTCACTTCTGGGTTCATCTTGATAGTTCAGGAAACCAATATGGGAGTCGCCAACTAGTTCTTCTTCCTTAGTGAAGAGATTGGCATCATCTTCAGGATTCAACTCAAGCTAGAATGAGAAGTCTGATTCAGCTTCAAGATATCCAACTATTGAGTTAGTTAGAGGGGCTTCAAGGGTGAGATTCCTCTGTGGAGGAGGAAAGCTATTTTGCTGTCCCTAATTCCTGGTAGCATTGCCTTGGTACGTCTGATTCTAAAATGTCCTCCTAGGTATATCTCTGTATGCAAGAGTAGATGACATTCCTTGCACCATTTGCTTCCTAAGAGCTAACACTTCATTTGCTAGCTTCTGCATCATATGATCACTGGTGGCTGAAGGGGAGTATTCAAAAGAAGAAGAAGATTTACCTTTATTTAGATCTCTCCTTATCTTTCCTGCTAAGATAAGGTCATCTTCGACTACTAGTAGCCAAATCTTGAGCAGCTTCAAGATCTATGTGACTGGCTCTTCTTAGTAGAAAAATCACTTTAGGTAGTTGTGAGTTGATGAAGAAGCATTTGAGGTTTTCAAGGGTCGGCTGAGCAATGGTAGGAATCTGATTCCTCAGATTATCAAACTTTGCTATGAAATCCCTCATAGGCTCTTAGGGCTCCTTCTTCATTTGTGTGAGCTGGGCCAACAAGGCATGTGCATCTTTTGTAGGCTTGAATTTGGCCTCGAATTTGGCTTTGAGTGTGTCCTAATCAGTTACTGATTAGGCTTGTAGGTGGTAAAACTAGTCTATAGCAGCACCTTGTAGTGTTTCCATGAAAAGCCTAACTGCCATGTCCTCAAATTCCATGCCTATCATGCCACAATCTATGCTGAAGGCTACAACGTGTTCATCAGGATGAGCTTTTCCATCCCCAAAGAATTTGGGGAAATTATTTCTCAAGATTCATGGAAGCTCATGCAGGGGTGGAGTTAAATTAAGTGGGCCAAAAGAGTTACCCAGGAGCCTCGAGCTGCCATGATGGGATTATTGAAAGTAGGGATAACAAATCTAGGTAGAATTTAGATAGGCAAGGCTCTGCTAACCATAAGAAAAGTAGCTTTTCCTTGTGTTGGTGTCTTGGTACAAGTAGAAGGACACTCCTAGATCTTTGAACTTCAGGTTAGGGAGAAAGCAAGTCGAAATCCCTTTGCTGTGCCAACTCAAAGACAGGGTCAACAACAACTTGAACTCTCTGGCTTCTGGTATAGCATGGAGTTGCTAGATTATGAATCAAAAATGGAAAAGGACTGGTCACACTTTAGTTTGAAGCTTAAGGCTTCAAACTGCTTGTCCTTCCCCAACAAAGTCACCAAAAATTGTTGGGTGAATAGTTTGTTAGCCAGCTAACTAGTGACCAAAATAGTTCCTATCACCACATCATAGGGAGATTGGTCATCTAGGTGTGTAGCTTTACTACATCAACTAGAGACAAATCTCTCCTCTCATCAAGGGGAGGTTCCCTATTAAATATGTGGAGGCTATATACTATATAAATAAGCAAAAAGTAAGACACAGGGGTGGGATAAACCATCCATCTCTCTTTTTTCAGAGATGATGCTAACTAATAGAGGAGAAATCCTAGGTGATTGGTGAAGGTACTTCTCTTCTTTCAAAAGTAACATTCAGCCAAGAGCCAAATCCCTTCTTGGATAGTAGAAACCCTGGTGAAGTGATAAAAGGTACTTCTCTTCTTTCAAAAGTGCTTGTTCTTGCAAATAGTAGGACTCTTTCTGGTAACAAGTGACTGGTAACTAGGTATAGAGTAACCAACAATCTAAGATGTAGCACAAAGTCTCCACCTTGACTACCCTAGAGGGAGATACGAAGAACAAAGGGGGCACAAATTCATCCCAAGGTCCTTTACATAGAAACAAAAAATAAACACACACTGAAGGTGACTATGACAGCACAAACTCTGAAAGTAGTTGGCTTGAGGACAACTTCCTTATCACCTCTACTAGTTCTTATTATTAAATCAAATAAACAAGAATGCTTTCAGAAGATAGACATAAGAACAATCTCCTATTGCAGCACAAGCTATAATAGCACAAAGTTTGCAAGTAACTTGCTTTCTCATTCAATCAAAGAAATATGAACTACAATCTAAGCTCAAAGTCTCAGTAATGCCTTTCAATTTGGGCAAATTTTCACTTCTGGTAAGGGGAATATCTCCCTTGTAACAATGAAAGAGTTTACATTATATAGAGGCCTGAGGGAGGCTTGGCACTTTTTCCTATGGAGTGACCCATTTGGCACATTCAACACCTTAGATGCATTCTTGATCTTGTCAGGAAGGACCATGCTGGAGCAGGGTGGCTGCCTTAACTGTGGCATGTTGATTCATCTCTAGTTCCTTCTCCTTAGCCTAAATCACTCATTCCTTCACCTATTTTAGCTGTGCAATGGTCTACTCTACCTTTACCTCCAAGGGGACAAACATACAGTGCTTTCAATGTTAGCAGACCCCAAATATCTACCCGATGAACTACTTCACCTATTTGTAGTGACTCCTGCTGAGTTTCCCTCTCTATCTCTTCCTTCTCTTGACCCTAGCCTTAGGCTTTTTTAAATGCATTTGGGTTCATATTTTGAGTCTGCAAAAACCAATAGACACTTAAATGCAACCAATTTGGCATTCACGGGTCTTTCCTCTATTAAAGGTTAACAGCTAGCTAGTCACTTTAAATTTGACATCCACGGGCCTGTCATCCTGATGTGATGTGGGTGAGGACACATGGCAGCATCTGTGATTTTGAAATAATCTTATTGGAATAAGCTTTGAAACTGTTAGAGGTTGGGGGGGGCACGAATGCAGACACGTGGCAGCTTCTGCTGCACTGGGTTGGGACACGTGATGGGTTCTACACTTTGAGGCTCAAACCTTTCCAAAGGGAACATGCCCTTCAGGGTCTTAGAAAGGTTCAGTTCATGTGTCGAGTGTACCCCTCACAAGGGAACATGCCCTTCAGGGTCTTAGAAAGGTTTAGTTCATGTGTCGAGTGTACCCCTCACAAGGGCATCTGCCCTTCACGATCTTCCAAGTGGACTTTAGGCCTTTGATTTCTCTGGTGGGATATTGGTCCTTTATTTCCTTTGAACAAAATGTCTGAAGGAATTATTTTAGACAATTTGTCCAAAGGAAATCTTTTCCTTAGCTTCATTCATGCCTCTGCATTTTGAGTGTCCTTTTATGACACATGACACCTTCCACCACTTTTAACTAGAGACACATGGCATCTTCTGCTATTGACACTTGGTAGCATCCACCTTCTCAGGCCTTTGCAAAACCATAGAAACACTTGGGGCTCAGTTAGGCTCTCATAGATGATGACACTCATCAGCCTCCACCGCTCTCTACATGGGACACATGGCATGGTCTGCTTCTCTTTGGAATGCAAAGTGAATCCTTCTTCGATCGCCACTTGTCACCCTCCACAAAACTCTAGAAGAAGCTTTGTTGAAAGGAACCCTATAGCTTTATACAAAACTCTAAGAAGTGAATGCCGACATGCATCACATTCTACTGAGTTACATCGCTGACATGTGGTGTAGTCTAAATATTTTTAGCAGTCACGTGGTTGCAAACATGTGGCGGCTTCTGACGAGTTTTCAAAAGGGACACGTGGCACCTTCCACCACTTCTCTAAAACAAAGCATAAAGGGGCTCGGCCGATGACACTTGGCAGCATCCACCTGACTCTTTCTTTTATGCGCATCTTTTCTTAACCGAGGGAACCTTTGAACCCATGCATTGAACCGATTGAATGTTGAACTCATTGAACCTTTTGAACCAAAAATGGTTCGAGGTTCAACGGTTCAAGCTTTTGAGACTCGTTAAGTGTTCGGGGCCACAGAACCTTAGAAATGGTTGAACTTTGAACTTTGCTGGGTGTGCTCAACTCTTACCGATGACATTGAACCTTGAACCCATTGAAACCTTGAACCTTTTGAACCTGCTAATCCCTTTACTGAAAAAGCTTTAAAAATGAGGAATTTGAAAGCTCATAACAAATTTTTTGGAAAGGGAAGAGACAATTTTGGTGTTGCAAAGCCAAAATAATTTATATGTTGTCCCGAAAATAAGGATTCATTTTTTGGGGGACAACATAATTCATAAAAAATGAAGAGGTTATTGAAATCTAGGCCATACACCAAACATCCGTCTACCTGAATACGTCAAAACTTACCTCAAAGTAACCCTATATCAAGACTAAATTTTAGTACTATTGTCCCTAAAAACTAATTTTTTATGGATTTTGATAGTGGTAGCCCTTTTAATCTTACCCAATACAATAATATTCCAACATCAACATTGAAAAGCTTACCTTTCTTCATTGGAGAATATCAAACCACTCATGTAGAGCATATTAGGGATGTGACTAACCTATGTTCAATGAATAATATAACTCAATCAAATGTAGTTATTAGATTGCTTGCTACATCCTTTAAGATAAATTCTCTACAGTGGTATAAAAACATTCCTCTCAATTTCATTACATCCTGGGATGAGTTAGGATTAAACCTTTACAAATAATTTGAGGAAAAATCAGACCACCTCTGTCTAGTTGAGAAATTGACTACCATTAAAAGAGATACCCATGAATTCATCGTTGATTTCAACCTTAGGTTCAAAAATACATGGGATAAGATCCCTCATATGATTATACCAACTCCTAAATATGCATTCTTATATTTTTTAAGATCTCTAAATAGTAATATATCAGTGATGATCTAGTCAATGGGTAGAAGAATACTCTCGAATGTATTTGAGGTGGCCATAAGGGTAGAAAATAGCCTTATACAAGTTGGAAAACTTATCCCAAGGCCTCTTATGCCCATTTTTTCCATAAGTTTTTACCATTACACCTTTTTAAGTGCCCATATTAGCCCTAATTCTAGCTCTATCTAATCAAGTTATAGCTCTTCTTAGCCAATATAGTGAGTTGAGTGAACTAAAGAGTCTTATGCAATTGTTTGAGAATGAAATAGTGAACATAAAGAGGTAATTTACTCAGACTAATAGATCATATTAACCTCTTTATCAACAATAATATTAGCCTAATAGGTGTCCTTTTCAAAATTACCATTCAAATAAATCTCCCTACCAAGGACAAGGATCCATTACATAATTTAGGCCATATACCACTATTGGTCCAAATACTCCCTCCTCTTCCAAATTTATTATCCCTACTCAAAATAACCTCATGAAAGAGAAATAATGGATTAATCTATATAATCAACCCCATAGTAAAGCCTCTTTCCTAAATGGAGTATTGAATCAAGATCTAGTTATGCAAGGTGTGGTAATGCCTCAACTAACACATATTGAAGTGCCACCTCAAAGAGAGATACATAATGGTCAAGGGAAATCTGATGTCACATTTATGAATTGGTAAGAAGGAGATCATTGTGCCAGGAATCAACAAATGGATACAAATAGGGTGGTTATCCCAATAGTAGTTATCACAAGAGTTAAAAGGAGAGCAATATATGATACACAAGAGATAGCATAAACTTTTGAATTATCTTCTTCATCTTCTAAAAATAATAATGAGCCTCATACAACCCAAAAAGTCTAGGAAAATTAGAAAAACCATGTTGTTTTAGGAAATGTAATATCTCAAATTTTCCATAGTCAAGAGAGTACTGATATTTTGAAGGGAAAACTAAGGGTTAGTGGCACTCATCTTAACATCATAGATCAAATGAAGAAGCCACATGCGAGCATATAAATGTGGGAAACTTTAAATATTTTGGTAAAAAAGTATTTACTCCATAAAGAGTGCTCTAACCTCCATATCTTAGTTGGACCAACAAAGAAGGAAGTGTGGTTCTCACTAATTTTGGATAACCAATTAACAAGAGGTATAATCAATTAAAGATAAGGTACAACCAATCAAGACTAAATTAAAACTAAGAAAAGATGTTAAACCTCCTCCCTTCTACCTTTATTTGATCATTGGTGATAATCTAGTTCATAATTATATGGTTGATAGTGGTGCTAGTAGCACAATTATGCCAAAGTAGATAGCTAATAAGATTGGCTTGAAATATGAGCCAAACATAAAAGAGTCCTATAATTAGATTTGGTATATATCAAGATAGTGAGATTAATTAAATGTTTGTATTTGACTTTTCATGCTTTCATAAATCTTTTTATTCTTCAAGATGTTGTAGTAGTTGATTTGCCACCATATTTTGTATTATGTTTGTCAAGATACTTCATAGAAAAAATTGGAGGGTATCAATCTTTAAATTGGTCATATTTATTTTTTAACCCAAGGTACGGTACTAAGATTACTATAAAATTGAAACCTATTTCTAAATTTCATATAGAACCTTACATTCCAAGCATTACCAATGCGAATTGTACTATACTTGATGAAAAGGAGCATCCAAATGATCAAGATCCAACCACTCTTCTTGAAGGTATTCCTAATATTTTCCTTGATGAGTGGAAAATTTTAAACCATGATTATGATCCTTATAAACTTATTGAATAAGAAGGCTTGAGAATTTATTGTTTGCATGAAAAAGGAACATCTATACCAACTCTTGCCAAGCCAAGTGAGGCTAGTGAAGGATTATGGAAGCTATTATTTGATGGATCAAGGAATAAAAATGGATCAGGGGATGGAATGATGTTTATTTATCCATAAAATCAAAGGTACTAATCTTAAATTATTTATAAATTTGGTTTTACTTGCAATGTCATTGAGTACGAGACACTCGTATATGGTCTCCAATGGGAAATAAAGATAGGTGCAAAAATCCTAAAAGTGTTTGGTGATAGTGATCTAGTTGTATATTAGGTTAGAGATAATAATTTGGTGAAAAACTTACTCTTTAATTCATATAAACATAGGGTGTGATATCTTATAAAAGACTTCGAAGCTTTTAACATACATGTTATTTTAAGAGAGGAAAATAAGCATGTTGATCGGTTGGCAGCCATAGGAGCTTAATTTGACATTCCTAATGATATCAAGAATAATAAATGTCAATCTAAAATCAAGGTAGTGATAAGGTATTCCATCCAAAATAATGTTTTGAGTTGGAAAGTGTTTGAATATGATAAACAAATAGCATATTTTTTAAAGAAGCTGAATTCTCTTCTTAGAAATTAGAATAAATTACAGCAGTGGTATGAGGATCATATTTTGAAATTGAAGAAAAATAAGCTACCCCAAAGACTTATAAAAATTGAGAGAATACTCAATAGTGATGAAAAAATTATGAAAGATAAAGTGAGGATGTTTAAAAAGGAAGAAAACTATGAAGGCATTACCATCTTCAAGGATAAACTTCTTAAATTTGGAAAGGTATGTTCAAAACATGAAAGAGAATGATTTGTTGAGTTGTGCCAAGAGTTCATTAATGTTTTTGTTTAAGAATATATTGATCTCAAGGGATTTTATCCAAGCTTAGTTAAACATGCCATCGATATGTAATCTAATTACAAATTGGTAAGACAAAGTCAAATGCCTATTAATCCAAAGATGGAGTCTTTGATGAGGAAAGAGTTGACCAAGTTGATTGAGTCAAGTATCATCTTCCCCATCAAGAAATACTTATGGGTTAAAAATCTTGTCTCTATGAGGAATAATAATGGATAAATAATTTTGTGTGTGGATTTCATATATTTAATCAAGACTTCCTTTAAGGATCACTACCCTTTGTTATCCATGAAGCAAATTCTACAAATGGTAGTAGGTTCGAAGCAGTTTTTTCTTCTTGATGGTTATAGTGGGTATAATAAAATTTTGGTAAGAGAGGAAGATTAATTTAAAAAAAACTTCACCATTAAATGGGTAGCCTATGATTATAGGAAATTTCATTTAGATTGTCAAATGTAGGTGCTACATTTCAAAGAGCCAAGAACATGGCCTTTTAAGGTTTGCTAAATGAGATAGTTTTGGTATATCTAGATGACATAACTATGTTTTTAAAGAATGTTAATGATAATTTGAGTCATATTAAGTATATTTTTGAAAGGTGTAGGTAATTTGGGGTCTCTCTCAACCCAAATAAAAATGTCTTTTCAATCCATGAAGGTAAGCTCTTAGTTCATGTTGTTTCAAAGGAAGGATTAGCCATTGCTCTTGAAAGGGTAAACTCCATCTTATCCTTATCTTTGCCTCAACACAAGAAGGGAATAAAAATATTTATGAGTAAGATAATTTTTTAATAAGGTTAATTTCTATTTTTTCAAGCTTATCTAAGCCACTAACAACCATGTTGAAGAAAAATTAAAATTTCAGTTGGACAAAAGAAGGAAACAATAACTTTGAGGCCCTCAAGCAAGCCATTGCCTAAGCACCACACTTGCAAATTAATATTTCTTAAAGTATTTTATATTGTATAAATTTTCAATTTTGGAGACTATTTCAACTATGTTGACCCAATATAATGATGAAAAGTTAAAACAACTAATTTTCTTATTTAGTCAAGGCTTGCAAGACTATGAGGTAAGGTATACTTTTATGGAAAAGAAAATACTTTAAATTATAATAATTCTAAACAAAATCAAATATATGCTTTAAAATAACAATATTCATGTTATGATATCTCACCCAAGTATCAATGACTTCTTAGTGAACAAATATTTGAATGATAAGAGGGTTGGTTGGATCACAAAAGTGATGGAATATGACATGAAATTCAAGGTAACCAAAATAATAAAAGGTGAGGGGCCATGTGAACACTTAGCTTCATGTTTACAAGTTAATAAAGAGGCTTTCCTAACACTCCAAGATGAGCCAATTGTAACTACATATTCATCTCCTACAAGTTGGACACAAGAAATTATGTTTTACTTGTAGACTGGTATGTTCCCTCAAGATTTAGAAAGGATAAAAAGAAGGTATTTCAGACCTCAAGCTATTCCCTTTATCCTTATTGATGGTGTATTATTTAAAAGAAACATTAATGTTATTATTCTATTGTGTGTATAATCAAATCAAATTGATAGATTACTATAAGAGTTCCATGATTTTTTTTCAAGAGGGCATTATGCTCCAAGAACTAAAACTCTCAAAATCATGAAAGGGGGCTGCTATTAGCCTAGTATCTTCAAGGATTGCTATGCATGGGTCAATAAATGCAAGAAATGTGTCTTCTTTATGGGAAAAGAGAATATTTTAACCCTTCGTCTTTACCCCATTTTAGTTGAGCATATATTTATGTAGTGGGGATTGGAATTCATAGGGTCAATCAATCCATCATCAAGCTTAGGACACAAGTGAAGACAAACATAAAAAAATTAGTTTACCAGGTAGATTGAGGAAAATTGCTTTGAAAGAAGAAAATGAGGCCAATATTCTTGAATTTTATGAAGGGATTATAACTAGGTTTGGATTCCCTTCTACCACCATATTAGATAATGCCTTGGTATTTCTTGACACCAAAATAATTGAATATGATATCATAAATGGGATTCACTTGAATATATCTTCAAATTACTAACCTCATAGGAATAGACTTGCTAAATCCACAAATAATAACCTTCTAAATATTATCAAAATAAATTTGGAGAAGAGTCAAAGGGAATGCACACAAAGTCAAAATTAGCCTTATGGGATGATAAGATTACTCCCAAAAGGTCTATTTCAAACTCACCTTACAAACTTTTCTATGGTAGAGAGGTGAGATTGCCAATATACCTTGAATTACCAGCTTTAGTGCTAGTAAATCAGCTTGAGATGATGGAAATAGGAGCCATGAAAGAAAGAGATGAAGATTTGATGGAGTTAGAGGAGTTAAGAGACCAAGCCATGCACACAATGGAATTTAGATTAGCTAAGAGACCAAGCCATGCACACAATGGAACTTAGAGGAGCTAAGAGACCTTGTCCTCAAATGGGATGAGGATAGAGCAAAACCAGGTAAGCACATTAAATTTGACATAATATGGAGTGGTCTTTATGTCATTTCTAGTTTAAAATAACGTAATGATTTTTAGTTGTTAAAATTGAATGGGAAAGAGATGCCAATCCTAGTCAATGGGATATTTCTCAAGCAATGTTATTGAGGTGAAATGTCATTTTGTACATAGTAGTGTTAGATTTAAATTTCCTCCAAGTGTTATTATGCACATGTTCAATTGGTATTTGTAGTATTTTTTGATCCCCTATGTGCTCTTGCACATATATTATTATTATCTTGAGGATGCAGTATTCAGTTTCAATTTTACTTGAGGAAGGCACAATAATTTTTATTATGTTAAGATTATATTTGGTGATGATTTTCATGACTCCATGCTTAATGTAATTTATAAGGTAGTTGGTATTTTACTTAGCATGCAAGCACATTTATAGAGGTCACCAATAATGTTGACATTTTTAGTCACCATTATTTTTGCCATTGAGTATGTTTAAGTTCATAAGGCCTTTCAAGTTATTGTCATCATCTCATTAATGTCAATATTCCTTGTATTTCACATTAAGGTTATATTGATATTTTTCCTTAGTCAAAGAGGCTAACTATAAAAGTTAAACATTTTATGGTAACATTTTAGTATTATAGAGAGGATTATAAAGCAAGTTAGTCAAGCATTAGTTCATAAATAATGAAACATGCATAAAGAACTAGCTAACCAATCCTATCTATTCCTATGGGAATTACAAAGGATAACAAGAAACAAATGAAAGAAAGCAACACCATATTACCTTCCCAAATGGATTCACCATACCCATGTGGCTCAAAAACATGTTCTCCCTTGATCAAGCATCCTTGTCTTTGTCAAAAATGGTGGTAAGATCCTCCAATGCCTCAAGAACACTCCATAAAACTTAGGCTCATGATTCCAAATCACTAAACTAGCCTTTCAATGAAGCTTGCAAGCAAAATCTATGATCAAATGCAAAGCCTTGTGGAAACACTTTAAAATTATAACTTTGAAATATTCAAGATTTGAAGATATTTGAGCATAATAAACTTACACCAAAAAATAGCTTAAAATTCATGTCCATGGCCTCTCTATTTATAGATTTTTGAGATATATGAGGATCAACTATGACCGTCCATCTTAAGATTGAGATGTGTGGCCATGGATAATCCTAATATTTATAATTAAATCCATAATTATCTTCATCATGACTTTGGAAGAAGGGGCATTGAAGAGGCATGAGAGGCAATAACTAGGCATGGGTGAGCCATAATCTTGATATTTGTGGCATTTATGGCCTAAGGATGTCTTCCCAAGAAATGATGTCACTTGATGATGCAGTTAATAAGAATCAATTTTCAAAAATAAATATTTAAAAACTCTCATTGAAAATCCACTTAAGCTTTTGATGTGGATTAATTAGCTTTAAACAAGGTTAATCAACATTTGTGCAATTATTTGAAAATTGGCCCTCAATTAATCAAAATCGTCAGAAAGTTATATTACTGGGTCATAATTTGACTGGAGAGGAATTGAAAGGTGATTTTAGATGTGTTAGAGTTTTATTCCCATTTAGGATGGTACCAACACCAAATAACAAAGGTACATGACGTGTACCAATGAATTAGAAGAAAAGAGTGATCTAGAGCACTAAATGGCAAAATGGTCATTTTGACTCAAAATGATCTGATCAAAGTTAGATGGCCCATAAAATGTGTTTCCCTATTTAGGGATACTTTGACCTAAAATTGTACTTTTAAGTGACAATTTTGAACCATTTAGGGCATTTTATGGATTTTGACCTAAAATGTGCATTTGAGTACGATTCAAGTAAGATTGATAATTTTAACATAAATGGTGTTAGGAATTGGATGTCTACATTTTGCCCTTGTTCGAGAAGGCATAGTGAGACATTCAAGGGAAGCAATGTCTTTTCAAAGAAAAGAGTTGTCAAGAAGTAATTGGAATAGACCCATGATGCCCCCTCGAGAGGACATACTAGGATTGACTCTTGAAAAGAGAGAGAAAGTGAGAGATTAACCCACATAATAGATCACATCTAGATGAGCTAATGCTTGCACACGTGATTACCACAATGATCAAAATATAATTAGAGGTATAATAGGCCCCAAAGATAAGTTGAATGGGAAAGATACAATCCATAAATTTAAGGGACACACTTTAAACATACCCAATTTGAGAGTACAAGCTGCATGCTTACGACATTGATCAATCTTGAGACAAGTTTTACACTAAAATATTGACATCATAGGCTTTAATGTGGAGAGCTTAGAATTAGAGGAAAAGAGAGAATGTTCTGCTTCAGTAAGGGAAGCACCACTAGAATGGGGTCTCTAGAGAGAATATAATAAGTACTTCAATAGAGTAAATTTGATCATGATAAAATAGTTTTACCCCAGTAGGGTGAATCTTGATCATTGATAAAGAATAAATAATGATTTTGCACCTGTAGAGATGATTTGATTTGGATGTGGTTTAGATGTTGTGCCCCATCATGGGAAATTGGCAAGCAAAATATCTCAAGGATATAACATAAAAGATAGGTTAAAGCGAGTAGATGCAAACGTACATGAAATGGGGTAATGGCTTAAAAAGCCATATAAAGCCAAGCATATGAGAATGCATAAAGTGATGAGAGAGATGAAAATAAGAATGGAGATATTCGAGCTAACCTTAATAGAAAACTGAGCACTACCTACATAGTTCCATGGACTCATGTTCCAACATGAACATCAGGCCAATGTAGTTCACCCAAGTTTGGGAGAGAATGGAATGATGAATGATGAAAAAGGACCACGAATTGACTAGACTTATAGTGTATGCAAAGAGATACACATCTAAGCATAGAGAAATAGGCTTGAAATGCATGCTATCTAAAATCCTAATTCCATATCATGAGCCTATGTTTTGCAAAGTGTTCTTGAGAATCGATCATTGGAGGTGATGTTGATGTTAAGACTTTGAGACCTGAGCACAAAGTGCTTGCTATAGCAAAATAAATTAGGCATCATAAGTATGAATAAATTAGATTGACATAAGATTCCAATTGCATTGAGCTAGTTCAAATGTGAATATCTATAACTAAGTATAATGGTAAAACAATGACCAAAAATAGAGTTACAATGATTTACATTTAAACAAAAAAGCAAAAATAAAGAAAAAGACACATAAATGAACCTAACTAAAAATCAAGATATGAACAATCAAGACTTAAAGTAGGAATAATAATGTAGAAAAAGGCAAGAACATCTTAATGACATTGGACTAATATATGAATAATCAAGATCCATGTGGACCATCAAGGCATTCTTAAACATAAAAGAGAAAAGAGAAATCAAATAGAGAAACAAGACAAAGAAACACAAGACCAAGATTGGAACAAGAAGTAATAAAAAGAGAAAAGGAGAAGAAATAAAAGGAGAGGTTTAAAAGCACAAAAAAACACCAAGAAAACTCAAATAAACACACAAACAAAAACTAAGTTAGTTATTTTTAAAGACAAATGTTTATGCATATAAGGAAGAGGCATTACATCTTAGCACACCCGGTGGGACAAGACGCATCTCACACCTAAAGAAGATCACTTTACAACTCTAAAATATCCATTTGGACCCTTAAAACTCAAGCAAATTTATTTTCTAACTTTATTTTGCCATTTTTGTTTGCCATGGTTTTACATAGTAACTGATGTCAGCAAGTGATATCGACTTTGGTTACCTAGATTAACTAATGTTGGTTAGCAAAACCAACATTGATTAGGTCCTGTTAGCCAAAGTAACCATTTTCAATTTTAATAATTGACGTTGGTCACTATGTTTTTCTTAAAACATAGACCTAAAAGCTATTTTTCCAAAGTTCATTATTTCAAGCTAAAAAGTGCTTCAAAGCTAAAAGATATGCTAACATTTTTGCTATAGGAACAAGCTTTTGATGTGATAAAAACATGTTTAAATCACCTCTTGAATGCTTAAAAATAAATTAGGAACTTTTTTTTGGGGTGTTTAACAAATAATTTGGATGTTTTGGTGAATACTTTCAAAGTTTGCAACTAAGACCAAGGGGTCAAATGAACACCACTAAACATTTCATTTGGGTTTAAAATTGAACACACTTATCAATTATTATTTGAAATAGTTGTTTACTTAGGTTTTTTTTGGAAAAAATAGGAATGTTGCATGTATGCTCTTCCATTTGTCCCCTTTAGGGAACCCTTAGAATCAAAAGTGCCATTCCTATTGCAAATAGCCTAGTCTAAAGCTTAGAAAGAATGTCACCTAAATCACTCCCTGAAAACTTGCCAAAGTTTAGGTGATCTTGAAAATGACTCTAAAGTCTTTATATTTTATGCTTTCTTTATTTTCATGCAAACTCTGTTTATGAGGAAGACATCATTACCTCCTATGAGTTCTTTAGGGAAGATTTGACCTAGGGTTTCACCTCCTAGCATTGACTTCATTTGACTCCTTTGGAGTTGCACATGGGACATATTTGCATTTGGACATCACACTACACTAAGCGAACAATAGGATGTAGTGGCTGTAAAAAGGACTAGACCTTTTTACAACTAGCCAATGCCATGGTCACCCAATTTTTGTGCTTGTATTTTGCATCGTTTGACATGAAAGTCATTGTGCAATTGATTCCCCTAGAACGATCAAAACCTTGCTAGTTTAGTAGACCCCACTTTACCATACCTTGTTAGTTTAGACTTAAGACATTTAGTTTTTGTCATTAGCTTACTTGGTCTTGATTTATGTCTAAAATTGCTTATTAACTCAATGAACTTAACCAAAACACATTGTCCTCAATATTCTTGAGCAAGGGAGGCGTTACGCTGTCCAAATGGAAAATTCATCTTTTCTTTATTCAAATTATTATCAAGAGCTTTGTGTCATGTCATCCACTTTGGTGAAGTCATGCTACCCATTTGAGTCTATATATTTTACCCAATTTGTTTAAATCCTTCATTTATAATCCACATTCAAAATTGAACCTTTTTGAGTTCTAAGGGTTGGTGTGTCAAAGTGGGTTCGCCATTTGCACACTAAGCTTGTTTTAACTTGGGTTCAATTTTCCATTTGGATTTCAGGTCATTTATTAAGACTCAAATTCACATTATCATCTTAGTGGACTCAAGTCATCTTGTGTATCACTCATGCTTTGAGTCCTAGAAAATATTATATCCTACTAGAATCATGTGGTGATGTTATGCTACCTATTTGGTCCTAGATTTATACTTATTGATTCACGAATGTTTTTACATCTTGAGTTTCTTAGTCCATTTTGTCTTCTTCATAATCTAAAGAGCTTTCCTTTAAACCTCTAGGGTTAACTTGTCAAAGTGGAAGCTAGATTTTATGATGTAGGTGTATCACAAAGATCTAGGCTTTGGTGTACTAGTTTTCAACTTGGGTCTTTGAGTTACCTTACTCTTATTCTGATCTATACAATTTTAACTTTACCAAAGGTTGAGTAAACTCATAAACCAAATCTTCTATATTGTGCATGTTTTTAAACCACCATCCCTTATAGTCTCATTGATACATTGGTTATTTGTTTAAAAGAGAGCCAAAGCATACTTTGATTAGTTTTCAAACATTGTTCCAAAATTAGTCAAACACATAGAGTGGCTCTTTTTAGACATGACTCAAAGGTTCACTTGTAGTGGGGCCTCTTATGTTCTTATTTATGAAGGTGATAAATTTTATGATGGTCAAGATAACCCTATTATTTTTGATGATATCCTAATAATGTTAGGTTGTGGACCTAAAAGCTTCACTGATGCAAACAGAGGAGGAGGTTGCAGAAGGGTTGCAGAGCGTCTCAGACGCCGGCATCGGTCAGGCCAACCGACATCAGCAGGATTAGACCAGAAGGCAACTGACGTCGATCAGTAGTCAGCTGACATCGGTGACACCCAGGCAGACAGGGACCCACATCGGTCACCTGTGGTTCGAGTTGCGAGTATATTACGGGCAGTTGGTTGACGAACCAAGTGTTTGCATGTTTAGAGCCAATTTTAAACTGAGAGCTATAGATCTAATTATTGTATTAGATGTCTAATTATTGTTTGGATGAGATTTATATAATAGACTCATGGTTGTATTGTAAACTTGTGCTAGAGAGTAAGAGAGCATTATTATAAGCTCCTTCTATGTGTGAGGTGAGCAATGGTGTGTTCCTCCTAGTGCCACAGTACCAAGGTGGGTGCTGGTTTGGAGAATCAGTAGGGTTCTTCAGGAGTGTATGATCTTGGTCATTAGGTGAGCATGGCTCTTATAGGAGATATACATGGTAAGTAAGATAATTGATCTGTAGGTGTATGTGTGTGCAAGGTCAAGGTTCACAAGTGTGTAGAATCAGGTTGATTTGTAGGTGTGCAAAGTTAGAGAGGACAGTAACACAATAGGGAGTAGTATCAGGAGAGATCTACTTGGAGTACAGGTGTGTGCTCAGAGCAAAGAGGAAGGCAAGGAAGATCCTTCCATAAGTAAGGTCTATTGAGGTGCAGGTTATTGTAGGTTTAGGGGAGATCTACTTGAAGTACATTTGTGTACTTGTGGAGTGCATGGAGCACTTGTGGTGTGCGTGGAACACAGGTATAAGGTGAACACCAACTCAGTGTTTGAGTTGGGTGTTGGGACCTAAGAGAGAGAGCTTTGAGGAAAGAAGTACTTTTCACTTGAGGTGTGGGAAGCCTCTAAAGAGGTGGTGGAGAAGAAGTGGCATCTTCTTTATTGTATTCTTTTCTGCAAGAGTTTTAATACAAGTTGTGTATTGTCTCTCATATCTTGTGTTATTTTTGGATTCTAGTTACTTGTTGATTCTGGTTAATTTCTGCATATTAAGTTGCTTGTATTTGGTAATCAATTGTGTGCTTTTGGTTATTCATATCCCAACACGTGGTATCAGAGCTAAGGTTACAGGAAGCGGTTTTGTGTTTGGTTATAGGTCATTCTTAGGGGTTTCTGATTGAGTGGGAGTAGAGCAATGGTAGATCAAAGTAAGCTAAGAATGGAGGAGTTGAAAAGCATAGATGGTCACTTATGGTTTAATGGAAAGAAAGAGCAGGTAAAAGAAGATTGTTGGTTGGTAGCAGATCAACATGAAGGAACTGAAGATGCAGATGTTGCAGGGGTTGTTGCACAGGATGCTCTGGGAGGTTTCTTGGATAAAGTTAAATCTTTGATAATAGATTCAGTTTCCTCTTTCCATGCAGCCACAGATAGAGGAGCTGGTGAGCCTTGCTAAAGAATTGGCAAAGGGGAAGTGAAGCTGAAATTGCAGGTGGCCAACACATGGGTGTTGAAGGAGGTCATGCAGGTCCTAGGTTTGGAGATGTGGCTAATTTCTTCAGAAGAGTTGGGTGATGAGAGATGCACGAGAACTCTCATAGTCGATGCACTTGAATTAGCTGGTGGTAAGAAAATAGGTACTCTTTATCTACTTGTTTATATTATTAATTCTTCTTTTGTTGCAGAGACGTGGCTTCGTAGGCTTGGTCACATGAGTAGGAAGGAGATGCATGTTCTTAAGCGAAAGACAGATATATTTGACAGGCTTAAGAACTGGAAAGCCTTGGTGTTCTTGGAGGAGATGGCGAATAGAGACTAGTGGATGGGGCTAGATACTTCTGAGCAGGGCAATTTGGACATGGGACTTGATTCAAAGGAGCTCACAGGTAAAAAGTCATCGCTCACAGGAAACACAGATATCAGCATCGGCAAGAAAACTGACGTCGACAGTAGGTAAGACCGACGTCAGTCACAAGGACCAACATTGGCAATAGGAGGACACCGACGTCGGCAGGGTTGGTAGTCAAGACAGGCGCAGGAACCGACATCAGTCGGATGCAGACTGTGTGGTGACCGAGGTCGGTCACTGTAACGAATTTTGGGTGGACAACAAGCTGTCAAAGAGTCTCAAACACCCATATGGAGGACTGAAGACGTAAGTAGGCCTCAAATTTGTTGTTCCTCTTCTTTACACACGTTGCTTACTATAGAGCAGGAAGGATCCAAGAAATAGTGGGAGCATGGCATGGAGAGATTATAGAACCAGATGGTAGATTTGGTAGGGTTGCCAGCTGGTATGTTAGCACTGCAAGATGAATGGATTCCTTAGTTGAAGAATAGAGAGAATGGACACGTGAGATAGAAGGCCAGGTCATATGGTCTTGAGGTAGCTACAAGACAGTGGTACAGGTTTTGACAGGTGGAAGATGAAGCATGGCTTCAGTCAATGTCAGGTAACTATTGTGGTTTACCTTACCAGGTGGATGATGAGTCATGACATCATTCTATTGTTGTATGTGGATAGTATGTTTGCTAGCAAGTTTGTACATATAGGGTTTTGCTGAGCTAAGGGTAAGATTAGTTTAGTGGTTTGCTATGAAGAATTTGGAGCAGCAAAATTCTTCGGCATGGGGGACATGGGAGATCACAGGATGATTTTGTCTCCAGTGGGAGCTAATGTGAATCAGGTGTTGGTGAGATGTAGGATGCAGAATCGGAGCACACCAAGCGCTGGACAGTTCAGTGTCTAAAATCACATGAGGTCTAGTATAGACCTAAGTTTTCCCAAGCAATGGGAGCTGTCAGAGAGTTAGGAGCCAATTCGGGGAAGTGAGTTCTTAGGTATTTGAGAGGGACCAGCAGTAGGGACTCATGCTATTCAGGGTCAGGGCTTCACTACATGAGATTGTAGGTTCAGATGTGGCAGGGTACTCAGATGACAAGAGGTACACCACAGGTTGTGTGGTGGGTGGTCTTCAGGGTTGATCTTGAAGAGGAATACAAGCCAAGAAACAAATTAGATAGGGTACATGTATAGGTACAGGTACAGTGCAGCTATTTATCTCCAAGTGGGAGGTTGTTAGGTTGTGGAGCTAAAAGCTTCACTGATGCAAATAGAGGAGGAGGTTGCAGAAGGGTTATAGAGCGTCTCAGATGCCAGCGTCGATCAGGCCAACCAACGTTAGTAGGATTAGACCAAAAGGAAATCGACGTCGGTTAGTAGTCGGCCGGTGTCGGTGACCCCCAGGTAGATAGGGACCGACACTAGTCACCTATGGTTTGAGCTGTGAGTATATTACAGGTAGTTGGTTGACGAACCAAGTGTTTGCATGTTTAGAGCCAATTTTAGACTAAGAGCTACGGATTTAATTATTGTATTAGGTGTCTAATTATTGTTTGGATGAGATTTATATAATAGACTCATGGTTGTATTGTAAACTTGTGCTAGAGAGTAAGAGAGCATTATTATAAGCTCCTTCTATGTGTGAGGTGAGCAATGGTGTGTTCCTCCTAGTGCCACAGTACCAAGGTGGGTGCTAGTTTGGAGAATCAGTAGGGTTCTTCAGGAGTGTATGATCTTGGTCATCAGGTGAGCATGGCTTCTATAGGAGATCTACATGGTAAGTAAGATCATTGATCTGCAGGTGTATGTGTGTGCAAGGTCAAGGTCAAGGTTCACAGGTGTGCAGAACCAGGTTGATTTCCAGGTGTGCAAAGTTAGAGAGGAGAGAAACACAATAGGGAGTAGTATCAGGAGAGATCTACTTGGAGTACAGGTGTGTGCTCAGAGCAAAGAGGAAGGCAAGGAAGATCCTTCCATAAGTAAGGTCTATTGAGGTGCAGGTTGTTGCAGGTTCAAGGGAGATCTACTTGAAGTACATTTGTGTACTTGTGGAGTGTGTGGAGCACTTGTGGTGTGCGTGGAGCATAGGTATAAGGTGAACACCAACTCAGTGTTTGAGTTGGGTGTTGGGACCTAAGAGAGAGAGCTTTGAGAAAAGAATTACTATTCACTTGAGGTGTGGGAAGCCTCTAAAGAGGTGGTGGAGAAGAAGTGGCATCTTCTTTATTGTATTCTTTTCTGTAAGAGTTTTAATACAAGTTGTGTATTGTCTCTCATATCTTGTGTTATTTCTAGATTCTAATTACTTGTTGATTCTAGTTAATTTATGCATATTAAGTTGCTTGTATTTGGTAATCAATTGTGTGCTTCCAGTTATTAATATCCCAACAAATAATAGTAGGATTTGAAGATGATTACAATGGATATCGACCCCAAGAAGATCAAGATGAAGCCCTTCATAGATTGATAGAATTAGGTGCTAGACTACCTTATGATTTTCCTATAGAATAATTGCATACCTTAGTTAGAGAAGGAGAACAATGACGACAAGAGCAAGATTTTGTAAAAATGAACATACCTTTTTCCTCTAACAAAGGAAAGGAAATACAAATAGAGTCAAAACCCATAAATCTAGATCTTCTAGCTAATATCAAGATAAGAAGTCAATGATATGCAGATCAACTTGTTGTAGACTTAAATGACTCCCTAGTTACCACTTTAATTCACAATAATGTTTCAAAAGAACAAGGAAATGTGGTTGAAAGTATGAAACAAATATTGGATGAGGACATTACCATATTAGATCAAGGTAATCTAAACAAACCATTAAAGTCATAAGATACCTTACAAAGTGTTCCATTTGATACGAAACATACATTATTCAATCATCACGAACCTCTTGTTACTTTACAAACTCAGAAACCTAAACATTCAGTTTGAATTGAGGAAATCCCTCAAAAAAATTTGGTTAGTTCTTTTCAACCAACCCAAAGATTAGTAAATAAACATAGAAATTTTCAAAATCAACAAAGTGTGAAATAACTAGATTCAGGGAATGTTTTACTATCCAAGAATCAATAGCCTTTATTCTCAACTCAAACAAAAAATCAGAACTAAATCATGGATCGAAAGGTATATACTCTTATAGATCCACATAAAACTAGGGGCACATTCCACCCCAACAACAACAAAACTAGGGGCACATTCCACCCCAACAACAATAAAACTAGGGGCACATTCTACCCCAATAACAACAAAATCAGGGGCACATTCCACCCCAACAACATCTTATCTAATCCACCAATGCACCAAACATGCAAGAATGGAATTCTATGAAGGAAATTATCCAAAGATTGGAGATGAATAATAGAGTCAAAAAGTACAAATTTGATGAGATATGCCCATATCCATTTGACTTATCTATTCTCCAAAACCCCTTTCCACCTCATTTTAAGGCACCCAAATTTGAAAAATACAAAGGGAAAGGAGATCCACATGAACACATACAAACATTCTTCATCTTGTGTCAAGAGGTTGCTTATAGTAGTGAGTACTTACTATGACTATTTCCTCAAAGTTTAGCGGGATAAGCTCTTGATTGGATATTTAAACTACCCAAGGGATCAGTTGCAGATTGGAATGACTTATCAAAAAAATTTGTTAACCATTTTTCATATAACATAGAACATGAATTAATCGTTATTGACTTATGCAAATCCAAGAAGCATGATGGCGAAAGTTTTGCTGCATATTTATAAAGGTGGAGAGCATTGGCAGGTCACTATCAACATAATTTTCTAGATAAACAGTTGGATGATATCTTTGCATAGAATTTGCATCTTGAAGTTGCACATAATCTATGATTAGCTTGTGCTAACTCATTTGAAGAAATTATTTACAAAGGAGTGCAAATTGAGAAGGCTCTTATTGCTAGGGGCCTTGCTAAGATCTTTATGTAAGGTCAAATGTATAATCAGACTAAATCATCAATTCCTCAAATGGTTACATATGATAAGTCTAAGGGCATTAACAAAAATAAGAACATGGTTGGAAATGGGGTGACAGAAACAAGACATGTACAAATGGTACAGGCTATGCCTCATCCAAACGTATAATTAACTCCTCAAATCCACTACCTACTTTGCAAAGATAGCTTACATGAAGGACATTTCATAAAAAATTTAGAGTCTTTAACAAGTTAGGAGAATTGGTTAAAATAATGTAACAAAACCTTATTATAGCTAATTTAATTATATGGCCAATATCAAGGCCATTTCCTCAATATCAGCCAAAACTAGATTGGTAAAAAGAGAATGAATGGTGTAACTTTCATCGTGTTGTTGGTCATAGTGCATATCATTACATTTAATTGTGACATATTATTGAGGACTTTATTGAAAATGGTGAGCTAAAAATTAAGTTGGCCTCTAATCAGGACACAAATCAGGATATGGGAATCTATAAAGACCCCTTTCCTTAACATGATCCACCACCACCAAGAAATAATCAAAATGGATAGAAGTAGAATCAAAACCAACAACAAGGTCAAAATCATAATGAGCATAATCGAGATCATAATGCCCACACTAATAATGTGGCTTATAATAATGTACCTTACAACTATAATAATATTGTAGAGCACATTTTTTCAACCCACATTACCACTATAACTATAAAACCATGTGGCCAATCTCATGTTCCTTACAACATGGGACCCATTATTATAGGGTCAGCACCCTTTCCCCATAGTAATACCATGTTAAGTTTGCATCATCATGTTGTTATTCTATTTGCATGGGTTACTAATCCTGAACAATAGTACCATTCTTCTAAATACAAAGGCTCCTTACTGACCCAAAATTATAGAAATATAGTTAATCACTCATGAGTTACCATTCAGGGCCCTTCACCCACTTTTTTCTATAAACCCAATGAGAACATTGTGCCAATGGTTCCAAAGCTGAATACTATCCCAACAAAGACTAAACTAATTTAATCCACAGTTTAAAGGTCTTATAGTCTAACAGATCAATTAGATAAAACCCCTACAAAAATTTCCATATTAGAACTCTTGCGGACATCTATTGTTCATAGAACTATTTTCAATAAACTTTTACAAGAGTCTATTGTGCATAGTGATATAAACCTTGATTATTTCTAGAACCTAGTTGGACATTTGTATTCATTTTGATAAATCACATTTGATCAAAAGGACATGTCCACCCTCAGCTCGAACCATAATAACTCACTATACATTGAGATAATCATTGTGGATCACAAGATCAAGTGGGTTCTTATAGATAATGGTTCAGGGCTAAGCATCATATCTCTTAAATTGGTGTGATGATTGGGTTACATGGATAAAGATATTTAGCCATAAACTATTACAATCAAGGCTTAAAACAAGATTGAGAAGGAGTCATCTGGTATAATTTGGTTGTCTGTCATGGTTGGGTCTATTTCTCATCACACATTATTCCATATTATGGATATTGAGCTTCCTTATAACATACTTCTTGGTTTTCCTTGGATCCATGAAGTGCAGGTAGTTCCATCTACTCTTCACCAATGCCTTAAGTTTCCCCATGATGGGATCAAGGTTACTATTCCCACTGATCAACAGCCATACCAGTATTGCAAACATCTTGAAGTAGAGTTTTGTAATTATAATTATTGCCCAAGTTTTGAATTCATTACAAAGAAGAACTAAGCCATCATTTCTCATCCATATCCATCTAATTATATAGATCCTAGTGATTTAGCCTCCATTTCAGCTAATCCATTTCCTGAAGCTCTAGCCAAACAAGTTATTATTAAAGATGCAAGCATTTCCATGTACCATCTAAAGGAGGTCCTCCATATTTAAAAATTACCAAAATCCCCTAAAACATTTGGTAAACCTAAAAATTCCTAGATTCCTAATAGACCCGATCAAATTTGGCAACCAAAGAAAAAGCAACCAAAACCTCCTATGGTTTTTGTACCTAAAATTGCACCAAAGAAAGATTGATAGGCTTTTACCGAGGGAGATTGGTTATATTCTAAAGGCCTCACTAATTGTTTTTAGAATCTAATGTATCCTATCCCTAAAAAGATAATGGATCATCTTGATTATACAGGGAAAAGTCTTGGCCCATAGGCACAAGGAATTTTAGAACCCTTATCAGCTAGAATTTTAGAACCCTTATTTAGAAATTGTGACATTATATGCTAAATAACAAAACTATTGTTATTGCCAAGGTAGATCCTCTCAAGTTCCTCTTATCTAAAGTAGTTCTTCAAGGACACATGGCTAAATGGATTATGCTCCTCAGTGAGTTTGATATTGAATACCAAAATCAAAATTTAATCAAAGGATAGGTTCTTGCAGACCAACTTACATATGCTCCTATTATGACCACTTAACCTCTCAACTTTGACCTTCCAGATGATTCTATCATGACGATAGAAAAAGCATGACAAGAACCTGAATAGTGGATGCTCTACTTTGATAGATCATTCACATCTTGAGGATCTAGAGCTGACATATTGTTGATCACACCACAAGGGGATTTTATCCCCAAAGTATTCCATACACAATTTCGGTATACAAAAAATATGGTCAAATATGAGGCATTGGCTATAGGACTCTGTCTTGACATACAATGGGACATACAAAGCTTAAAGGTCTATGGAGATTCACAGCTAATCATAAATTAGACAACTAATCAATATCAAATAAGAGATGATAAACTTGTTCCTTACAAGCAAATTGTTGATGACATTAAAACACATTTCAAATCTCTATAGTTTGAGCAAGTTCTACAAGTCAACAACAAATCTACTGATACTATGGCAAAAATTAGTTCGATGATTCAAATGCATGATAGTGCTAAATAGTATCAGTTCTTGATTGAAAATCTTCTTCAGTCGACACATATTCTATTAGATTCAGAGAGGATATGCCCATTGTTGATCTTAATCTCTCACATGAGCTACCATGGTACCAAGATTTTTATAGCTATTTCCATAGTCATGTATTTCCCACAAACCTTTCCAATAATTAATAAAAACTTTTCCTTCATCACTTACCATGTTATATCCTCCTTAAAAACATGCTTTATCAAAAAGGCTATGATGGAATGCTTCTTCATTGTTTATCTTTGGGAGAATCCAAGCTGGCACTAAAGGAGGTTCATGAAGAAATGTGTGGGGCCCATACCAATGGTGTAGTCTTAGCCAAGAAAATTCTTAGAACAAGTTATTATTGGCCCAAAATGGAGATAGATGATGGTAATTATGTAAATAAGTGTGTTCCTTGTCAGTAGTATGGAAACTTGATACATGCACCTTCCTTACCATTGCAGCCAATTACAACACCATGACCATTCTTAACATGGGGTCTCAATCTCATTGGGAAAATTAACCCAACATCTTCAAATGGACATAAGCACATTTTGATTGCAATTGAGTACTTTACCAAATAGATTGAGGCCATTCCTCTCACTTATGTTATGGGGAAATAAATAGCCAAATTTATTCATTACCATATCATCTATCGATATGGCATCCCAACCTGTATTATATCCGATAATGGTGAATCCTTTATGAACCAAGATGTGAAATCTCTTTGTGAAAAATTCAAAATTAAGCACAAAAAATCCAATCCATATAACCTGCAAGGTAATGGACAAGCTAGGGCATCAAATAAAACTATTATAGCCATCTTAAAAAAGATTGTCAATGATGTTGGTCATAATTGGCACTTGCAACTCTTTCATGCCCTGTAGGCTTATAGAACCAATCATTGCACCCCAACTGGAGCTACTCCATACTCCCTTGTTTTTAGCACTGAAGCTATCATCTTGATCGATATTGAGATCCCATCATTAAGAATATCATTGGAGCACATTGAAGATGATGAAGACTATAGAGCCTCATGGCTGCAAGAACTAGAAATTATGGATAGTAAGTGTTTGGCTGCCCTAGAAAACTTGTAGGCCTATCAAAATAGATTACAGAGAAGCTACAAAAAACACATTATCCCTTAAGAATTTGAGATTGGTGACTTATTTTTGAAATAAAACCATAAGAACATGAATGTTGAACCCAAAAATAAAGGTAAGTTTTAGCCTAATTAGTTAGGACCATATATTGTCACAACAAACTATGGATCAGGAGCATATCGATTGGCTAAACCTAATGGTGAATAGATTTCAGAGCCCATGAACATCATAAAACTTAAGATATTTTATGCATGAATAGCTTTAAACCATTGTATATAATACCCTTGACTTGGGGGCAACTTGTGTTATAATTTTATCCCACCCTTTTATCTTACCTTGAACACATTTTATACTACCCTAGTCCACTTTTCATATTTCCCAATAATAAAGGCTTTGAACCCTTGGCACTCTGAACACATTCTTCATCCCATCCTAGATTAATATTTTCAAGAGGCGCATCTTTGTTATGTCTAAAGACATGTTATAAGCTTGGACACTTTTTATCACTTGGCCAATTATGATCTTGATTATGTCTCATGAACGTTATGAACATCTTCAATAATAGTTCAACCAGGACAATCTTGTACATTCTTTAGAAAGGTGAACAACCACATCTTCTTAGTTTAAGTATTTTCTATTCTTTCTTGTTTTATCAAGAACCTCACTCTCACTGATTTATGAGCATGGACCGTTACAGCTAGCTTCACTATCTTATTGGAACCTCTACTCTCAAGACATGCATCTCCTCGATTAGATGGTCCCACCTAGTGCATATTTTATCCCAAAAACATTAGAAATACTTTGAAAATACCAAACACATTAAAACATGATCCAAAAATTAACAAAAACATTGTCTCACACTTTTATACATTTATACACTCCCATTCCACCATCCCACGCTCTCACCATTTTGTGAGCAACTGTTAAGTTTGAATGCTCTCTTCATTTTGCAAGCACAAAAACACCAATTCATTTCATCTTATCCCATGCACTTGCCATTTTTCAAGATCATTCTTTCTCATCTCATCAACTTCTTATTTTTTGGACCATTCTCATTTATTTGTCGTATCTTCCATTTCTTCTATAACATTAATCATGCTGGTCTGATCATTTTTCTTCTATCCCATTCCTGGGAGAACTACATTTAGCCTGAAGTTCATGTTGGAACATGCATTCATGAGTATATGTAGGTAGCATCTACTTTTCTTATACATCTAGAGTCAACTTGGCCAACCCCTTCCTTTTCTTCTCTTCCCCCATTTCTTCTATCATTGTTCCTCTTTAATTAGGGACAATTGTCATGTCATTATTCTTTGTTATGATGTGGTGGAAAGTAACGCCTCTACCTCACATACATGAACATTTGTCTTTAAAACACACTAACTTAGTTTTTGCTTGTGTGTGTTTATTTGAGTTTTCTTGGTGTTTTGTTGGGCTTTCACACCTCTCCTTTTATTTCTTCTCTTTTTCTCTTTTTATTACTTCTTATTCCATTCTTGGTCTTGTGTTTCTTTATCTTGTTTCTCTATTTGATTTTTCTTTTCTCTATTATGTTCAAGAATGCCTTGATGGTCCACAAGGATCTTGATTATTCATATCTTGGTCTCATGTCATTAAGATGTTCTTACCTTTTTCTACATTCTTGTTCCTACTTTAAGTCTTGATTGTTCAATCTTGATTTTCAATTAGGTTCATTTATGTGTCTTTTTCTTTGTTTTTTATTTTTTGTTTAAATGTAAATCACTGTAACTCTAGTTTTAGTCATTGTTTTACTATTATCCTTAGTTATAGATATTCACATTTGAACTGGCTCAACACAATTGGAATCTTATGTCATTCTAAGTTATTCATACTTATGATGCCTAGTTTCTTTTGCTATAGCAAACACTTTGTGCTCAGGTCTTAAAGTCTTAACATCAACATCAGCTCCAATGACCGATTTTCAAGAACACTTTGCAAAACCTAGGCTCATGATATGGAATTAGGCTTCTAGGTAACATGTATTTGAGGTTTCTTTCTCTATGCTTAGACATGCATCTCTGTGCATACGTTGTAAGTCTTTTCAATTCTTGGTCCTTTTTCATCATTCCTCATTTCATTCTCTCCCAAACTTTGGTGAACTACATTGGCCTGAAGTTCAAGCTGGAACATGAGTCCATGGAACTATGTAGGTGATGCTCAATTTTCTATTGAGGTCAGCTCAGCTATCTCCATTCTTCTTTTCATCTCTCTCATCACTTTGTGCATTCTCATATGCTTGGCTTTATATGGCTTTTTAAGCCATTACCCCATTGCATGTATGTTTGTTTTCACTCACTTTAACCTATCTTTTAGGTTATATCCTTGAGCTATTTTTCTTGCCAATTGACCATGCTAGGGCATAACATCTAAACCATGTCTGAATCAAATCAGCTCTACGGGGGCAAAATCATTATTTATTCTTTATCATGATCAAATCTAATCTACTAGAGTACTTCTTATCATCTTCTCTCTAGAGATGCTATTATAGTGGTTCTTCCCTTCCTGAAGTAGAACTTTCTCTCTTTTCATTTAATTCCAAGCTCTCCACATTAAAGCCCATGATGACAATATTTTAGTGTGCAACTTGTCTCAGGATTGATCAATGTTGTAAGAATTCAACTTGTACTCTCAAATTGGGTACATTTAAAGTGTGTCCCTTACATTTATGGATTGTATCTTTTCCATTTCCCCTATCTTTGGGGCCTATTATACCTCTAATTATATTTTGATCATTGATGGTAATCACATGTGCAAGCATTAGCTCATTTAGATGTGATCTATTACATGGGTTAATCTCTCACTTTTTCTCTCTTTTCGAGAGTCCATCCATTTATTCCATCCTAGTATGTCCTCTCAAGGGGGCATCATGGGTCTATTTCAATTTCTTCTTGACAACTCTTTTCTTTGAAAAGATGTTGCTTCCCCTGAATGTCTCACTATGCCTTCTCAAATAGGGGTAAAATGTAGACATCCAATTCCTAACACCATTTATGTTAAAATTATCAATCTTACTCGAATTGCACTCAAATGCACATTTTAGGTCAAAATCCATAAAATTCCCTAAATTGTTCAAACTTGTCACTTACAAGTGCTAGTTTAAGTCAAAGTATCCTTGAATAGGGCAACACATTTTATGGACCAACTAACTTTGATCAAATCATTTCAAGTCAAAATGACCATTTCACCATTAGTGCTCTAGATCACTCTTTTCTTCTAATTAATTAGTACACATCATGTACCTTTGTTATTTGATGTTGGAAATATCCTAAATGGGAATACAACTCCAACACATCTCACATTGCCTTCCAGTTCCTCTCCAATCAAAATACAACCTAGTAATATGACTTTCTGACCATTTTGATTAATTGAGGGCTAATTTTTAAATAATTGCAAAAATATTGATTAACCTTGTTTAAGGATAATTAACATTTATGTAACTATTTAAGAATTGGCCCTTAATTAATCAAAATAGTCAGAAAGTCATATTACTAGGTCATAATTTGACTGGAGAGGAATTGGAAGGCGATGTTAGATGTGTTGGAGTTGTATTACCATTTAGGATGTTGCTAACACCAAATAACAAAGGTACATGATGTGTACCAATGAATTAGAAGGAAAGAGTGATCTAGAGCACTAAATGGCAAAATGGTCATTTTGACTCGAAATGATCTAGTCAAAGTTATCTAGCCCATAAAATATGTTGCCCTATTTAGGGATACTTTGACCTAAACTAACACTTATAAGTGACAAGTTCAAATCATTTAGTGAATTTTATGGATTTTGACATAAAATGTGCATTTGAGTGTAATTTGAGTAAGATTGACAATTTTAATATAAATGGTGTTAGGAATTGGATGTCTACAAGTATGTTTTAAGACTCTTTCACAAAATTTAAGGTATTTTTGAAAAAATTAAAGCTGATTTTGTTTTGATATCTCCCATGCATGTAAATCATAGATAGTCTTAGTTGAGTTTTGGTCTTCATAACCACTTCTTAGTTGACCATCTCAAGCTTCATAAGCATAACAAGGTGTGGGTGAAGGAAATCAAAGGTAAATTTACAAATTAATGAATAATGGTGCATATGTGGAGGTGAATAATAAGTTTCATCCCTTGAATCAATGATTTGACGATGTCATGCATGCGTCTACAACAATTTTGAATATCTTTTGGTACTTCAATACATATGCAAAGATGTATGGATAGTTTTCATACATTTTTAATGGGTAAAAGATTAGATTTTTATTGGTTTTTAGGTGGCCCAAAGATGATGCATGATTTATCAATTCATATATGTTTCTCAAACATTATCCAATTGTTAAGGACTCGAACTATGCTTGAAATATGCAAAGATAACTCAAAACTCTCTCAAAATTTGTTACATCCCAATTCCTCTCTAGGAAAACTTGCTAGAATATTCATGGATATCTATAGTTGACAAGTTTAGATTTGGCTATTTTTTAACTATGCTTGGATATATACTATTATGGGGCAGTAGGATATTGATTAGATTACATGATCATGCTACTATGAGTTAGTTGTAATATATGTTTACTTTAAAATCATATTAATTTATCATTTCAACTATATTTTATGATGAATGCATATCATAATTGTTATGGTCTAACTACCTATTTTATTGTGAGGGTGATGAAAAAGAACTCATCACTCAAATTGTGATAGAGGGAGAGCATCATCAAAAAGGGTGACATAGATCAATATGTGAAAAGATGACATAGAATTCAACTGGTACCCTACACACATCACCTTAGTTTGCACATGTAAAATGTATAACAAGTGGTTAGCATGGTGTGTGTGATGTTGCTCACAATAGGTAGATGTCTGATCATGATTTGTTAGTGTTAACATGTTTCAATAATTGATGCATTTAGATAATTGATTAAGTGTATTAGCTATGTGTATGTCATGTTATTGTGTTTAAGACCAATATTGAATACGGTAATGATTATCTACAAGAATAAGTATAGTAATAATGCAATGCCCATGTTGGTGATTGGTATAATGAGTGGATCAAAGCGATATGACTAAATCTACATTAGTTTTAATATCTCTAAGTTATTACAAATAATTATTTGTACTAAATAATTGCTTATTATTAAAAAATATTAAAATAGGAAATAAAGTGTGATAAAACAATAATGAAATTAATTGTTATTAAATTAGAAAAATCTATAAATAAAATAGAAATTCATATTAAAACTATAAAAAAGGGGAAAAGTTAAAATGAAAAAAAGAAAAAGAAAAAAGAAAACCATATCTTTAAAATAGCAGTGTGGCATAGTAGAGGAAGGGAAGAGATTTATTCAAGAAAATATATATTATAAGGCTCAACAAGGAATAAAAATAAGGAAGGAGGAGTTTTGGACTAGCATGAATTCTTCTAGATACCCTAGACAAGTAGGTACTACAGTTTAAATTATAAATAGTAATTTGTAAACTGTAGGTGGTATACAATGATTTGCATTAAAATAATATCCTGAGATATTTAAATTCTTTTATGTTGAAAAGATATTTTCATAAATTAAGTGTATATATTTTCCATGAAATAAACCTTTTATGTAAGATTCTCTGCTAGTGTTTTACTTGTTGTCCATTGAGCATGGTGACTTATCTACTAGTGAATTTTACAAATATCCATACATATATATTAGTATATGTGTAGTTCGTTAGGCATGACATCTTATATTATGACATATTATATTAAGTATGGTATTAGGCTACTTTACTTATTATAAAAACCTAGACTGTGTCATTAACTCATAAGCAATCACAATATTTGGTTGTTTACCTAGCAAACGAATCTATTTTAGCAACATTACATCTATATTGCCGAAAACATATATACAAGTTACATAGTTAATCAATGACTAGTATTGGAATTACATGTCTGATAAAATAGTTGGATCTATATTTTAACCACAACATTGTCTAATCTATATTTATGTGATCATGTAATAGTCAACTCTTAGATACTAATTTTACATAATATTAATCCAATTTCATATGTCTTCCTCCCTCTGTATTTGCATATAGTTGTCTCTTAAAATGAATAAATCCCTAGTTATTTGATCCTTTAGGAGAAATCATATAGGGCTATAAATATATCAATAGCTAAAGGCATTGTCAACAACTAAAGGTGTTATAAAACATAAATAAGCACAATATATATAATATCCATTTAGCAAAAGGCATTATAATTGGTTGTCTATATTATAGACACCTAAAACCTACATATGATGATTTTTAGTGTCACACTACCTTTAGACCTTATCTAGAATTCTTCATAACTTAACATTACCAAACCCCCTTTAAATTCATCATTTAATTCACCCTCTTTTCATTAAATTTTCTCTACCCCTAAGACCGTCGATGGTTGGGGAGACTGTCGATGGTTGGGGTAACCGTCGGTGGTTGGCTTAACTGTTGACAATTAAGTTCCTTGCCTTACTTTAAAAAACTTTAAAGTAATGCTAGCTCTTTATGTGAGATTAACAAATCCCAAAATGGCAACTTATCATTAAAACAAAGCTTTTAAATCTATGAAAATAGATATCTTTATCCTCCATCAAATTATTAACTTCCTGTATTTCATTTAGTAAATTCTACCTATAAAAGGATCAAAAGAGGAAGTGAAAAGGGGAGGAGCAATCGATTATCAAGGATTAAATCTTTCTTATAGGTATTCAACATCTATACTAGTGAGAAAGCATTGTCACTAGAGATCCAAAACTCTATCGAAATCACTCTGAAAGGTTCGAAACACCATAACTCTAACTACATCACCCCATGATTCCTCTACTCAGTTCTAGGTATTTTGTGCTTGTGTTCTTTGGTTTATCTAGTTTCCAATCCCTTTACCTTATCAAATATACCAATACCCTAATTTACACTTCTCATCCCTATATCCAACCTCTATTTGACCAAAATCCCATTCTGTACTCCTTGAGTTATTCACCCCAAGTTTGCATAGGTAACTATTGATGGTTACCTAACCGCTGACAGTCATCTACAACCGTTGTCTATTAACTAACCACTGATGGTTTACCTCAACTTTTGATGGTTCTCCTTACCATTGATGGTTTTATATGGTATCATTTTATAGCAAGCCTTTTTCATCCATTTGCCTCAAATCAAGCTCCACTTTTTATGTTTCCTTCTGACCATAGTACCCTTTCTAATATTTTGAATCTAAACCCGACTACCCTAGCATTAAAATTTTATCAATTTATTTAATAATCAAGTTGTATTTTACTTTATATCATGCCTTTACTTTCTTATCATTTAATGCACACATCTTCTTTTATCATTTAAAATTTGATTGTCATAAACGTGGATTGATAGCCTCCTAGCAAGCATTGTGCTTCTTGGATCTAGTGCATGCTAGGAAATCCACTCAACCAACCATCTAACAAAACCATTTCAAGTGTTTGTGCTATTTGTAGGTTATTCCTTCCTATCTTAAGGGAGTTCCCACTTTCATATGGATTTATGCATGCATTTCACCAGGTATTTCTCTACACACCCCATTACTAGATTTCTTTTATTTAATTTCAAAATTAAGAAATGAGGAAAATAAACTGAAACATTTTGGCACACCCAGTGGGACAAAGTTCCCTTTTCTTCCTTTATTATTTACTCATCAAATGAAATCTAAAAACTTCTTTTTGGGCATAAAATAAACCTTCTGCATTCATTGATTGCTTGATGATCTTAGTTTATTTAGTAACTTAGGAGATAAGGTAATTTATCATAGCTTTCACATTTGTTATCACACACTAAATTGAAACAAAAAATAATTAACACATTAAAACATATCTGAGATAAGGCTTGACTAGGATTTCATCACCTAGTAGCAACCTTACCCCTTCCTGACTATCCTACTTGGATTTTACCACCAAGGGGAGAACCAACTCAACTCTCGAGTTGAGTATAAACTCTGAAATCAATATATTTTGGCTAAGCACCTAACACTTTTATTGCTATGAGATCATGAAGTGAGGGGGTAGGCCCCAATATCAAGCCACACACTAAAGTTCAGCACATATTTTATCTCTTTTGATCACCTAAACAACCTAAATCTAACCATAAATGACCACTTTAGTACCTGGTTTACAAGCCGAGCTCCCTCTTCATATTCCCTAAGACATAAGCTAAAAGTGATTTCAAAGGAATCCTAAGATAAACACACTTTTATTGTATACATTGATTGCTTTGAATTATTTTTGGTATATCTTTATTTGAGGTGTGAATTTCAGCATAATATCTCCCTATTTATTGTATGATCTTTACTAGACAACAATTGAGAAATCAAACCAACCAACTACTACCAGCCTCTTCTTCCTCCATGAAATATACTTTTGATGTTGAAGGTTCTCATTTTTATCCATCACCTTCTAGAATCCGTATTGTATCTGAAGGGGATGTGGACTTTACTACCTTCCTTGACAATAATTAGGTAGCTCTTCAACACTACCTTAACACCATGCCCCACCATACCTCCTTTGCTTTGGTTCCTCCTATGGATCCTTCTTATGGAATGGCATCCCATCTTATGGTGGGTACTACCTCAACCCAACCTTCCAACATCTCATCCACCAACACTACCCAATCCCAATCCAATGTTCCAACCTATAGATAAATACTTTCTACTACACCATGTATAAGTTTTACTTTACCTTTGATCACCTATACTCCACCTACCTTGGGATTATCTTCTACCCCTACTTCCACCCTTCCTTTAGTGGCAACTAATCCCTCAATCACAGCCCTATTTTATAACCTGGTGCTTTCTAAACATCAAACACTTCCGCCTATCATTACTAGAGTCACCACACAACCTCAACCTACTCAAAATCAACCTGGCACCTCAACTATAACTTTAAGCTAACCGAAATCCATCTACCAACAAGTACCTATTACAACCTACCAATATGGCTACATACCACCATCCACCCAACCCTTTATGCCAATTAGTTCATATGTGGCACCATCTCAACCACTTGTTACCACTTACCAGTATGTGGCCTCTTCTATGCCTTTTACCACTTATCCTTACATAGCTACCACTCAACCTCAACAAAATATACCCCTCAATTATGTATCTTGCCAACCTCAGCTAGATTTAATCAAAATGCTAATGGAAAATATGGCTAATTGAGAATCATCTATTTCTAGATCTCATAAAATTTTATCCTATGACCAAATTTACAATGAACCTATCCATCCATTTGTCCCCATTCACTCTTATTCTCCTCAGTGGGAATTACACAAATTCTCCAAATTCTAAGGCAAGGAGGATCCCCAACAACATCTGAGAGAATTCTATCATTCATGTTACTTAATCACATATGATGGTGCTCTCTTCCTCCATACCTTCCCAATGTCTTTATCAAGATATGCCCTTGATTGGTATATCTCTCTCCCTACACATTCCATCTTTTCCTTCTCCCAACTATCCCATGTCTTTTTAAAACATTTCTCGATAAACATAACTAAAAAGGTTTGCATAGCTAACCTCTACTCTATCAAAGAATTTTATGATGAGTCAATTATTGATTTTGCGGCTACATGGAGAGGGCTCATCAATCAAATATCTTTTACCTTACCCCAATCCAAATTAATCAAAATTTTCTCTAGGGGTTATGCCAAACATATTTCACCTACTCTTCAAGTTCAAACCTTCCAAACATTTGATGAGGCATTTACCATGGCACAAAAACTCAAAAATTGTGCCATTGTTTAGGGGAAATTGAAATTATGAAATAAGAATTCTAATTTCAAACCCAATGAACCTCCCTTTACTAAAACCACCAGCCAATCCAATAATAAGGTAAAAAAATCCACAAATTTGGTGGTTCTAAAAACTTCCCCACCTCTAACTATTAACCAATCACATCAAAACAATTCATCCAAACCTCCTGATCAATAAAATCAAACCTAAAATCAAGCACCTCCAAGACAATATACTCCCATTGGAGAGTCATATGCATCTATTTTAGATAAACTAATCAAGGTCAACATTATCCAACTTCCACCAATTAAACCACCTCAAGAATTTGATTCTTCTCACCCTATACCCGAGTGGTATAATGAAAATGACCACTGCACCTTTCATCGAACTGTTGGACATGACATTGATAGATATGTTACTTTTAACAGTCTTATCTAAAATCTAATAGATAATGGGGAGCTCACATTTTATAACCCCAATTAACCCCTAATAAATCTCTTTACATTTTCTATAATCCTTTCCCAAATCACACTCCTTCCACCCAACATCATGATAGTAAACCTAAATCTTTTAACTCCTATGAGGCACATACAATCAATGTCATTAGTAATGTGCCCATCATTGAATAGATCATTACCACTATTACTCAAATAAAGGGATCCAACCTACCTATTACTCCTTCAAAAACCCAAATAGAGGAATCATCTATCTCTCCTTCTACACTTGATGTAACCATGGCTTTATGTACCCCTCCTTTAGTAGAAACACCCAAGGAGGCAACCATTGCTTCAAGCACTTCCTCTACCCCTCCAACCCAAGAATCACCTACTTCTTTGAACATTCAAGATAGGAAAAAAAATATACCTTTTCCTTCCCTTGATAATACCCCACCTACCTCTCATATCATATAACCAACTTTGGAAATCATTCCCCAAAAGGAGGTCACCTCATCTACCCAATCACCACCTTTGGAACCTTCCACTAAACATACCAATATTGAAACCACTCCTTCCTCACCTAAGGGCTTAAACTTTGAGACTGATGATCAAGGAACTACCCCCATTTATAATCCCTTCTCTAGGTTGGCTCAAATTTTAGAGTTCACATACCAACCTAGCTTTGATAGAGCCACCTTTTATCATCGACTTGGCCTTTGTTATCAGAATAAATCTGACTCCTCAACTTCGATTGAGTTTACACTTAAACCCATTATTACTACCCCAGCAACTACCTCCTCTAAAGTCATAAGTGAACTATCTCAAACACGTCCACCTAAAATTACCAAGTTACCTCATGCTTCTTTCACTAAACCAATTAAGAATCTAAGGATCCTTCCACACCTAGTTACATTGATCCTCCTTTGAGATTGGACTTAACTCCGTCAAACCCACCGAATCTTAATCCCATTAAGTCCCTTAAGAAGGAAGGCCTACCCAAATATCCACCACAAAATAGACCTATACCACCTCCTTCCAACCTACATTCCATTTTAGGACCTCATCCTTATACCATCCCCATTACCTATTCTTATTTTAAAAAACCATCTCCTTTTTCTCTACCTATAACCACCGAACCTTCTAGTGCTTCATCATTCCTTGCCAACTTATCCCCATCTATCTTCCCACTTATAACCAAACCTTATACATCCAAGTCTTCAACCACCAAGCTGATCATATCCAAGCAAACCCGATCAAAACCCCTAATCAAGATCATTCCCTCAACTGTAACTTCCATAAATAAGCCTACACCCAAGAAAGTTCTCACCCATCATATCCACAACCCCTTACCTAAAACACCTTTGCTAGAGTCATACATAACTATTTTGTAAAGGTTTTTATAAACCTCCTCCATTAGCATACCTCTAATTAAACCTTTAGACCCCACCTATCCAAAACCAACCTAGTTTAATGATAATTTGATTTGTCATTACCATAGGACTCCTGGGCATGATATAGAGAATTGAAAAGCTCTCTAAACACTTGTCCATAATTTGTTGGAAGAAGATGATCTATTGGAGGAGCCCCTTTTACCTCTAATACTAATCTTACCATTGACCCAACCTACCCAACCTCTACCCACTACACCACTCCTACCCAAGAGTAAAAAGGAGGAGATAAAACAAATATTAAGCCCCCTTATCCACACCATTCATATAGTTACCCATTCCTGATCCCAACAGAAGGATAAGGTGAAAGCTAATATAACCATCCCTTGGATTTACCCTTAGACCTCTCAACCTGCCAACCAAACTCAAGCATCTCCATCTTCACCCTCACAAACATCAAAACCAAAAGTATCCATTTTGGGAGCTCTACCTTCCAACACCACTCCATTCATCCAATGGCTCGTGTTGAAACAACTTCACCAAACACTGATGAAAATGAGCCTTTATGATTTAATCAGCACCTCACCTCAACATTACCAAGCATTAATTGAGGCTTTGCATTCTATAGAGGTTCAACTAGATGATCCAAAACCTCTTACATCCTTTGTTAGAGCCCTTCGCCAAGCCACCCTGTCACTTTTTAGGATTCAAAAATCCTACCTTTTTGTATTGAAGAACCTGATCCTCCCCTCTTCATTATAGCATACATCAATTAGATCCACATCAAATGGGTAATGATAGATGGAGGAGCTAACATCAACATCATCTCCTCCCATACATATGACCAACTAAAATTGCCCACAAATATCATTTTCAAGAACACAACGGTCCTTTGCTCTTTTAATGATGCTATGGCCACTACCTTGGGGATGATTGTCCTTTATATCTACTTGGGGCCTTGTACCATTCTTGAGCTATTTTACATTATTAAGGGTGAGTTCCAATATAATGTGTTACTCGAACACCCTTGGATCCATGTAATGGGTTGTGTCCCTTTCACTTTACATTGATGCATCAAATTTGAGAATGAGGGACACATTATTATAATTAAAGTTGATCCTAGTCCCTTTGCTTCCTACAATATGACATTTCGGCCTAATGATGTTCTTATTCCTCCTTCATCCACCTTACAACCTACTTCTAATCAAACCACTACATCACCCACCATAAGTAACATTTCTCCTTACCATAATGATGAAGCATCCACTAGCTCATATATTCCCTCATCACAAATTCTAGTAAAATACCCCCTACAATCAACATTTCAATGACTCTCACTAGAGGAATAACACCTTTTAGCCTTATATGCTTTACCTACTCTGCATGAGTATGGGAATCTTCAAAATGACCCTTATTATGAACCCAACAGTGGCACCATTATCCCATTTGGGATCCTCAACAATAAAACACATTTTATCCATGGGGGACTTGATCGACAACTTCTTGCTCCCACCACCACTCCATATATCCAACCATTCACCTCCAAATTTTCTTACCTAAACAACCCAAAATTTTCCAAAACCTACCTTTATCAGTGTGCTTGGAAGGGGTTTGGTGTTGGCCTCTATGAATAAGGACCTCATGAGTTGCTCATTATCAAAACCTAGAAACCTCATGAGTTATTTGGACTAGGGTTTGAACCACAAGAAGAGCCCATGTCACCAAAACCCATTGCTATCACTACTGAATAATTCCATCCTCACCAACCCCATCTTCCCAATTTGAAGAGTTTGACATCATCCCCTCTAATTTTTTTTGTTAATACCATTAGATTGGCCCCCTGACATATCAGAAAAAGGGTTTAACCATGACCATTCCTCTCATCCACCCAAAAATGATTGAATACAACTCACCCACTATTAACATCATTCACCATCAAGATGACAATGCCATTCTCACCTATCTCAGTGTAGGGGATTCTTCTATCCATAACTCTCTCCCTCCTGAGAACCAAACCATGCTGAATAAATCAACCATTGATATTAATTTGGGTACTTAGGAGGATCCTCGCATCATCATTATTTTATCACACCTTCATATATCAGTTCAGACCTTCCCACTATTTTTAATTTGAAAACATCACCTCCTGATGTTTTGTATGATCAAACTTTTAATTATCTTAACCTTGGCATTCTCCCCCCTGATCTTTCAAAGAATGCTCATAGAACCTTTATCCAGGGTACCTCTCATTACACTATTCTAAGAGGGATTCTCTAGAAATAGGGTTTTGATGGAATTCTTCTCCATTTTCTCCATCATCATGAAGCTTCTCTTGCCATCAAAGAATTTCATGATGACATATTTTTGGGACACTTTAGTGGCCTAGTTTTTGCCAAATGTATCCTTTGCCTAGGCTACTATTGGTCACACTTAATCAGGATTGTTGTGACTATGTCAAGAAATACATCAAGTGTCAAAAACATGCTAATATTTATCATGCACCTTCCCATGATCTTCAAGTATCTCAAGATTATTGGCCCTTCTCACAATGGGGTATTGACCTTATCAGGGAGATCAATCCCCATTCTTCATAATGACATCAATATATCATCACTGCTACTGAATATTTCACTAAATGGGTCGAGGCCATCATGCTTATATAAACCAAAGTCAAAAATATCATTGAGTTTATCGATTACCATATCATCTACCACTTTGAAGTTTCTCATAAAATAATCACTAATAATGACAAGTCCTTTAAAAACAATAAAGTCTAAGAGCTTTGTGATGCTTTTGGCATCGATTTAAGCTTCTCTTCGCCTTATCAGCCATAAGCCAATGGACAAACAGAAGATTCTAACAAAAACCTCATCAAAATGCTCACAAAGGTAGTCAATTTTTCTTGTCAGGATTGGTACCTCCATAGCCCCTTTGCCTTATGGGCTTACCACACTAGTATTTGAATTGCTACGAGTGCAACACCTTTTTCCCTCATCTATAGATTCTAGGTAGTCTTCCCTCTTGAAGTCCATATTTCATCACTTCATATATCCTTACATGAAATCCTCTTTGAAAGTGACTATATTCAAGAATACCTTGCATGCCTAGAGCTTCTTGATGAGCATCACCATGTTGTGCTCAATCATCTTCATGTCTATCAAGAGTGAATCAAGCACGCATATAACAAACATTTGAAAAAACATGAATTCAACATCGAAGACCTTGTGCTTAAATAAAATCAACATGTAACTAACATGAAGAAGGTCAAGAAGGGAAAGTTTACTTTTAAATAGATAGTACCCTATATTGTAACCCATAAGTATGGATCTAGTGCTTACCATTTATCCTCTCTTGAAGGCAAACCAAAAAATGAGCCAATCAATAGTTCGCATCTATATCCTTTCTATTGTTAAAAAGGATTGAACTCACTTATGTGTCTAACTTAAGCTTGTACCTTAGTTCACAAAACTTCTACATTCTCCTTTATCCTTTGGGAATAATTGATTATAACATAGAACCATGTGATTCATTCGTCATAGATAAAACCTAATCCTAAGTATGGGTACCCTGAATCTACCCATAACATGGTTCTCGTGGATACTTTTCATTTTTCTATAGATGGAATCTCATGATTAGTTGTTTCTCAACCCATTATTTTCATTTACCAAATAACCTTTTGTGCTAAAGTCTTGCCTTCATATGGGTAGATATTTTATACCTAAGCAGACTTGTCCATATCTAAATTCATAATTCAAAATCATAGTGTCATAGACTTCTCCCTTGAAGGATAGCTGTCTCATAATTCAAAATTACTTCAAATAGACTATTCCCTTGAAGGATAACTATAAAAGTCAAAATTTTAGATCACTCCCTTGAAGGATGGCTAAGTGAAATCATTTGAAGCTTCTCACATCAATTAGCTTTAGCAAATTACTCTAATGACAAAAATAATGAACAAAATTCTATCAAAATAAAAAATAATTAAGCCATAATCAGCTCTTATATATGCCATTGGTAGACTTCCCACATCGATCAATCTACCTACTACACCATCAAGCCATAATTGGCTCTTATACATGGCACTGATAGACTTCCCACACTGATCAGTCTACACACTACTATAAGGCATGGACTTGTTTACTATGGCCTTTTGGTCACCTATAGAAGGGGTAAGCTAACCTACATCAGGATATCCTTTACTAATCACCTTCCTACCGATTACCCAAATTTCCTTCACTCCTCCCTAAACTCAAGGGACTACGAGCTTACTTGACACAAAGTGATCAAGACACCCTTGTTCTAAATCAAAGCATGCTCTTGTGAATCACTCGGTGGGCTTGTGTTCACTAACTCAATCCAACTATGGTTTCTTATTAGGTTCTTGCTAATAAGAATAATATGCATCTTTCCTATCCATTTCTTGGGACATGTGTGCCTTTTGACCCGATCAAACATTCTCATGACAAACACAATTTTACACCCTCTCCTACTATAACCTTAAAATAATACCAAAAATATTATCAAGTGAAACCTACACTATAACATCTTACCAGTAAAACATATTTATATGTCTCAATACATCACCCCAAATATCATCACCTCCATTGTTTTAAACTAATTCAAATTAAAATAGTTTAGTCACCACATTATCATCATCATGTCTCAACTAGCTAATCAACATAAGCATAATTTTAACCAAAAATATTCATGACATCATCATAATTGTACATTATCATCCTAATCCACATAATTATAACCATAATGACATCATCATCATCATACCTAAACTAATATATCATGAACAACAATCATAATTTTAAATCATCAAAATTGACATCACATCATAAACATCATCATGATCTTAATAAAATGAATAATCATACACATAATCATCATTATAACATAAACAATCATAAACAACTACCAACATCCTAATCCACATGATAAACATGAGCATGAATGTCATCATGAATATAATCATCAACATCATCATAATATAAAATAATATATATGTGTCTCTCTCATAAATACATCTCATCTCATCAACACATAGGCCAGTATCAAAATATACATATAAAAAAAATGGGCAATGTCATATGTCAAAGAATTGAAACACCAAACCTAGAACCACCTGTACCTACTCCACCATCTGGTGGTGGACCCCCTGATGTACTTACTTATGTTACGGTCAATGCCCATTGAACTAGTGTAGCTATTATTAGACCCCTAGCTAGGCTAGCCCTATACTCCCCATATCTCATCACCTCTGGAAATTGGGATAACACCATAGCCTCATTATATCAGAGCCCTTGAATGGTGGCTAGGTACCATGTCCTCAAAATTGAGTTAGCTACTCCTCCCCCTACCATGGTCACCCTTGCTCTCTATCTCAAGGCATCTCATTCTTGTGTGACTAAATCGAAGCTAGTCCTCACCATATCCTACTCTCCTATTAGAGTGGCTACCTACCCCAATAAAGTGACTATCTATGCCTAAAATGCAACCACCTATCACTATAACCCTATCACCTAGGCTTGTGCTACTGTAAGGGTTATCACTATCTAATCATTAGGTCCTCCACCCTCTATCCATGTAGGATCAACATCTATAGGTTCCTAGCCTCCATCCCCCCATCCAAATATATGGCCACATACCTACCCTAATACCATACCATAAATCCATTAGTAAGTCCCACATCATCTATAGGAGCTCTCACTAGAAGCTTCTCATAATCTAGTACAATAGCTTCTAGCTATGGCTCTAGAAATGGGTACTTTGCATCCTCCCTTCTATAATGCTAGACATCTAGGGGTGTATCCTATATGAGCCCAAACTACCTCTAGACTTGATCCATTGGGATGCACTTAGCCTTTCCATCTCATCGGCCATAAACCCACTACCAACTCTACAATGATATTGTGTGGTACCTGTAACTTGCCCATAGGGCCCAACTCAAATATGGCTTCCATAAATGTCTACTACCACCAAGCCCTCTGAGGCATCTTGAAACCATTCTATGTCTCTAGCTCCTCTCCCTACTCTTATAAGTACATAATCATCATGCCATCTCATGAAGCCAACCTTGTAATCTATAAATGCATATCCATCCCAGGGAAGCCTAAAGGGTCTCCACACTCATATATGCTCATATACCTAGTAATAGAGCACAAAGCTAATGTTGATACTATATCATATCTATGCCTTAAAGGTGCAGAGCTCTCTATAAATCTACACCAGCAATATTGGGGCCCATCTAAAAACTCTACCCCTATAAGCATCTCTATTAGCACATAAGGAAATTAGCCATTACTCAAGTTTGGTACCACAAAACATGATATACCCATCATCATCATAGTAAAAAAACATCTATATTATGGGACCCTCTTATATAATGGCTCATAGAACACTCCATCAGTATGGTATTTGGCTTCCACCTAATCCTCACCATATATCTAGTCCATGTAGTGGTCTCGCTCATCACTCTCAATGTGGTATATCAACTCCCCCTAAATTAGAAGCTGCATGATCTTATGGATGTCTTGAAATAGAATAGACATCTCTTTGATTGATAATAAGAAGGTATTTATGGTAGGGTCCCATCTCTCGATGAGTACCACGATCATCGCTACATCACATGGAAGGTGCTGGTAGTGTCTCATGGCCTCTAGGCCCACATCCTCTATCTACCTCCATTCAACATCAGTCATCCCATCACATACCTCTATGAATAAGTTAGGGACTTGATCCCTTATCTGAATCTAATTGTGGGCTTACATGCCAACCATTACAATGTTAATATTTCTAATGTTTCCCTCTCCTACTTGACACACACCCTTTACCTTTTATTTGTGTCCATCCCTATTAACCTATAATTTCTACCTTGAATCCACTTTTTCATCTTCCAACCCATTTTACACCCTAATGTTAAATCCTCTCTTCCTAAACCTCTCATTTTCTTTTTTTAGCATATTGGTTGACCCTCTTTTATCTAACCACTGATGGTTCAAGGAATTGCCAATGATTCACAGGAGTATTGGGACCCCTATGGTCAACCATCGACAGTTGGGTCCAACCACTAAAGGTCATTGTGTGTGACCGATAGTAGTAAAACCCTACCATCTGGGTTTTCCAGAATAAGCCCTAATCAATCTAAAAATGTAACAAATAAAAAAAACCTAAACATTTACTCCCTATTTTTTTACTTCTTCACCCTCCCCCCTCATTTTCTTATTGATTTTGCCTACTTTCATGCATATCTAAACCTAGGAAATCCAATCATGGGCCTGGTGTTTTCCCCCACCTATTTTTGGTTTCCATAAACTTTTCTACCCTTTTCCTATACCTAACTTGCTATCATCTTAAATTTTTTAAGATAAACCCTACCTCATTCCATGATCAGATCCCTCTCACCACTATTCTACCACATCCTCATCCTCCCTCCATCGCACTCACACATGCACTTGATCAATCAACAATCTCTACCTCAACACACATGATGCTTCACACACCCAGCTAAATCACTCAAGATGTCAGAGAATTTTCACCCAAAGTTAATAAGTGAAAATACCTTCTTATTTTTACTTTTAACTTTCAATGTTTTAAGGTTTCACCTTAACCATCAACAATTAGGGTAACCACCAATGGTTTCCTTTTAGGGAACCCTAACTATTGATGGTTAAGATCCCTCCCCTATCCTAACTCTTTTCCAACCTAAAGTTTACTCTTCAACCTAACTCTTGCCTAAAACTACATTTGGCTTGAAGTTCTAGACATTCATATCCATGGGACTATGTAGGTAGCATCCACTCACCTTGTGAAATTAGAGTCATCTCAACTGCTACCTTATCCTAACCCCACCCACCATATATCATGCCATGTCTACCTCAATAATGGTGGTTTTTGACCTGGTTTTGCATCTTTCATGCCAAATTTACATTATCTTATGACCACACCAACCAACTTTTCCAAGTTGACTATTAGCATTTTTCACCACCTCATGCATTACTTGACCACTTAGGTTGTTTTTTAGAAGCATTTCCTAACCTAAATACCTGCAACCTACCTTGAACTTACCTAGATGGCTTGATAGGAATGACTCGATCAACTATGACCAATGTTGTGGACCGGTTATCCTCTCTAGTCTTTCTAGAACCTAACCTTATTTTATAACATTGGCAATTTTCATCATGTCATGATATGGATATCACTCTTTGTGACTCTTTAGGCATGAGATCGTGTCTCCACTACCTAAATTCTTTCATGACACCCACCTTATACCCATTATCAAACCTTGGCTTGATTTTATCCATGCCTCAATTATCTCTTGGTTTGAGGGGGAGTACTTCTCCTACTTGGGGTAACCAAAACCGAGACCATGACTAGCTTCTTGTTTTTGTTCTGTAGCTTGCCTAAAGCTACATAATAAAAAATGGCAAAATGTAGACACCTAAAACTTGCATACGATGGTTTTTAGTGTCACACTACCTTTAGATCTTATCTAGACCTCTTCATAACTTAACATTATCAAACCCCCTTAAAATACAACATTTAATTCACCCTCTTTTCACCAATTTTTCTCTACCCCTATGACTACCGACGGTTGGGGTAATCACCTACCATTAGCCTAACCATCGATAGTTGGGTTCCTTGCCTTACTTTAGCAAACTTTAAATCAACACCAACTCTTTATGTGAGATTAACAACTCCCAAAATGATAACTTATCATTAAGACAAACTCCCAAAATGATAACTTGTTAAAACAAAGATTTTAAAGCTACAAAAATAGGCAACTTTATCCTCCATTAAATTAGTAACTTCCTCTATTTCATTTAGTAACTTCTACCTATAAAAAGAGCAGAGGAAGAAGTGAAACATGGAGGAGAAATCAGTTATCAAGGATTCAATCTTTCCTATAGGTATTCAACATCTGTATCAATGATCAGCATTGTCATTAGAGATCTGAAACTCTATTGAAATCACTCTAAAAGGCCCAAAGCACCGTTACTCTCGCTACATCACCCCAAGATTGCTCTACTTAGTTGTAGGTATTTTTCACTTGTGTTCTTTGGTTTATCTAGTTTCCAATCCCTTTACCTTATCAAATCCACCTATACCCCACTTTACACTTCTCATCCCCATATCCAACCTCTATTTAACCAAAGTCCCATTATGTACTCCCTAAGTTATTTACCCCAAGTTTGCATAGGCAACTGTCAATGGTTACCTAACCACCAACGGTCATCTGTAACCATTGATGGTTTACTTCAATCATTGATACTTCTCCTAACTGCTGACAGTTCTTTGTGGCATCATTTTCTAGCAAGCCTTTTTCACCCCTTTGCCTCAAATCAAGCTCTACCTTTTGTGTTTCCTTCAGACCATAGTACCCTTTCTAATTTTATGAATTAGATCTCAACCACCCTAGCATTAAAATTTTATCAATTTATTTAATAAGCAAGTTATCTTTTATTTTCTAACATGCCTTTAATTTTGTATCATTGAATGCACACATCTTCTTTTATCATTTCAAACTTGATTGTCATAAAAGTGGATTGACAGCCTCCTAGCAATCATTGTGCTTCTTGGATCTAGCACACGCTAGGTAATCCACTCAACCAACCATCTAACAACCCCCTTTCAAGTGTATGTGCTATTTACAAGTTATTCCTTCCTAGCCAAAGAGGAGTTCCCACTTTCATCTGGATTCATGCACACATTACACCATGTATTTCTCTACATACCCCATTACTAGATTTTTTTTTTAATTTAATTTCAAAATTAAGAAATGAGGAAAATAAAGCAAAACATACACACACACACACACACACACACACACACACATGAACTATAGAATTTTCATAGTTTTCTTCTTTTGAGTGAGTCTGAGTAAGGTGTTATCTAATATTAAGTAGAGCACAGGCCATAAATAATAAAGTAGGATGTAGGAAAGGAGACCATGCTTAAATATTGAAATGTTGCAGTATTTGATATATAATTTTTAAAAGTAAGCATTTATTATGCTAAGTGTATTATAGATTTAAATCCAGCAACGCCATAGGTTCACGACTATAGTTTAAATAATAATTTTAGGGTTCAATTTGGAGATATCGTCAACACCACTAGAAGATCATAACGATGAGGGGAGAAAATATTTATGAATTTTATAGTTCCCATCTCAAATGATGCAGTATTGGCAATCTTGGTCATTTAAATTTATTCAGATGAGTTATATAATGTTCTTGTCTAGGATCAGAATATGGTTATATAATTAACTTATTTGAAATATCATTATCATAATAAAGTATGGTTAACAGATATCAGAGAAACACTTGATGATATTGTTTGATTATATTATGAAAGGATGCATATGTGATAACTATCTAGACCCACATCATAGTAATAGCTAATCGGGTCATACGATGGAGATCTAAATGGTAATGGGATTGTATTATTAAGATGGGAAATGGAATTAAGAGTTGAATTTGATTTCTTTGTCCATACCACTAAAACAAATGGTACTAGGATAGTTTAATATTAAATAGTTATGTGTATGCTTAGTTCGTAGAACTATGTAGTGTGATATGTCCCTCTGGTATGGGTGACTTTAATATTTCTATAGTTATATAATTAGCATGAGCCTAAAATAAATTTGATGTATGTCGTACATGTGTGAGTGTATAATGAGTAAATATATGAAACATGTTATTTTGGCAATATACAATATATACCTCGTTACCTCTCTACTAGTAGATATTTTTGTGTGGTTTGTAAAAGATCTCGATGTGGTACACATAGTTATTTAGAAAGTTTATAGCAATGATTATTTATATATAGATAATTATAGAAATACATAGTGTGACTTGGAATTTATTGGTTTGGATATACCATGTTTGTACAATTATTGGTTACTATCTTTATAGACTATATGAATTGTTAATGATGAGTATATGGTGACATAGATCTTTTTATGCCTTTATAAACTATTGGTTAGAGTATCATTTAATGATCCCTAGTGAGCTTGTGCATAGTACATACATGGGAAGACACATAGATAGTGAGCATATATATAAATACTTTGGGATGTGAGTTTGTTGCATGGTTTTGACTAGTTTATTATCATGACTAGAGTGTATCATATGGACTAATGTGCATCTTATAAGAGAAATTAGTATATTATTAAATACTCTTATGCAAACCATAGTACAAAATGCTAAGTTATCGAGAGAACTAGAGTATGGAGTTTTATATGCTAAGGATAAAGAATTGTGAAAGAATAATACATTATTAAATCCCTTATCTTTTAAAGATTGTTAAAATACTTCGTGAATAGGAAAGTTATAAGTATTTTTATAATCTTAGGGAGTTCTTGATAAGAAATATTAATGAATAATGGTATGGTGATTTTATATCATCTAAGTACTTATATTTTTTAGAGTATAGGGGTGGTTAAATTAAGTCATAAAGTATCTTAGGGACCCAAAACTATTATCATTTTAAAATAGTCTTTTAGAAAATAAAGCGAGATGCTTAAATGAATGTTATAATGAGTTTATGAACTCTCTATTTTCTTTACAAATGATTGATTGATTGTTGGTTATATATATTGAGTACTTACATGCAATGCATGATTATGAGATTATTTAGTTATATCTAGTATATAATGGTGCATCATGATACATGCTTATGTGTTAGTTTATTTAGGATACTAGTATGTAGTTTAATATCAAGGTATACTTGGGCAGTATAATCATGTACTTGCTTGGTTATTATTATCTATGTGGATCATTTGATTATTGAAATTGTAAGTTAGATTATGTTTTTATGTAGTTGTGAAACTATGATAGTATGGGATATTATAAAGTACTATCGTAAAAATATATGTTGTACCTATTGACCAAATGTTGGCTCTTCATGAATAAATAGGGCACCCCTTTTTTTGTAAAATAACATCTAAGTATATACCTTTGTCCAAGTTCAGTATGCAGGTTTCATTCAGTAGAAGTGTTCTTATACAAAGCCCAAAGTCTTTTACATAAAAAACCCAAGTGTTTTCATTTTGAAAGCTTTGTTCTTTAGTGTTTTGGCTAAGTCCTTTGTAATGAATTCTTTTGAGTTTTTGTTCTAAGCCTTTGCTGAATTCTTTCAGACTTTTTGTTTGAGGCTTTTTTCCTTAAGTGTATTTCTTTCAGACTTTTCAGTCAATAAAATTCTTTCAGGAAAATTTTTCGAGTGAGCTTTTTGAGGATGAAGTCTAATTCCTTCAAGAAAATTGTCAAGATAACTTTTTTGAAGGGTATTTTGCAACTTTTTCAAAGGAATTATTTCGGATATTTTGTCTGAAATAACTTTCTTAAAGGGTATCTTTCTCATAAGAAATGGTCTACTTCAAATTTCCCAAAGGTTATGGGACAACTCTTTTGAAAGGCATTTCAACTTCTCTGAAGAGACGTTTTCAAAAGTCTAAAAGCTTGTTTCGCAAAAAGGTGGACCATTTCAAAAAATCTAAAGGGTATCTTTTTATTTCAAAAGATCATTTCAAATAGTGGAAGGACACTTTCAAATCTTTTAAAAGGTCACTTGCAAGAAGTTGAAGGGTATGTTTCCTTTCAAAAAGGGTCTCTTTCACTTTTCCTAAGGGTCATTTCAAAGAATCAAAAAGGGCCAAACAAAAAGTTTGAAGGAATTCTTTCAAAGAAATTGTCTTAAGAATTCTTTCAAAAAACTTGAAAAGGTGTCAAAGTTCAATTCTTTCAGAAATTTTGTCTAATACAAAGAAACATGATTTCCTTCATATTTTTTGTCTGTGAAAATTATTTAAGGCATAAAGGACCAAGCAAAAAGCCAAGAGAAAAGAACAAAAGAGATAAAAGACCTAAATAAATTATATTAAGAAAAGTGTCGAGACAAGAAGTCTAAGGAAATAAAAGTCTAAGGAAATAAGAGTCTGAAGAAATACCCAAAAAGTGATGGCCCACAGATTGTCAATTTTAGACTACACAAACTAGCCATTGGAGTTTAAAAGGAAAGACTTGATGGGAACCTGAAGGTGAAAATAAGAGGTAACAAGTGGAAATTGTAATTGAGGCATTTTGTTTTAGTTGTAAATTATTCAATTGTATTTGAGGCTTTGGTTCAGTTGTAACTCATCATAACTGATCTATTTGGTGACATGGCATAGCTTACCCACTTCTCTCCCATGCAAATATAACTGATCCTTTTAAGATGACACATGTCTCAGTGACCCTTGAAATTCCTTTGATTGCTCTACCTATCAATGATATATATATATGCATCCTCTTGGCTCATTTTCATAGCCTCTATTGGTTATGGTGAAACTAGGGCCAAATTTTTACTTGCAAAACTCTTGAAGAAATAATACAAGTTTTTGCCACTCACATGCTATACTATTGTGTATCGGTTTAAATTGTGTTGTTTTTGTTTAGTGAGAGTTTATCTTTCCTAACTTGTTATCCTCAATTACCTACTAAATGTACAAAAAGAGTATTATTAGAAGTCCTTATTAGTATTCCTTCTTAAGTGTGGAGACATTTTAGAAGTGGTTTAAGACTATATTCCTTCTTGGAATTGTCTGTTGCTCTCTTGGATGTTGAGTGCCTTCTTGAATCTAACATGTGAAACATTGATGTGATAATGCACGAAGAGTTGTGGGTTTTGTGTGAAAGAAGCTTTGTTGTTCTTTAAGTAGTGTATTTTTAGTCAAATTGGGAAGACATTATTTATTGGTGTATCACCTTTTCATTTTCTTAGTTATTTTTCTTACCCTTTTCATATACAATTGATAGATTAGAGAGAGCTTTAAAGGTGCATCAAGGGGAGCTAGCCTTTAATCTAGAGATTCATCTCATCAAAATTATCACTCACAATAAGAGAGATGATTCTATTTTTCCACTTGGATGAGGAGAGATAAGCATCTCCTCAAGGGTGAAAATCCAAGTATCAACAGTACCCAAATGGTACATACTATAATTGTTAAGTCTAGACTTACATCTATGTTTGACTAATTTAATGTATGCAAGCTAGTTATCATTATGAATAACGTGTTTTATAAAAGTTGGTAAGACATTATATATGCATGCATACAATCCTTGAAGGTGTGGTATATGATAAGATGGAATATTATTGTGTTCTATGAGAACTATGACTTACTTTGCTATGTCTAATTGCTTAAATAGAAGCTAATGTTTCCATGTATCTAAGACTACTTTATATGACTATTCATGGAAAAAAATTAGTAGTTATGTCTTAGAATACTAAATTATGGTGATATGGGTTATCATAAGGTGTAGTATGTTGGAAATAAATTATGGTAGTTTAAATCTACAATTAAATATGTATTTACCAAGATGGTATAACTATAATCATTATTTATAGTATGGGATATAAAATAATGTAAGATTCATTCATACATTTGATAGAATAAATATATGCTTTGGTTACTCCTATATTTATCATGTGGTATAATTGTGTTTGCTAGTAGGATGTAAATTAAATGAATCTTATGGTTGAATTGTATTTGACCAATTTACATTGCTGATTCAGAGTAAGGAGTGAGATGGACTTCACTAGATTAATAGTATCATAATGATAGATAAAGGCAGTTCAATCAAGTGGTGTGTACGAATTTAATTAATGTAGATCATTATTATTTATTATTCGTAAAGCTTTAGGCCAAAGTATGTTTAAGTGAGACATTATAATTTCATGACCATGGTTTACATGTGTGTGTGATATATTAAAATAGATCAATTTTTCTATGATACACTACATGTTTCATTTAGTTAAAAATCATACAACACATGGGTACTTACTTATCTCTCTAGATTACTATGCCATCACTATCTAATCATTCATAAAATGAGGTCCATTTCTTGATGGGATTAGTGTGAAGGATCATTGGTCTATCGTTGGTGTGGAAAAATATTTGGATGATGTTCTTTCTCTCCACATCAGTACTACTTATCGAGATGACACTTGAGATTACCACAGATACTTGAGTTTGGAAACTATGCTCTGAGGGATCCATGTATCTTATATATAAATTGTATTATATTGTACTTATTATTAAATATTTTCATGAGAATTGTAACTAATTGTTATTATATACCACAGCGGTGGCTAAAAACTTGTATCAACTGTAGTTGAGTTAATATAATTACTTGCTACATTTGCATTTTGATGTGTTATAATGATATTAGAGATCAATGATATGTGATGTATTAAGCTTGTTAATATTATCACAATTTGAGTATTTAATATGATCTCCATATATTATCATGGTGTAATCTATTTATGGTATACTTTTTTAATTAAAAAAAATCTCATATCTCTATGTCTAACCCAGTAGGGTTGTTACAAAATTGATTTTGAAGGTTAAAATTACCTCAAATCCAACGTGATATCTTGGTGGAGAAGTTGCATGGATCATAATAGTTGATAGGAGGGTTGAATTGGGTGTTTCAATCCCATATCATGGTGTTTAGTTTCAATAATAAGGTTGGAAATTTATAAACAATTGCTAAGAAGTAAGATTGCTCTAAAACCCTTCAAAACCCTACCTAGAGAGCATGAATATTGCAAATTTAAGATTTTGAGGTGTTTTAAAGATTTATAAAGCATGGATAATGATATTGATGCCATATAAATGATATAAATAAAATTTTAAGTAAGTTATAAGCATCATCAGAGGTTTTATACCTAAAAAATAGACCTAGATGATTCACTATGCATGAACAATGAGCATCTAGCCTACACACCTAAAAATATATTTTTTGAATATTTTTACAATTTAACATAAACTTTAAATTATTTTAAAATGTAGAGGGGGTTCATATAGTAATTTAATAAAAATAATGAGCTCTTGAGACCATGTAGAGCTCAAAATATAAAAAAAATACTAAATTGGCATGCTTGTTGCCCTAAGACATCCTAGGTGTAGAAAAAGGAGCATAATTTGAGTTTAATTGATCCAAAGCCTATGAAATTTGAATTAAAGTTGGAGGTAAATATTTTAGAACTTTTTTTAGTGGTATCATGTCCATACAATACTTGAGGAGAGATAAAATTCAAAATTACAGACCTGTACATATCAAAATATTGAAATCTAATTCTCAAGAAGGCTAAAAGTGCTAAACTCATGTTCTATTGATCCAAATGCTTTGAAATTTTATGTGTGGGTGTTATAAGGTTTTAAAAATGTAATAAATTTTTTTTAAACCTTTTAAATCCATTCATTAATAATATATAACTCATAAGGTTCAGACAGACCTTGTTGAGAGGCGTAATTGAGATATTATGGAGATTGTCTTGAGAATGTCAATCTAATGAGTTTACATGTATGTTGATAAGCCTTGTTTTAGACCACTGGGATATTGAGAACATGGAGAATGAATGAATTGAATAAGAGACATCTCTCTTTCAAGAACTTCTCAAGCATTAATGGATCTCACATCTATAAATTTGAACTATATCATCCTCAAAAGTTATGAAGGACATTGTGAGAAGCCTCAAAGTAGTTGATATCAGGTATATATTTCATGATTTAAATTTTAATTGCAGTTTTGAAGGTCTTAAATTATGCTCATGGAAATTTCAATGCAAGATAAGAATGTTAACATAGTCAAGAAGATTATTAAATAAGGAGTTGAAATTAGACATTATCATTGCACCATCATAATTGGTATTCAATAGAAGACCTCAACAACCTCAAGAGGACTACTAATCTAGTTCTACGCCATTATGAGGAGTTATGAACAATCAAAGGTAGTTTCAAGAAATATTCAAGGATGGAAGAAGATCATTTCTCCCCTCTACACCAAAATCAAGGAAAAAAATCAAGTCAAACAAGGACTTCTATTCCCCCTCAAAAGGTGGAGTTTCATCATCCAATATTGGAGGAATTGGTTGAAAGATAAGTCAAGTTTCATCATGCAAGATTGGAGGAGTTGGTTGAAGGCTAAGTCAAGTTTCATTATACAAGATTGGAGGAGTTGGTTGAAGGCTAAGTCAAGTTTTAAAATCTAAGAGATAACTCTCCTCCAAAATATGTCAACTTTTCTTGATATTTGACAACTTCAAGCCTCTAACAAGGACTTATACACCCCCTCCCAACTTGGAGACTTTAAAGTAAGTGTTAATATGTTGGAGAAGAGAAGATCTCAATTGAAGTTAAACTTCAGTTATGTTTCAATTTTTAGCCTCAATGAGGGCATTGATGACAAGCTACCCTCACTAAAAGATCCTTTCACTATATGTATTTGATTTTTAAAAGTAATTTGATATACCTCTAGCTAGTTTTGGCTCAGCCCTACCAAATTTCTGATTTGTAAACACCTTTTTGAGAAATAAAGAAACTAATTTTACTTTCTCATATGCTGGTTATTATGTAAAATTAATGAATTATTGATGTAAGCTTGTGATTATTATAACTTATTCATGATTTATGTCCAATTTTGTGCACCTTTATGCAGGAAGCTTGATCTTGTGTAGGTTGTAGTTTGTCTCTCAGAGTTTATGCAATTCATACTTGTGATGAATGTCATTTGAGCTTCCTAAGATAAGTGGTCATCTTTCTAGGTACTGTTATAAGCCGATCATTTATGCAAAACACTTGTGTTCAAGATTCATTGGTGAATTATGAGCTGTGTATGTGTGAATGCTCTTTGAGTTCATTTTGTATGTGTTCAAGCAAGTTGAGGTATTCAATTTTGGTGTATCACCCCATAATTAGTCTTAGATGTATAGGAAGTCATTGTGTCTCTCTTTTTCCATTGTCAAGAAGTAGTTTAGGTGATGATCAAAGTGATTCATCAAGGGAACAAGCCATATCTAGAAGTTTATTTCCATTATAGGTCACCCACAACCTGGAACTAATCCCATTATGGCAATTAGATGAGGGAGCTTGAATACCTTTCTCATGAGTATAACTCAAATTTAACAACAAATTGTACAACTACTTTTTATTTAAATTTGTTAAACTATTAAATATTTTATACATGACTCATATATATATATATACTTGTATACTTTTACAAATATTAATATACTTTTAAAACTATGAAATATCAATTTAATTAAATATTATTACACTTAAAATTGTATTAAAATTTTAATTTACCTCTAATTTTGAGTTTGGTTATGAAATTAAAATTTAAAAATATAAATTTAAATAAACTTATCATTATTTTTTGACAATCGTTCCAATAAAATATTTTGTCTCTAATTTTAATAAAAACAAAAAAATGTTGGATGATCAAGCATGCCTAATATTTTAAATTGAAGATGATCAAACAACTACTTCAGCCATCACCTCAATTTTGGACTTCTAAAGTGCTATCATTTAACTTTAATTAAATCTATTTTCGACTTCAAATTAAACATTTATTCCAAAGACAATGCGAAGATGACAAATAAGTATACGAAACAAATCTATTATTTAAAGAAAATGTCACATATTAAAATCATTTACTGTGTTTGATTGATTGGATTCCAAAATCTTGTCCATTTTAAACAAAAATCGATGGGATAATGTTTTCACATCCCCAAAAATCTGAGTGTGATAAAATATCGGCAAATAAATTAATTCGTGGGGTTCATCAAATATTTCTTTTTATATTGAATGAGAAATTGGCTGACTCAAATTAGCTGACTCAAATACTATGTAAGCGTGATGCAATGCCCTCAAATGTAAATGTAAATCAATTTTCTTATTGAAGAGAATAAATTGAGAGGAACAAATATTTTGTACCTTGATTTAAAATTTAAAAAATGAAATACATTACTACAAAATAAATTGGTTATAAATATATAAATTGGTATTTAATAGTTGTAAATATGACATGTTATGATGTGATTGACCAATTTACATTATTATAAGTATAATTATTTAAGTTTGTTCAACTATTATGTACTCATGTACCTTCACAAGTATGCACTGATACACATTTAAAACTAATTTTCAACTTACTCAAATATTATTACACTTTTAAAACTACATTATGATTTTAACTTATTTATGATGTTTTCCAATTTTATTCATTTATCCCTTAGATGTCAATTCTTATGAACAAACTCAGAGACAATTGTATAAATTAAAGTTATTGATCTCTACAACATCCCATAACTCAGTGTTACTCAAGTTACCAGTTTTAATTCACATTTAAGGCATTCAAATTAGTATTCATACTCAGACATACTAGTGTCACTTGTTAGGATGTGAAGTCACTGTTCACATTCACTATTCATGAATCACTATCTACAATCATTATTCATAGTGATGTGGATGGTTAGTGATGTGACTAGGTGATGACTTGGCATGACCCATGATAGCTGGTATGGTCCACAGAGCATCATTGAAAGTCAAAAGAGGAGGTGAGAGAAAGTGGGACACATTTCTCCACTAAGTCACATGGATTGGCTTGTGGAAAGCATGCGAGGACATAATGATAGTGGATCACATGTTTTCACTTAGGCATGTGCTTGTGGGGTGTAGTTGTATGTGGGCTCCTGGTTGGTGAGGTCAAAAATGGAAATCTTTTGAATCACACATGTGTGCACATGGGAAAGTGGAAGACAATGATCACTATTCTAGATTGAGGTCACATGTGGAGTGGGGCATAGCACATGAGAGAGCACATGGGCATGCATATGGAGTGGTCAAGTAGGCATGATGAGATGCCATTCAAAGGCTTGACTTGGCACATGGGGGGACAATATTTCCTATTGATGAATAGTGCTCTCACATAGAGTGTGGCATAATTTTCTCCTCTCTCTCTATTTTCTCTCTATGTTGTAAATGTTATTTAATAACATGAGATCTCCTTTATAAATTCATTCAATTATTGGATCCATGCAAGCCTTGGGCTTACATTCTTGGAGGTTGGATCCAATAGGCTAGTTTAGCTTGGTTTACAATTTGAAGGCTTCAGGTGGAAGCATTGAGTGTTTTGTTTGTAAGCACTAGAGGAGTTACTATAGAAGAGTTGTTGTACAAGAGAGATTGATGCTGAGATTATTAATGAAGTTGGGAACTACCATTTTACCCATGGTTTTTTCTCTTGCTTGTTTGTAAGGGTTTTCTACGTAATCTTTGTGTAATATGTCCTCTTGCTTGTCTTATTTTTTGTGTAGCTTATTTTTATATTTATTTACTTGCACTATAGAATTTAATTCATTTAGCTAACATGTAGTATTAGGACTTTATTCCTAACATGTGGTATCAGAGCTATGTTGAGATTAAAAAAAAAAGAGTTTATTTTATTTTGGTAGGTATCTCTTTATTGAGCAAGGTGGAGGATCTCTTGGTGAAGACCCTGATCTTTTCATGTTGATGAGGAGAAACTCATAGAAGAGTTGAAGAGAAAGCTTAAAAGCTTTACCAGACAAGTCAACAGCCTACACATTGTCCTTGTTATTGGATAAGCAACTCTACAGCTTGAGAAACAAGCTGGATTCCTTTAGAGGAGGTGGAGGACAAGTTGATGACCTTGTGGTTCTTGGCAACAAATAGAAGGGGTTTTGATGTGGTATCCTAATGACTATGTATTGTTAGTCGAGATGAAGACAAAAAAAATTCATGCAAAAGGAGGTACAGAGAAACCTAAAGTTGTATCTGTTTTGAAGTAGCTAAAAAAGATGAAGATGAACAAGTGAGACCTGGCGTTCCTAGATGGAGAAGGCCAGTGTTGACCATTTGACTTAGGGTGCTAGAATGTTGTGTATATGGTTATGGTTATTGGCCAGGTAAAATGATGCATGAACTAACACTGTAGGCACACGAGTTGGTGTTTTGGCAACATTTGGTAGAGTAGGGTGCATTTATAGATGCTGGATCAAAAACTCGATAGGTGTAGTGATGCACTGAGTAACATGATGAATTCCATGGAACTTTGATTGGTCCACTTGTATCATGATGATAGTTAGAGGCTACGAGGAGAAGTCTGGCATTAAATTCTATGTCATCTTTTTTCTTCACTATTATCAATAGTGCTACGTGCACTGGTTGTTATTCAATGTGTTGGAGTAGTGTTATTCCTACATGGTGATCTCTCTTAGGGAGAGATGAATATAAAAAGATGAGGCAGAAAGTTGCTGGTTTGTAATAAAATCATTGTATGGGTTGGTGCAAACATCGTACATGTAGTATAGGAATTTTAGTACCTTCATGAGAGCCTATGTATTTTGTGACATGTTGGATTCAGACCCCAACATGATCACTATTTTGATGGCTCAGTTGTAACACATGAAATTAAGGTGGTAAGGAGGAGCAAACTAAGGATGGAGATGAACAAGGATGTAAATGCAAGGAAGTACCCCACTTCTTGCATTTTTTTAGTTGTCTTCCTAAGAGTGTTGTAGAGGAGAAGACATGTTATTATGTCTTGTGTATTGGATTCATCAGGAGTAGGAAGCCTTGTAATACCATGGTAAGCACTAAACTGGGTATTCTCAAGCAGTGGGAGTTGTGAGTGGTTCATGGTAGAATCTCATAGGAGGATTGGTCTGTCGTTTGGAGAAGTGGTTGGTCACTTCAGTGCTACAATTTGCTATTAAGGAGAGATGTTGACAAAGTCAGTCAAGACAAAAAAGTTTTAGTAGTGCAAGAAAACTTCTACTAAGTTTGTGTTAGGGTGGTAAAGGGCATGGATGAACAAATGGTTAAAGAATACTTAGGTGTGGTAAAAGCCTATGTATATTGACTTCAAATGAGAGAATATTATGATGTGAAGTCACTATTCACAATCACTATTCATGGTCACTATTCATGGTGATATGGCCTATTGATGATGTGGATGGTTAGCGATGTGGCTAGGTGATGACTTGGCATGACCCACGATTGGTGGTATGGCCCATGGAGCATCTTTGAAAGTCAAAAGAGGAGGTGAAAAAAAGTGGGTCACATTTCTCCACTAAGTCACATGGATTGGCTTGTGGAAAGCATGTAAGGACATAATGATAGTCAATCACATATTTTCACTTAGGCATGTGCTTATGGGGTGTAGTTGTCTGTGGAATCCTGGTTGATGAGGTCAAAAGTGGGAATATTTTTTGACTCACAAATGTGTGCACATGAGAAAGTGGGAGACAAAGATCACTATTATATATTGAGGTCACATGTGGAATGGGGTGTAACACATAGAAGAGCACATGGGTGTGCACATGAAGTGTTCAAGTTGGAATGATGATATGCGATCCAAAACTCAAAAGCTTTGGTTAAAACATAATTTAAGAAATAAGAACAACACAATAAAAATAATGCTATCTCTGAGAAGAGATGTTTTATTCATTAAATTTGCAGACCCAAACATATGCCTATCTCTAAGCAGAGATGTCTAATTTCTATTTCAAGTTATATCTTAATTTATACATGTTTTGAAGGTATGAGGAGGATGTGGAAGGTCACCAATCTCTAGAGAGATTAAGTGGTTTGACTTCCATGATTTACAACAATACATAATTCGAGGAATTATTATTTTTAGAAAGTTATTATTTTTAGACTGCACTACTAAAATTGAAATTTGGGGCACTTCTATTTGTTTTTAAGGGTCAAAACCTATCGAGTAGATCTCAGTGCCATCTCACGATGTTCCCCTCATTATTAGCTTTTCAACAGTTCAAACAAAGAGTCAAATGGAGCTATGGTACAAAAGTTATGGCTCCCGAAAGTTCTGCCACCAATTGGGGTAGAACCATCACCCAAATTATCCCCTGAAATGTTGCTCAGATCAATATGCCATTCAAAGGTTTGACTTGGTACATGGGGGGACAAGATTCCCTATTAATGAATAGTGCTCCCACATGGAATGTGGTTCAATTTTCTTTTCTCTCTATTTTCTCTCTATGTTGTAAATGATATTTAATAACACGAGCTCTCCTTTATAAATTCAACTAATTAATGGATCCATGCAAGCGTTCGGCTTGCATGCTTGGAGGTTGGATCTTATAGGCTAGTTTAGCTTGGTTCATAATCTAAATGCTTCAGGTGAAAACATTGAGTGCTTTGTTTGTAAGCGCTAGAGAAGGTTTTATGGAAGAGCTGTTGTAAAAGAGAGATTCATATTGAGATTATTAATGAATTCTAGAGCTACCATTTTGCTCGTGGTTTTTTTCCTTGCTTGTTTGCAAGGGTTTTCCATGTAATCTCTATGTAATGTGTCCTTTTGCTTTTCTCATTTTTTGTGTAGCTTATTTCCGCTTTTATTTACTTACACTGTAGGATATAGTTCATTGATCTAACATGTAGTATAAAGACTTTATTCATAACAAAACTCTCACTTGTACCAACACTTAGATTGGGAGAACTGCATTGAATTTGATCCCCTTTCAACGTATTAGTATGTAGGTAGTAATCAACACATAGGGTGTTGAGGTCACACCCAACCTATCCTACTAATGCCATTATTCTTCCACTTGTGTTCATCAAAACCCTAGCAAGCATGGAGGCTCAGGGTTTCACAGTGAAATTAATCAAAGTGCAGAACAAACAATGATCCAAGTATTGGTAATATAGACATGGGATTCCAAAAATAGAGCGAAGTTATGCCTAGAATTTCATTACTTCACCTACACACGGTCATTATCACAACATAGAAGGTCAATAGTGAAGTGCACTATTGGCAAAGAGGGCCACACTATTATCTAAAGAGGGTTATGACACATGTTCTCTACTGACACTTTGCCTTTGCTCTTGTATTGCTTCCTAGCCTAGCACTTGTTTGTCTCAGTCATATTTTCTAGCTAGGTACACCTTTTCTAATTCATTATTATTTATAAAATATCTAGATAAATCAATTATTATATAAATTAATTGTTATTGATACTATTGTATTTTATTCTATGATTTATTATTAAACTCTTAATCAATCTAAGGTTACATTCCATAATCCTAAAAAAGATAAACCAACCTACGACTAAAGGACTCATAACAACCCATCATTCATACATATGTTTTGAGTTCATAATGAAAAATAGGGTTTTATAATTAAAGTTATATAAAATATTATTTAATATTTTTTAAGAGCATTAGTCATCGAGAGGCTTATATGGTGGACAAATCCCTTAGATTCATCTCACACGAGACAAATAAAAGAATATGCTATTCTCTACCATTTTAATGCTAACACTCTACAGTTTTACCCAATAGATTTGATGAACCATTCTCCACGATGGTTTATAGTTTGATTTATTTTGTTGTGTCAATGTCTGGGGTCAATGTGGCTCCATAAAGTTTGTTTTAGGTAATTGGGTGTCCATCTGACTCGCGTAATGGAAAACAAATTAATCAGTTTGGTGGTATGGTATTGCATGGAGTTTTTTCGTGATGTGCATGGATTCTACAAAGTAGTGGAAGCAAAAAAGCTTACGAAAATAGTATATGATGGACACAACTTCCTCCCATTATATCACACTTGTTATGAAAAAAGTATCATACATGAATTTAGATACTTTATTGTAGCATAATCTATTACATAATTCCCAATGCCCATGCGAATCCCAAGGGAAACATAGGATTGCCAGTTCTATATTCTATATGTAAATTTGTTGTGCTAAAGCAGAAGATTCATGGGACTAATAGCTGTGTAAAATTTTAATCCATTCAATGTCATTATTACCTATATAGATAGGAAGAACTGTAAATACATGTACAATATTTGTTTATTTTTTTCCACATTAACATGTGTTAGTAATCCATGATTGATTTTCTAGATCAGAGTTTTGAATGAGATCTACGATACAAGACTTCAAAACCCATATAAATAACCACCAACCACTAATTATTAATTGGGATTTATTTTTAAGCTCAGTCCAATAGTTGCCACAAATAGTGTTACCCCAAAAAAATTATGTTGGCTGTTGACATTTATACAGAACTGACTCTATTACTAAAGAAGGGAGAGCTTACTATGGAGTGTAAATTAAGAATTTAAGAAATGGAAAGTGATGACATTTGAATGCAAACACCGATTCTACATTATTGTATCCCATGCAACTTATAAATTTGAAACATAAGATGTAAAGATACAGAGCATCACAATTGATCTGCCTTGTAGTCCTGAGGTTCCCAATATGGGAATCATTGTAATGCATGTGAGAAATAAAAGTCCAAAAAAGGTGGCAATAACAGCTATAAACACAACCTAAATTAAATGTGAATAAGGCTCACAATTTAAATCTTTGTTTTTTAAATAAATGGTGAATGTATCAGGAGATGGACATAGGCAATCCATACAAGAAGCCTCAAACATACAAGCATTTTATCCCACCCTGTTCATGTAATAATAGAAATTTGAAAGAATAACAAAGACACGCCTCTTACATGCTTCCATAATGCAAGTAACCCATTATTACTACTTTGTTTATGTTCCAATTAACTTTGTTTTAAATTAAAAAACTATACTTAAATATGGCTTTGACTACCTGATAATTTAAAGTTTTATTCTCACAGAATGCTACAGGTAAATAATTCAAAACAGTGTAGCCTATAGAGCATCAAACCTTGGATAAAACTTGAATTTAGGGTTTGCAAATTTGGCTAGATTTTGGGAATATAATATTTGACTTGTAATGTCCACAATGCCCATTCAAATTCCCTATTAGTAGAAAATGTGAGATAACAACATTTAATATATCTGTTATCTTTGGCACTCAATCCATTGTCATCTATGTCGAACTCTGATAACTGTGGAAGTTAAAAAATGGAGATCATGGTTTGTGGAGATGGTTTTAAGAGAGTGACATGTGTATATACACTTGTCCATCAGCGTATCAGTTAGGAGGACACGTAGGAGACAAATTTAAAAAATTATTTAAATTCCTAAGAGATTTTGGAAATAGTGTGTTAATTTTTTTGAAACTGATAATTATGCTTTATGTCACTTTAGGTGACACATTGAAAAAGACGATTGAAAGCTCTTGCGTTTTCTTCTCATATCATGTTGTCTATGCCTCAAAACTCATGAAATACAAATAATATTATATAACTAAATATACACTAATACTAATAATTTATATATAATATAATATTAATATTTATAAATTACTATATTATATTATAATAATATTTATATATTATATAATATCAAAATATGTATAATAACATATATAATTTTAATATTATTATTTAAAAAATTTAAAATTATACAATAATATAATAAAAAAACTATCATATAATTAAATATATTTATATCATATTATTATTTTTTATATATTAATATTTTAAATATAATTTTATTTATACATATAATCTAATATTATGTATTATAGATTAATATTATATATATATATATATATATATAAATAATATATTATATTAAAATATGGGTTAAAATTTAATATTAAAATATTAAAATGTGTAACATAATAAAATATATAATAAAATGTAATAAAATAAAATATATGAAATAATAAAATATATAATAGCATATATTATAATAAAAAAAGATATATATATATATATAAAATAAATATTAATTATAAAATAATATATAATTATCACTCCATCTTATTTTAAAAAAATATTTATTATATAAATATAAATACATATTATAATACTAATATTAAATTTGAAGAATATTTTAAAATATATAAAATAAAATAAAATAATATGTTAAAAGATATCAAATAATAAAATATATAATGTAACACATATTATAATATATATTAAAATATACAATGTATTAAAATATATATTATAATATACTCTAATATATTAGAATTAAAAAATATAATATGAAAATAAAAATATACAATATAATATAATATAATATATTAAAAATAAAACACTTACTAAATATAATTGGGACCAAAAAAATCTTCTAATTTCCTTTGCACTTTCGGGGCAACTGCTAATTATTAAGAAATGTGTAGTATGTTGATGTTTCTTTATTATATAAATTAAGTTTTTTGTATAAATAATCTATGTATATAAGTTTTATCATTAAATTTGATGATGAATGTAATTTGATACTTAAATGATATTACATAATTTGGATATTTTTAACATTAAATTAAAGTTTTATTTATTTGCATTCGATATTAATGATGTTTACCTTTCTAATAAAAAAATATCTCATAAATTAATTATATTTGTACTTAATATATATTTTTCTTTTATTGTGTTTAAGTAGAGAGAAATTTGCAAAAAATTGATTTAAAATTTAAAATTAAAATACAATACAATTTATGTTGGTATTAAATATATACAATGGGTACTTAATAATTTTAAATATGATATGTTATAATGTGATTGGTTAATTGATATTATTATTAAATACAAATTATATAATAATATGTAAATTGTATAATTAATTTTTATTTAAATTTGTTAAACTATTAAATATTTTATATATGATTTATATGTATGTATTTGTATATTCTTGGTTTAGGATATTATTGAGGCCATAAATCTTCATATGATTTATTAACTTGTTGAATATTACATATATACCAACTATTTTTTAACAATGACTACTATCAGTGTCGAAAATAACTAACGGTTATTAATGATTCTAAGAATACAACCAACAACCATAACCAACCTCATATATCTTTTTTGAGATTTGAATTTAAGTGGGGTTTGAAACAATCAATCCACTTTACTAACTCACCCACATCTCATTAGCTAATTTAATCAAATATTATTATACTTTTAAAATTATATTACAATTTAAATTTACCTCTAATTTTAAATTTAGTCATTAAAAAAAATTAAATAATAATACATTTAAATAAACTTATCATTGTTTTCGACAATCTTTCCAATAAAATGTTTTGTGGCTCTAATTTTAGAAAAAGTAAAAAAATGTTGGATAATCAAACGTGAAGAATATAAAAGGGTAAAGTTTTCCTTAAAATTGGGATAAATATTTTTTATTTTTAATTTAATTTTTTTTAACTATACCATGTGATTCATCAAGTGTAAAGCGCAAATTTTATTAAAGGAGGAAAATTCATGGAAAGGGAGGTTAGAGACTATAGATAATGGAAGGCATCCCAATGATCTTAATAAAAATGATAACTTGAAACTAACTCATGACAATCATCATTCATTATGATAAACATGGAAATAATTAAAGTTATATAGAATATTATGTAATATTTTTGTAATAATATTAATTTTTAGTGAATGTGTAGTATGTTAGATGTATTTTTATTAAATAAATTAGATTATTTATATAAATAGTTTATGTAAGTTAGTTTTATTATTAATTTTGATGATTGAACATATAATGTAATTTGAAATGTTTTATTAAGAATTATTTATTGCATTTTTTTAATAAAGTTGTTTTTTTTATAATAATGGATTATGGAAATTAAATAAAGTCTTAATTTGAGGAAGGTTTGTACATATCCAATCTTTTTCTAATCATTTTTTATTGAATATGTTGACAATCACAATAACAATTTGAGTTGTGAGAATCAAGAAGTCAGAAAAATAATATAATTGTAATTACAATTTTAATTTTTTGAAAATGTTTGCTTGATTATCTTTAAGCTTTTTGTAGACACTATTTCTGAATTATATAGCACTTTAGTCTTTTATACTTAGAAAATACATATCATAGATGTACCTTCAACTTCTATATCTTTTCTGCTTCTAAAAGGCTCGCATACACTATCTCTTTATACCTCATTATTTATCTCTTAGTCCAACTAATATTATTCTGATGACTCAAATTTTCTATCTTACCTAGAATGTTATAAACTTGTTTATCTTCCATCTCTGCAAGTTCTAGACCTGTACATATTTTCTAACTACCTAAACACTTGTGTACCAATTAGATGCCTACATGGATTCAAGTGTTTAGTGCCTTAAAGTTATTCAATTTGTAAATGAAACATATCCTAAAGGTCAACCTAAGTGTTTCAATGTGAGATATTCTCCAAAGGGATTGGTATAAATATCAAATCAACCCTCATTCATTTCTCACCTAGCATAGACCTAGAAAAGACCAAGGCAACTTATAAAAAACACTCAATCAAGAACTCAAGTGAGCAAATATTTTTTATTTTCTCCTATTTTCATACCATTCATAAGAATAATATATTCATAGGTCTCAAATACTTAAGGAGTACCCTGAGGACCATATTTTCCATGTTACAAGCTAGGTTACTATTGTATTTGCTTATCACACATTGCATGATTTACACAGAATCTAACGCTTAGGGGAGAACAATATAAGTCTGAGGCCATCTTCAGGGTATTGGCTATTGTTAGAGAATTTAATGTCTACATGGGCTTAATTGACCTTTTGCTTACCTTAGTAGTTAATTAAATAATAATAATATATTATTTATTAACACAAGTTAAAAACCTCATGTAAATAATTTAAAAAAAAAAAAATTTACCGAGGCTATTAAAATATTTGTTATGATGTGAGATTGCACCCTTGTGGAGGAGTTATTCAAGCTTCCCCACTCTCAGTCACAATATTGAGACAACCCTAGACTGTAGGTAACCTATGATAGGGCCGAACCTCCAGAAAAGGCCATCTTCCTCTTGATGGATCACCTAAACTAATGTTATCACATGGAAAAGTGTTAGAATGGGAAAAAATGATCCTAAGAAAGCTAAAAGGTGATGCACCAAATAAAAATGGGAAACTCCCATAAGCTTGATCATCACAATACAATGCTAGCTCACAAACCTCATAGACCCACTGATTGCATAAGTGTTTCATGGACTAGGTTCATGCAGAACACTAATCTAGACTTGAAATAGCTTGAAAACACCCTAAAGGAGGTCAGAAAAGAGGACAATGGATGAGGAAGATTCTCCTTCACTATGCCATCATGCACAACTCACCTAATACAAATCCAAGACAAGAGATAGGTAAAGAAAGTCTTTTATTGCATCAAGAGGTAGTTCTTAAAAATGCTTGATAGGGTTTAGCCTAATCAAGTTGAACATATTTTGCAATATCTCAAAGAGTCCCCTGATCTTCAAGATCAAAGAGTCCTTGTGAGAGTTTAGAGAGAGAGAGAGAGAGAGAGAGAGAGAGAGAGAGAGAGAGAGAGAGAGAGAGAGAGAGAGAGAGAGAGAGAGAGAGAGAGAGATTACGAATGTAAAGAATGGGTGATATAGAGAAAGAGAGAAGAGAAAAGAGGGAACACATTAACCAAGAAAAATCAATGAGCTACCACCTTTCAATGAATGCTCCACCACACCTTTGATCAAATTAGAGCTAATACATCATAGATAAGATAACCTTCATTTGTCCCAATAGCCTCCAAATCATTTCATTTATTGAGTAACACACTAGAGGACAATAATGTGTCTAGGGCAATGAAGCATAATCTTGTTATGAAGAAAAACCCTTAGAGACCCTGAAAAATCTATTAAATGCTCTAAATACTTTCTCTAACCACTAGATCTCTATCTCAAGACTCTATGCCACCTTCCACTTGACTTGTTCATGAAGATAAAATCTTTGTATCTTGATTCTGACAGAGCCATGACTAATTCTAATTTTAGTGGCTGCAAGTACCTACTTGTCAATGATGTGGCCATTTTAGAAGATAAGACACTCTTCCATATCTTGTTTATATATGCACATACTCCAACCCAAATATAGATCTTTACTATAGATTGAAAACCAATCTCATTTATTGGTTTTCTTATAACTATCATGTCAATGAATATCTTACAAACTCCATAACTTCTTTCCTGAACCATATCAGGTCTAAACAGACCTATTCTACCTTTGAAACTTATGGAATCCAAGGACTTATTATATGAGACATTAAAAACACAAGAAAATTGAGTCTACATGCTCTGGATCCTCCAATAGAGGTATCAACTAAGATTTAATGGCATCCTTTGAAATATTTGCTCTGGTTCAACCTTAGGTTGCATTTACTCTCCATTGAAGTCCCTTAGATTTTGAATTTTAATTTTAGACATTGATCTTAATCTAGGATCCCCACTCATGACATTCGTTAGCTCTTCATTCTTCCATGGGATCCTACTGTCAATTGTATGATTTAATACACTTACACCACGTAGTGGCCTTACATTGAATCTAAGCTCCTTAAATTTTTGACCTCACTCACACCACTGTTATAGTAAGTTTGGTGAATGCATGCCATTGATATTTGGTCTACTTGATTGAACATACATAGTTGAACCTTTGATTCATCATGATGATGCCACTTGTCAGCCCCTAACTTAATCTTAGGATCCTCTAACTTTTTGAATGTGAGCTCACCATTGATCTTTGGATACATGATTAAACATGATCCATTAGATCTTTAGGACTCACTAAATCTATCTTATTACTGCTGACTATTGGATCTTTGATTTGATCAAATGTCAACTATTGTTCTTGTTCTAGGCACTTTTTGACTCTTTGAAGTTACGCATGCTATAGATCTTCTACCTAAGCTCCCAATATCTTGACATCTATCAGCTACATGTTCATCCTTGTAGTATTTTAAATCAACTAGCTATTTACCATGGCTTTAACTTAACATCCCCACGTATGTCTCATTCTACTTATTTAACTTTGAATGTTTGTAACTTGAAATAGACAACTTATCAAGTCACAAAATTTGTAGATAATGTTCAAGGCATGAAGAACCTCATCTCCATGAAATCCTTTAGCTCTGAGATGCCTCCTAAGTGAACTTATGAAATGTGTAACTGGACTGACATATCTATTTTTGCATGACGTTTGATGATGGTTTGGTTAATCTTTTTTACTTGCTCAAGTCATTTGATCAATTAGTAAATCTGCTCAACTGATCTATCCAGGCAGAAGCTTTATATGTGGGCCAAAATTGGCTAACATATTTGGTGACTCATAGGGAAACATGCCTACTATACTTAAGAACCCAGACTAGTTGCCTTGTCTGATCCATTGGGCATGGAGTCATAAGTTGATCTGAATTGAGTAAGGCTATCCTTTTCTTGAAAACCCTCTCTTGAAGCAACAAGAACCAAAAGGAACAAAAGAAACAAAGTGCCCAAGACACTTTAGAAAAGGAAACACACAATGGGAAAGGAAACTAACCTAAATAAAGCGAGGGAAACTAACCTACTAAACAAATGTACACACAAGAACTTAGAAAAAACATGAAATTGACTCTAATATATATAATATTATATAGTAATTTACAAGCACCTCCCTCCTGGGTCAAATGGAAAACTTTGAGTATCATTCACTTTTAACAAACTAAGATGAAAAATACCTTGGTTTAGAGGTACTAGAAATGGTGAACTAAGCAGTTTGATGACCAATCCTTTTGATGTGATATCCAATGGATGAAATGGAATAAACATGTTTCCAATGAGACATATTGGTCCGAGTCTTCTAAACTTGGTTCATGTTGGACTGCAGGAACACTTGCTTGATGTTGCTCATCACCCTTGAGAAAGCCTTGCATGAAGACTTCATTTAGGCTCTTGGGAGCAACTCCACTTGGTTCACTTGATGGTTCAAAAATACCATACTTCCCCCTTGTCCTTATACAAATTAGGATTTATCATGATTAAAGTAGCATGCTCATAGTTTTTTGGAAGAAGGACATGTCTCTTAGCCTCCTCAAACTCTTTGGTTATAACATTGAACTGTTGCCACAACTCTTCAAATTTTTCATTGGTATGTTCATCAAACTACATCTCTTGAGCATTTGAGATGTCTCTTTCGTCAACCTCACTCAAACTTTCATCTTGATCTTCAACTATAAATAAGGGTTGACTTAACCATCCAAGGTCTTAGATATGACACCTGTCTTGCTCAAGCTTTGATTTTATTTCCTCTTCTTCATTTATGTAGAATGGACATTCAATACTCCAATCAAAGTCTACTTTGCTCTTAACTTCTTCATGAATACACATCCCTTCAAATATGAAGGCATCAATACTACCTTTAGGTTCTAATTCATCAAAGCCATGCTAAGAAGTCTGATCTAAACCTAATTTCTCCTCTTCTAAATGGAGTGGGTTGCCTTTGACCTCAATAATAGGTCCATGAAATTTGTTCTTGGTCATGTGTAGGGGCAGAGAAAAACATAATGATCAAAAGATGGTTTATTATACATACTAGATTATGATGATTAGGCACTTAGGCTATGTAAACCAGCTGATGAGTACTCAGAGTTGCCATCGATGTTTGCACATATGCCTGTAAAGGCTGATTGGATGAAAAGAACACAAAAATTCTTCACCAATGAACAATGTAGTAAGTCCCACCAGACATGCCAAAAACTATTATGACATGAGATTCCACCCTTGTGGAGGAGTTATTCAAGCTCCCCCACTTCCAATCACAATATTGGGACAACCCTAGACTATGGGTAACCTATGATGGGAATGAAACTCCAAATAAGGCCAAATTTTTCTTGATGGATCACCTAAACGAATGCTAGCATAGAGAAAAGGTTTAGAAAGGGAAAAAATGACTCCTAAGAAGGATAAAAGGTGATGCACCAAATAAAAATGTAAAAATCCCATAAGCTTGAACCCATACTAGATCAATACAAGATAATGTTAGCTCACACAACCTCATAGACCAGCTGATTGCATAAGTGTTTCATGGCCTAAACTTAGGTAGAACACTAATCTAGACTTGCAATAGCTTGAAAACACCCTAAAAGAGGTCAAAAAAGACTACAATGGACAAAAAAGATTCTCCTTCACTATGCCATCATGCACAACTCACCCAACATAGATCCAAGGCAAGAGATAGGGAAAGCAAGTCTTTTATTACATCAATAAATAGTTCTTATAATGCTTGACAAGGTTTAACCTAATCAAGATGAGTGTATTTTATAATATCTCTGAGAGTCACCTGCTCTTAAATATCAAAGAGTCCTTGTATGTGTGTGTGAGAGAGAGAGAGAGAGAGAGAGAGAGAGAGAGAGAGAGAGAGAGAGAGAGAGAGAGAGAGAGAGAGAGAGAGAAGAGAGAGAGAGAGAGAGAGAGAGAGAGAGAGAGAGAGAGGAATCATGTTAACTAAGAATAATCAATGAATTACCACCTTTTAATGAATGCTCCACCACACTTTTGATCAAATCATATATAATACATCATAGAAAAGATAGCCTTCATTTGTCCCAATTGATTGAGCAACATACTAAAGGACAAGAATGTGTCTAGGGTGATGAATCATAATCCTACTATGAAGAAAAACCCTTAGAGACCTAAAAAATCCGTTAAATGCTCCAGCTACTTTCTCTAACCACCGGATCTCCATGTCAGGACTCTATGCCATCTTCCACTTGACTTGCTCATGAGGACAAAATTGATGCAGGAGCATCCCAAAAACATCTACAATGGCTACATGAAGACATGGTCAAATTTGGAAATTCTCAAGCATACAAAGCTCAAGTCATGTCTTAGTTTTGTATTTGAATTCATATTGTTGTCTTTTCCCTCCAAAATGTTGTTAAGGAGGAATAAATGTAAATATTAAATGTAAAAGTCAAAGGAGTGAAAAGGGGTGAAAGTGGGTTGAAAGGAATCCCCACGTTGGGAGTTTGTTGAGTAAAAGTGGAGGAGATGGTTGAAAGATTTCAACCATAAGATATTAGTTGAGATTATCTCTCAACTTAGATATTAGTTTAGAAAAATTCTCCTTTCTCGTTTCAAAGCCCAAGTTGGCATAGGAGACTCTTTCAAAGAGTAATAAATGTAATGAAAGAAAGAAGAGAGGAGTACGTAGAAGGAAAGATAAGGAGGATCTCTTTTAGAGAGAGAAGGAGTCAGTAGAGGTCTACAATACACAGACAAATACCAAATATATTTTATGGGAAAATGAGTTCAATGCAATGAGTGACATGGAAGGTGTCTCATATCTCCTTTCTACCATCATGGCGGTTGTGAAGGTTTATGTGTAGATTCAAATCTATTATTTTATAATGGATTTTGGGCTATGGTGAAAATTTACCATTTGAATAAACACGGACCGAGCTGGTTAGAGCCGAGTTCATTTGGTGTAGACCAAGGAGCCATTTTTAAAGAGTATGCAATGAAATTCCAAGGTCCGTGTATATGAATGTAGAGAAAGGTGGATATAATAATAATAATGTTTTGACAATCAGATTTGCACAGGTTTCTCATAAACGAGAGGGGTCCTGTGTTTAAGGTGGCTCTTACTTGCATTGTGTCTATTATTACCTCTTGTTGCACCTTTGGACTACCATGGCTTGCTAAATGTACACCTTTCCCTATAGGATTGGATGAATCATGTCCTACAATTGGTCGTTTAGGAAATTTCAAGAAGTTCTAGTGTGATCTTGGTCATTACAATGATCTTGCAAGCTTGTTTTTCAATACAAATGACGATGCCATTCAAAATCTTTTTAGTAATGGCACTGAAATAGAGTTTCATTCCTTGTCTATACTATTGTTCTTCAGTGCAGTGTACGTTCTTGCACTTTTGATGTATGGAATTGCAGTACCATCATGTCTATTCATACCTATGATTTTGGCTGGTGCCAATTATGGTCGATTTGTTAGAATTTTAATGCGATCATTCACAAAGCTGGATCAAGGTCTTTTTGCAGTGCTTGGTGTAGCTTCCTTTCTTAGGGGCTCAATGAGGATGACAATTTCATTATGTGTGATTATTCTGGAGTTGACAAATAATTTTTGGATGCTTCCTCTGGTCATGTTGGTGCTTTTGATATATAAGACAGTTGGTGATGAGCTCCTTCCTCGTGAAAGTGCTAAGGTATCTGTATTTGATTTTTGATAAGGACTTCATGTTTATTATGGCAAAGTTTTTAAATTGGATGAACATTTGGATAGGTTATTCGATTCTGCTAAGGCAATAGCATCCTTTATATTGTCACCGATCACATATATGAGGGTCTGAAGATTGGGTTTTACCTTTAAATCTACAATTTTGTTTTATCTAAGATTTAATGGCTTTTTAGCCTTATATCACGTGAGTAAACTATCCAAATTTTAGGAGAATCTAGATAATATTACATGAGAAAATATTTTGTCAATATTGCAGTTTAGCCTATTTGTAGTCTAATGACAACATCGCATCAATTTTGGTATCAGAGCTAGTAAGCTCCTGGAAAAAGGAAAATTTTGTACTCTTCTAATTAGTTTTTGTAGAGATAATGTACTTTGTGAAGTTGCAGGTTCAAGGTAGTCAAGCCATTGAGGCTTAAGAGGAGACGAAGCCAAGGGAGGTTTAGTGAAGAGCCAAGAGAAGCTCTAGAAGAAGAGCATAGTGAATGCTCAAGAGAAAGATCCAAAGCAAGGTAAGCTTGGATTTGAGAAATTATTGATATTTGGTTAGAGTAGTGTCATATTGCCATTGACTCAAAGTGTGAGTCTAAGTAAAGCCATTAAGTAAGATCAAAAGACTAGGATGCAAAAGGCCTAGGTGAGATCAAGGAGATTGTCAAAAGACCAGTCAAGGAGAAAGGCTTGGGCGAGACAAGTGGACCTGAAGGGATCAAGAGACCAAGGTGAAAAAGACTTGGGTGAAGATTTCAGAAAAAGAAGTATTGTTGAAGGCACTACAGAGCAGCAAGGCACATGAGGGTATTCAGAAGAAGGAAGCAAGCATCCAAAAGAAAAGAGGTATGACTGGTAATGAAATTGATAAAGAGATTGATAGTTTGAAAAGAGATTTAGCTAATTTTGTAGATAGATATGAGTCTTGGATGCAGATGGACAAGCAAGCATGGGTATGGCCAATGAGGAAGAGGTTGAAGTGGCCAATTGATCTCCTAATGAAGAGGAGAAGAAGGCAAAATGAGATTGCCAAGAAGAGAGAAGCCCATAGAGGCAAGAAGATAAGAAGGTTGCCAAGAGAGCAACAAAAAGAGGAAGAGATTGTGAAAAATGTTCTCATTGTGGAGAACAAGAGAAGAGAAGAAAGAAAAGATGAAGTGTTAGGAAGAACACTTGAGAAGATGAGAGTGTTGATGAAGAGCGCACTCATAGGGACCTTGTGGTCTCTTATTTTTATATCTAATGTTGTCTTTGCATGGGTAATTATAGGTATGAGCAGCCTTGTGAAGGTCAGAAGAAAGGCCTTGAAGAATGAAGAGATTGGTGCAAGAGAAGACACCAAGTGCACAAGTGAATGTGTACGAGGAAAGAAAAAGTTTGCTATTGTTGATAAGGAAGAAGAAGAGATGCATTGGTTAATGCATGAGGAAGGTGTTGAGGACCACATACAAGTAAGAGGAGAGATGGAAGATGAGGATGACTTCCATGATGCCATGGAATATCAAGAAGAGGCAAGAGAACAACAAAGCACAAAGGAAGAGAAAGATTACTCCATGGATCAAGCTATCAAAGAGATAAATGAAGTGTTAAGACCTGATTTTGATTGTTATTGTGAGCATGAAGATGTTAATACACAGGTTAGAAGAGGCAAGAGGAAGATGAAGTCCTCACACAAAGCAGTCAATCATGGATATATAATGCCTAAGTGGATGGTGAAGCACACAAGCAAGCAACAAGTAAACAAGCAGGCAAGTTTACCTTATAAGATTGGATTTTCTCATATTCCTAATATGAATGTAGGTGTGCAAGAAAATAAAAGGACAAACAAAGTTGGTTTTTTAGTATTGTCACAAGAGCATGGTTACAGGATGCCTAAATGGCTTGTGAAGTCAATTGATAAGAGAAAGAATCAAATGTGGGTTCCTAAAAAGGCAAAAAGTGAAGAAGATGTGAGTGTTGAGGCAACAACACCAAGAAGTCAATGGAAGAGGATTGAAGGTGATTCAAGCAACCAAGAGAATGAAGGTGAGATGGTGAGTATGGAAGAGGCATTCCATGAAGACAAGACACTTGAGAGGTATACCAAAGAAGTAAAAGGTAAGTCAATTGCTTACAATGAATGGGATAATGATGTTTTTCAATCGTTTAATGATATTTTTATGGAAAATGAGGTATGGAAACTATCTATGAGGACTAATATTCAACAAGGAGAGAGTTCCATATGGTTGGTTAGTGAGGAAAGAGATGGATATATAGCAAATCAATGCCTCATTGAATGCAAGAAACAAACAAGATGGCTTCAAAGAGAAATTGAAGAGAGTAAGGAGACACAAGGTAATGATGTTTCAATTGCTTTTGATAAGTGTACTAATGAAGAAGTTGGTTTATGTGAAGACAAGCTAAGAAAGGATGAGATGAAGAGTAAGGCTAGTGAAGGACAAGTAATCCTTGTGAGTGATAAGCCCAAGTTTGATGAAGTGAATGAGGAGATAGATGAAAGCTCACTAAAGGAAGAAATGAGAATGTTGGAAGAGCTCTTTAGTTCTTCAAGAGAGCTACATACAGGCACAAACCATGATGAGAACACCATTGGTGAGAGTAAAGCAAGAAAAGATAACACTAAAGAGGCAAAGGCAGTTTTGGCCAAAGATCAGAAGAATGGAGGCAGCCAAGAGACTTTATGGTCTCAAGTTTTTACTTTTAACATTGTCTTTGATGTTTTGAATGCAGGTATTAAAGTTGTGGAGATGAATGAAGTCCATAGTTCAATGGACAAATTTTTGAACCAAGAAGATCAAGAAGATCTTGAAGACATGTATAAGAATGAAGCATGGAGATGGGACATAACAGCTGAAAAGGAGATGAGGAGAAGAACATACCAGAAAAGGAAGAAAAGCAAGAAAATGAAAGACAAAGACTACCAAACACAAACACTAGCATTGGCATTCACAACAAGACCTTGGGATCCAGGCATATAGTGAAGACTAATGCATGGAGGAAGAATTTCATTTGAACTAAGGTTCAAATTGTTTCTAGAGGGAGAGTATGATGCAGGAGCATCCCAAAAACATCTACAATGGCTACATGAAGACATGGTCAAAGTTGGAAATTCTCAAGCATACAAAGCTCAAGTCATGTCTTAGTTTTGTATTTGAATTCATATTGTTGTCTTTTCCCTCCAAAATGTTGTTAAGGAGGAATAAATGTAAATATTAAATGTAAAAGTCAAAGGAGTGAAAAGGGGTGAAAGTGGGTTGAAAGGAATCCCCACGTTGGGAGTTTGTTGAGTAAAAGTGGAGGAGATGGTTGAAAGATTTCAACCATAAGATATTAGTTGAGATTATCTCTCAACTTAGATATTAGTTTAGAAAAATTCTCCTTTCTCGTTTCAAAGCCCAAGTTGGCATAGGAGACTCTTTCAAAGAGTAATAAATGTAATGAAAGAAAGAAGAGAGGAGTACGTAGAAGGAAAGAGAAGGAGGATCTCTTTTAGAGAGAGAAGGAGTCAGTAGAGGTCTACAATACGCAGACAAACACCATATATATTTTATGGAAAAATGAGTTCAATGTAACAAGTGACATGGAAGGTGTCTTGGATCTCCTTTCTACCATCATGGCAGCTGTGAAGGTTTATGTGCAAATTCAAATCTATTATTTTATAATGGATTTTGGGCTATGGTGAAAATTTACCATTTGAATAGACACGGACCGAGCTGGTTAGAGCCGAGTTCATTTGGTGTAGACCAAGGAGCCATTTTTAAAGAGTATGCAATGAAATTCCAAGGTCCGTGTATATGAATGTAGAGAAAGGTAGATATAATAATAATAATGTTTTGACAATCAAATTTGCACAGGTTTCTCATAAACGAGAGGGGTCCTGTGTTCAAGGTGGCTCTTACTTGCATTGTGTCTATTATTACCTCTTGTTGCACCTTTAGACTACCATGGCTTGATAAATGTACACCTTGCCCTGTAGGATTGGATGAATCATGTCCTACAATTGGTCGTTCAGGAAATTTCAAGAAGTTCTAGTGTGATCCTGGTCATTAAAATGATCTTGCAAGCTTGTTTTTCAATACAAACGATGATGCCATTCGAAATATTTTTAGTAATGGCACTGAAACAGAGTTTCATTCCTTGTCTATACTATTGTTCTTCAGTGCAGTGTACGTTCTTCCACTTTTGACGTATGGAATTGTAGTACCATCAGGTCTATTCATACCTGTGATTTTGGCTGGTGCCAGTTATGGTCGATTTGTTGGAATTTTAATGCGATCATTCACAAAGCTGGATCAAGGTCTTTTTGCAGTGCTTGGTGTAGCTTCCTTTCTTGGGGGCTCAATGGGGATGACATTTTCATTATGTGTAATTCTTTTGGAGTTGACAAATAATTTGCTGATGCTTCCTCTGGTCATGTTGGTGCTTTTGATATATAAGACAGTTGGTGATTAGCTCCTTCCTCATGAAAGTGCTAAGGTATCTGTATTTGATTTTTGAAGACTTCATGTTTATAATGGAAAAGTTTTTAAATTAGATGAACATTTGGATAGGTTATTCGATTTTGCTAAGGCAATAGCATCCTTTATATTGTCACCGATCACATATATGAGGGTCTAAAGATCGAGTTTTACCTTTAAATCTACAATTTTGTTTTCTCTAAGATTTAATGGGTTTTTAGCCTTATATCACGTGAGTAAACTATCCAAATTTTAGGAGAATCTAGATAATATTACATGAGAAAATATTTTGTCAATATTGTAGTTTAGCTTGTTTGTAGTCTGATGACAGTAGTGCATCAAAAATCCTCATATCTTGAATTTGATAGAGCCATGACTAAGTCTACTTTTAGTGGCTATAAGTACTTGCTTGTCAAGGATGTGGCCATTTTGGAAGATAAGACACTCTTCCATATCTTGTTTATATCTTCACATACTCTAACTTGAATATATATCTTTACTATAGATTGAAAACCAATCTCATTTATTGGTTTTCCTATAACTATCATGTCAATGAATAGCTTACAGACCACATAGATTCTTTCCTAAACCATATTAGGTCTAAGTAGACCTATTATGCCTTTGAAACTTGTGAAAGATAAAGACTTATTATAAGCAATGTTGAAAACACAAGAAAACTGAGTCTACATGCTCTAGATCCTCCAACAAAGGTCTCGACTAAGCTGCATTGGCATCCTTTGAAATATTTTCCCTAGTTTGAACTTAGGTCATATTTTCTCTCCATTGAAGTCCCTTAGCTTTTGAATTTTAATTTTATCCACTTATCTTAACCTAGGCTCCCCGATCATGACATTTGTTAGCTCCTCATTCTTCTATGGGATCTTTCTATCAACTCCATGATTTAATGCACTTATGCCATGTGGTGGACTTGCATTTAATATGAGATCCTTGACTTTTTGACCTCATTTACACCATTGATCTAGTAAGCTCGGTGAATGCATGCCATTGATCTTTTGTCTGATTGATCGAATATGCACTATTTATCTTTTGATTCATCATGATTATGCCACTTGTTATCCCTTCATTTAATCTTAGGATCATCTAAATTTTTGATTGTGAGCTCATTGTTGATCTTTGGATGCATGATTAAATGCACTCCATTAGATATTTGGGACCCACTGACTCTATCCTATTGTTACTCACTATTGGATCTTTGATTTTATGAAATGATGATCATTTATATTGTTCTAGGCACCTTTTGACTCTTTGACCTTGCACATGTCATAAATCTTCTACCCAAGATCTTGAGATATTGACATCTATCAGCTGTGCATTCATCCTTGGAACATTTGAAATCAAATAGATATTTACCATGGTTTTAACTTGACGTCCCCATGCATGTCTCATTTTGTTTGTTTAACTTTAAATGCTTGTAGCTTAAGATAGACAACTCATCAAGTCATGAAATTTGCAAAGAATGTTCAAGGCATGACTAACCTCATGTTTGTGAAATCCTTTAGCTTTGAGAGGCATCCTAAGTGAACTTATGAAATGTGTAACCAAACTAACCTATCTATTTCTACATGACATTTGATGATGGTCTGGTCCATCTTCTTCACTTGCTCAAATCATTCAATCATTTGGTCAATCAAGAACTCTACTTAGCTGATCTATCTAGGTATAAGCTTTGTATGTGGGCCAAAATTGGCCAACAATGTATTTTGGGATGGTTGGACCCATTGGTTACAATGGTCACCTCCCTTCACATTTCACTATAAATAGGGTTTTACTCTTATAGTGAAATATTATAAAATAGAAAGTTCATATTTACATGTGGAAAATATTTGTAAGGGCTTTGTGAAGATTATTTGAGAAGTGAGAAGAGTAAGAGGATTTGTATTGGGGTATTATAGTTTCTTGAATATTAAATATCAACTACTATGGTTTTTTACCTCCATTAGAGGGTTTTCCACCTAATTACCTATGTAATGTGTTTTTGATATGTGTGTAATCTTTGATTATTAATCTTGTGTCTAGATTATTACATACATATTATATTGCATAATATTTCTTTATGGAATCAAAGCTTTGGGATACTGTGATTGATTGGCAAGACTATTGATCATTAGAAACCTCAATCAAAGTAGTTAATACCTTTATCAAGATAATTTAAATCAATTTTGAAACAAAATTCAGACTTGTAGAGGAATGGTATGACCTTGAAAGACTTCTAAACATTATTCTTCATTCAAATTTTTTTCGGCCATCCCTTGTAGATTTTTAGATCTTAATAAAGATTAGATTGAGCATTCAAACCTCAAACAAGTGACTATATAACAATTTAAAGATCATTTTTTCAAGCAAATCTTTTATGGGATGCCATTTTTAGTCTTATATAACCTCCTGCCTAAATAAATTTATCAAAAAATGTTTTCAAAGCTTCTTGTTCCAGTTTGAGGTGATTAAACATTGGATATTCATCATCTTAGCCTGCCAAAACCTTTGCTAGACTTTCATAGGGATTCCAATCATTTTTTTGAATTTTTCCACTTCCACTTGGGTGCCATAGTACAGTTTGGGAGGCTAAAATTTTTTTCATCAAAATTCAATTTTAAATGCTTTTTTCGCATTAGAGCAATTTCATGGTGATTTACAAGTTTTAAGGGCCTAAGAAGGCCTCTATCACTCTATAGCACCACCCTTGCTTCCATAATAGTTCCATTGTCACCTACAAGAAAGATTAAAGGTTAGTATTAAGTCTTTGAATAAAAATATTTGATTTATTTAAATCTTTTATTTTCCATGCAAATAAAAGGGGTGCCACCCACCAATTTCTACTTGTTTTTTAATCTAAAAGTTAAAAAAACTAAAATATTGTACATGTACTATCTCTGTGTGTGTAATAAAATAATCTTTAACAAAAAATTAGTGCATATATTATTTCAAGTGGTAGTGTAGAGGAGTTGGTGGGTATTATTTTTCTAGGCTCTTGTAAAGTGGAGGTCTAGTGTTCAAAACACACTACCACCAAGTTATTTTTCATCAAATTACTTTATTGTAGTTTTATTTTTTAAAATATGGTAATTATAAAACTTTTTTGATTTGTATGTCAAGTATCACATGTTCAAAACCCCAATGTTGTTGACTTTTGTGACACTTGACCTTGACAATCTTTCATTGAGCATTATCATGTGGCTAGTCATTTCCTAGGTTTTTTTCACATTCTAGATACATTGGTGTGGTCATTTTTTAATTTTTAAGCCTCTTATTATAATTTTTACATATTTTTTAATCATATTATTTTGTATGTGACACTTGCGACACATAGATTGATTTTATTACTTTAATTTTTCACATTATTTATTATATGTTGGAACAAATATTTGTTGTTTATAATTATAATTTGATTTACTATCATATAAATTTAGAATTCACACTAAAGAAGGTTATTTATTAATAATTATTCTTTTATTAGTGTATTAATGTGATACTTGTGACACCTTATTTTGTTGTAATCTTTCATAATTTTATTGCTTTATCTAGCATTAACTTGAAAATTTATTATTTATATCTCAATGAAAACTTCATTCATGATTGATTAACATTGATGTTTCAAATAGAGTACAAATTCACATTTAAAAAGGGTTTAAATCTAAGTATTATCTAGTGTTGTAGTGTCAATTTTAAAGGGAAGCAATGTCTTCTCCTAATTTTATATTAGATAAATCTCAAAATTTTAATGGATCTAACTATAAAATCAATAAAATTCACATTAAATCATAATTTATGCCTCGAAAGTTATGAAATATTATTGTTTCTAAAATTTCAAACATGTTTTAATAGAAATTACAAGAAGCCATGTTGATTATCTTGCAGAGTGTTAAGGATGAATTCCTACTCTATATTGGTAATCAAGAGTATCCTAGTGATGCTTGGAAACTCATTGAGTCCACGCATGAGGGAAATCATCTCCCTAAAATTATTAAATTGATTTTTGAATTGCTGACTACACCTATGAAAGGTGATGAAAAGGCTTTTACTTTTATTACTAAAATTAAGAATATTAAAATTTGGTTAGATGGTTGTAATAGTAATTTGATTCAAGATCAATTGCTTTATTTTATTATTTAGCTTAACATTCATGATTTTTTTAAATTTTTATTTCAATTTTGAATTCATAGTACCAAATAGAGCAAGATATCCCAGACCTCACTACTCTATTAGCTCTTTTGATTCAATAAGAGCAAGTGATGTCTAATTTTTATTCTAAAGAGAATGCCACACAAACACTTCTTACTCTCAACCCTATTTATGAGAATAATAGAAACCAAAAACCTAACCCTTAAAGACAAAAATGGGAACAAAAGATCTGGTAATAAGAATCATAAACCTAAATTTAATGAGAATTATAATTTGTGTGGTAAATTTGGTCATATAATGCAACCGTGTTATAAAAACAAAGATAAAGTTAATAATCAATATTATAAAAATGAAAAAAGAGAAATCTAATCAACACAAATAGAAGAATAAAAATCCCAATTAGATTCATAATCAAGATTATAATTTTAATGTTATTGCTTTAAATGTTGCTTTATTTGCTTCAAATGTGAATGAATGAATTCTAGATAGTGGTTATTGCACCATATGAATTGGTTATATAGTATTTTGTATGATTATAGAGATATCTTTGAAAATATATATTTAGGAGATAATTCATTTTTAGAAGCAACTAAGCAAGGAAAGGAAAAATTTACAAATGTTATTATTAATGATGTTTTCTATGTACCTAAGCTTAAGAAAAAAATGTTATCTTGTTCTCAAATTACTAATGATAATTTAATTGTAATATTACTTAAATATATGTGGTCTATTATAAATCAATATGGTTTTATGATTTTTGTTTTTCAAAATAATGGCTTATATACTATTATTGCTTGTTCTACATGTTTACTTTCATCGCATAGTAAGAACGAATCTCAATTATGGCATGAAAGGTTAAAGACAAGTGAATTTTATAAGTTTTCATGATATGTCTTCTCATAATATTGTTTTTGGTTTACCTTTTACCTCTTCCCACCATGAAACTTAAGAAGATTGCTCACATGGTAAGTAATATACTAATCCCTTTCACAAGAATCATGATGCAAATTCCTCTTATCCCTTATAATTAATTCATAGCGATGTTATAGTACCTATTGAAGTTGCATCTCTTAATAGTTATTTTCTTAAGAGTGTAATCATCCAAAAGTGGTATTTGACTACTAAGAGTGCTACTTGAGACTACCTATCCCTAGCTTAGCCTTAGACCTATCCTAGAGCCTATTATCACACTTATCAAACTTTTGTGTGGGCCACATACATCCCTAGTCAACCCTAAAGTAGTCCCAAACCCTTATTTCCTAATCCTATCCCTTCATGCCTAGTGTTATACCAATTGGACACTAACATCACAATAATTACACTAGTGCCCCCAAAATGGTGCTAAAATCCTTTGCCATATCTTTTTTGAAATGGACATATTTTCAAAACTAGAACCTCCCAAGGTCCACCTAGACATCTTTTATCATACACACAAGTAATATAACAATAACAACACACACACACACACACACACACACACACACACACACACACACACACACACACACACACACACACACACACACACACACACACACAAATTTTAACCCTCTAACTAATAGATGGAAATTAGATGAAAAATACACATTCAAACTCAGAATAAGTGAAGCACAACTAAGGTTATCAATCCCTATCCTACCCTACTTTTGCATACTACCATCTACAACAATCATAAGCTTGGATTATCTAGATTTTTAGTCTCAAGCACATTCAAGGCACTCAAGGCCGCTATCATAATATCATCACTTACACTTAAATAACACTTAGGTAGGAAGAACTACATTGGGTTTGATCCCTCCTTAGAGTATTGGTAAGTAGGCAACTCTCTTCATAATAGGGTGTTAAGGATATCCATCCTACCCTACAAATGAACACACTTTTTAGCTCATGCTCTAGTTATTTTACATAATAAATCAGTCATTATAGGTAAAATATAGGTCTCTAAAATTTTTTCATGCATGAACAAACCCTAAAGATCTAGACATAGGTGCACTCAAAAGCTCAGGATAATCCTGCATAGAGGACACTACTACCAATATCATGACACTACCACCACTTTTTTAATAATGGTGCTACTATCCAATTATGTTTTTACTATCCAAGAGGGGATATAACACTAAAATTTAGTTTATAACACTCATACCAAATTCCACCTTACTTTCTAGCACTTAGATCATCCATATTAAGTGTTTTCTAGCTAAGTCATTACTTGCACTATTTATTACTATTTTTATAAAAGTCAAAGCTAGTCAATTCTATAAAAAATCAATGGCTATATTTACTAAATATTATTTTCTTGATTTAGTCTACTCAACTCTTTAAAAAATATAGGATTTACATACCCTAAGTCTTAAAAGGTTAAAACATTTGGTGAACTTGACTTAATTCAAATATTGCACAAAACCCTAACTCTAGATAACCCTAGGGTTTACATTTCTAGCATATACTCAATTTTTAATCTGCATCCTATCATCATGATTATCATGATGCATGCCATTTTATACTTCATGGTACAAAGTATTATGCTTTTCTTAGCATGTTTATTACCATCCATTAGTGGAAAAGTACACATGTATGTCACTCCTCTCATGGATCATGTTAGAGCTAAGCTTATTTTACATATTGGTCCTCCCTCATGTGAGTCCCATTATTATGAGGATCATTTCTACATGGATCACTTTGAGTTACCTTTGCTTACTACTAGATGACAAAGGGCTCAAATGAATCCTTTTGTTTCACCTCCACCTAGACCAGTTGATTATCTTCACTCCCATCCTGCCTCTACTACTCACCCCTGGCAAATAGTAGATCTTGTGGTTCAAGTTATTACTAAGTGGAATAGGGTGCCTCCTCAGCCTATATAGGAGAAATGTAATCCAACCATCCCTCCTCATCCCCATCACACTTTAACAAGACATAGAGACCAATAAAGAGCATTTGATATTTTAGATTAGTTGAGAAATACATTGACTAAGATACCCATATTGGAATAAAAGATAACTATTTTCAAAGATATATTTTTTCAAACACTCAATCATACATATTCACCTCATGACATAGGGACATATTAATTTTCATCTATCATGAACACTATCAAGGATTTTTAGGATATTATATTTTTTTTTGATGAGGACTTGCCCTCATAGTCATTAATTGCCTAAAAATTACCAATTTTTTATTCAATAAAAAATCAATACCACCACTATTAAACAAGTTATTATCGACAATGGTTCAATAATTAAAATATGCAACCTCACATTTATACAAACCATGGGGGTTGATATAGCACCCATTTAAAATACATGTACAAATATTAGAGGTTCTGATGGCATTCCTAGACATACATTGGGTTTTATTACATTGGACATTATGGTAGGGCCAAAAAACTTACCTATACACTTTTAGGTGATGCCTAATCATTTGAACTATAAATTATTACTCAGGAGACCTTGGATGCATGATATGGAGGTCATACCCTCTAATTTACACATATGCATCAAGTTTTTACATGATGGATATTTATACACTTGTCCAAAATATAATAAACCATTTAGATATTTTAGACTCATTGAGCCTACTATCCTGAGTACATCTTCAGATGAAAAACCTAATGTTTTCATAGAATCCACACATAGTGAAATTCCAATTGAGTAGATGAATACATATGAGGTTAGGGAGCCTATCAACACTATTCCTACACCTCCTCTAAATCTTCCAACAACACATTTACCTCCACTGATGATGGAGGAACAACCTACCATAATATAGATATCCCCACTTAGGGTAGATGATGAGAGTATCATAACAAAGTTACCACTACTTGTTAACTAAGGAGAAGTATACATTCATAACTTTGATAAATATTGTTAGGCCACCATAGAGGATGATTCAACACCTATTGATATTGATGACTATTTATGTGGATTAAGTTTCACACTAGTGGGTCGAGGAGAGTATAGAGATGATTTTAAGGCACTTGTACCTCTTCCTATATTGGTAGTACCACTTGTTCAAAATCATATATCTAAAGGTTATCATACTTAGTTACAATCAATGGTAGATCCTTTCATTAATTTTGTACATATGGTTATTGTAGACATCCAATTCCCAACATTGTTGTGTTGAAATTGTCAATCTTACTCAAAATTTGTGAAAAAGGCATAAATTGGGCTAAAATCACTTAAATGCACTAAATGGTTTGAGATTGTCATATAAAAGTGATAATTTAGACTGATGTATCCCTAAATGGGCCAATGAATTTTATGTGAGTATTAAATTTGATCAAGTCATTTTGAGTCAAAATGATGAAAATACATTTTGGTACTCTGGATCACTCTTTTCTTCTAATTCAGAAGTACACGACATGTGCATGTATTATTTTGTGTTGACAACATCCTAAATAGGATGACAGTCCATACATAACTAACATCACATTCTAATTCCTCTCTAGTAAAATTATGATCTAATAATATGAAATTCTGACTAGTTTGATTAATTATGTACCAATTTCCAAAGAATTGCACTAAAATTGATTGATCTTACTTAGGCAAATTAAACCAAATTATGAGCTTAAGTAAGAATTCCATGGAAGTTATTGAATATTTATTTTTTGGAAATTGATTCTTATTATCTGAAACATCAAATGACATAATCAATGGGGTGGCATGAATAAGCCATAAATGCAACAAATATCAGGTTCATGAGCTCCCAAACCTCTTTAATGCCTTTTCCTCCCAAATATTTATGAGTATATTTATGGACTAAATATATAATATTGGATTAATGGATTTATGAGTATATTCATCTTGAGATGGATGGTCATGATTGATCCTAATAAATTTGGAAAATCTATAAATAGGAGGGCCAAGACTGCTTTGATTAAGCTTAATTTGTGTAAACGTATAATGTGGGATTCTCTCCACAACCTTTCTTTGTGTTTATTATTATGCTTTATTTTAAATAGGATAGCTTCATTGATAGACATAGATTTGATTTCATATCATGAGCCTAGATTATACTTGGTGTTCTTGAGATAGTGGAGGAGCTTGCTTTGTACAATTTTTGAAGACTTGAGCACCAAATCAAGGGGAAAACATGTTTTGAGCCGCTTATGGATGATGGGATGCTCTTGGGAAGGTAATGTATGTTTGCTTTCTTTCATTGAGTTCTTAATTATTATTTACATACCCCATTGAATAGGTTATCCTATATTTTTATGTTCTTATGCATTTCTTGTGTTTTTCATGACTAATTCTTGATCTAATCATCTTTATAATCCATTTATACATATTAGCATGCCCGATGGGACCACACATATCAATCTTGGATTTCCTTAAAATTACTTAAAAAGTCTTTTAACATCAATTTTTATCTTATTTTTCCCATGTTTTTGATGTTTTTTGTTATTACATAGATCACACAATGATTGATGTCAATTCTGGTTGGTCAAGGCTAATTGATATTGGTTACGTTGTAGGGAAAAATATGTCTAAATGCATTTCTGAGCTTTTCTCAAGTTTGTAGTTGTCAATTTGAGTTTTTAAGTCTCTGGTCTAAACATTATTATTGATCCAAAAATTTTCTTTTGGAAATTTTATCCTAACATTATGCTAACAAGTTTTTTGTCAAAATATTTTTTGCCTAAGGGTTCATAGGTGATCATTATCAGCTAGTTTTGACCAAAAATGGTTAGTTTACGACTGAAATAGGTCTTGCTATAATTGGAATTAGTAACTCCTTACTAAAATCAATTTATATCTATAAAAAATAGAGAACTCAAGAGCAATAAATCCAAACTTGCTTTTTTCATTACAAATTGTGCTTCAAAGCTAAACAGAACTCTTTAACTTTCTTGCATGACCCATGAGGAAAAGTGATTAATTTGAGCATAATTAAGTCTTAAACCTTCCCTTTGGTGTTTAAAAGGAACCTAGATGAGCATGTTTATATCTTGAACCTTCATTTTGGTGTTTAAAATGAACTTAGATGGTTTATTTGATTATTTTATCAATGTTTTTCTAAGTTTTTGAAAACTATGGCCAAGGGGCCAATAACTTCACCTAACATTTTAGTTTGGTGTATAAAATGAAAAATCACTCAAATTTAAAATTTATTGAAGTATTATTTTATCCAAATCATCTATTGCTTATTAGATTATTTGAGAGAAAAGAATTACACATGTATGCTCTACCCCCGTCCCCTATATGGACCTTGGGTGACCAAGAGTGCCTTCTCATTATGATTTTGCCTTTGTTCAAGGTGTGAAAAGGAAGTTGTCTAGGATTTCCCCATGACTCGTATGGATTGGGTGATCTAAAAATAACCCTAAAGCCTTTTCATTTAGATCATTTTTATTTTATGTAATTGGCTTGTGGAGGGGAGGTCATTTCCTCTTCACGAGTTCTTTAGGAAATCTTTAACCCGAGGCTTCATATCTTGACAATGACTTAAACCTCTCTCCATGGGGGGTGGGGGTTATATAAATTGGTATCACCCCAATGGTATGTTTTATTGAGTAGTTAAGCAAACTTTGTTAGTGGCAAGCCATCCCAAAATGTATGATTGATAAGGACAATGCACTACACTAAACAATTGATGGATGTAGTGGTTGTGAAAAGGAAAAGACCTTTTCACAACAAGCTAATTGACATAGATCTAATTGATGTGTTGCATCCCTTATGTTAACCACACTTGGGAACATATAGATAGTCATAAATTATAAGTTTTAGACAAACCCACTTGCCATGGAGTATTGCTGATGTAGGGTGTGTCTGAAGGTCCATGTCACCATATTATCTCTTGGGATAAGGGTGGTGTAAAATACCCTACCAACTCATATGATTTTATTTTTGGATTAATAATTTAATTCTTTTCAAGTGCATATATAAAGACATATTTCAATAGTACAAAGCGACCTTATCAGTTTAGGGCCTAGGATGATTACTTAGTTATATTTATCTTTACTTTTACTTAGTCTTTATTTGAGTCAAAAATTGATTGTAAACAAACATCATAACGAAACACATTGTCCACCATTTCTTGAAAATGGAGGCGTAATGTCGGTCATATCCAAATCATCTTTTCCTTGTTCAAATTCTCATCTTAAACATTATGTTTATATTATCTATTTAGTGCAGTTTTGCTTCCCCTTTGAGTCTAAACCACTTTCTAAAAATATTTAAGTCCTTAATTGATAATTAAAATTTGGAATTGCACCTTTCTAAGTTATTAAGTCAACATGTTAAATTATATTTTCTATTTTCACTTAACTTTAGTTAACTTGGGTTCAATTTCCTATTTGGATTGAAGGCTGTTTATAGACTCATCATTATTTGATCATTGGTGAACTTAGGTCATCTAGTGTATCTCTCACACTCTAAGTTTTAGAACACATTTTATTCTACTTCTTATTACCATGTCGTGATGTTGTACTGCCCATTTGGTTCTAGTTTTATACTTAGGAATTCTTGTATGTTTTCAAATCTTGAGTTTCTTGGTTTGTGTTGTCACCTTCCTAATCCGAAGGGATTTCTTCTAGTTTCCTAGTAGAAACTCATCAAAGCTGAAATAGATTTTAGGGTATTGATGTATCTCTTAACCTATATTTGGTGTACTAATTTACACTTAGGTTTTTGAGTTATCATACCCTCTTCTGATTTATATGATTTCAACCCTACCCAAAGTTGAGCAATTTCATGAACACATTCTTTAAATTATGTGTTTTACTATGCCACATCCTTTTTATTATAGTCTCTTTATTACCTTATCACTTGTTTAAAAAGATCAAAACATATACCTTGTTTAAACATTTACAAAACATTTTTCCAAATCTTCAACAAATGTAGAGAACAACCTTCTAGACATGATACTAAGGTATACTCACAATAGGGTCTCTTGTGGTCGTAGTTACAAGGTAGAGCCTTTTTATGGTAGATATGAGAACTCTATCTTGTTTTATTATGTCTCCCTCTTTGATATTATTTTTTGAATACCAATCAAATCCATGCCAATTTTTTCATGTCATCCTCATCCTATCCCTTTGATTTGCACACCATGCCCAAAGGTTACCATTTTAGGATATCTTCCTTTGATTTGTGTACCATGCTCAAAGGTTACCATTTTAGGTTATCCCCATTCATATTGTGTGAGTGATCTGGCTCTAAAACATGCAAAGGTTACCATTTTAGGATATTCTCTTTCAGCTTGCATGAGCCAATAAGTTCTACAATATGTAAAGGTTACCATTTTAGGACCTCCTCCTTTGGTTTAAGTGAGAAACCAAACTACATAATGTTCAGTCATTACCATTCTTTGTCCATCATTGATATTTATTGAGCCTATTATTAAATAACCTCAATTTGATGAATTAGATTTTATTGATCCCTTCTTCGATAGTCTAATTTTTGGAGATCCTATTATTGAACCACAAACCATTGCTCACCTTGAGCCAATTCCCCAATTTAAAAATTTTGTGCTAATTTTTGAGCCTCAATAACAATCATTACCTTTTTAAGAACCATCTTATGAGGACAAAAATGTGTTTAAAGTTGATATTTTATGACCAATTATTAACCAAATCCATGATGTTATTTTTTAAGCACCCATTTCTAATGAGTCAACCTATGATGAGTTACTTATTCATATTTCACCTATTTTTAAAGAGCCTCATCTCCTTGACAAGCTAGTCTCTATAGAGTTATCTCTTGATATTTTCTCACTCATTGAGGAATCTCCTTTTGATAGACAAGATTCTGTTAAGTCATCCCTCGAGAGGTTCCCTCTCTTTGATGGGATTCACCTAGATAAAATAGTTTATGTTGAATCCTTCCTATATGAATCCATTTTTATAATGACCATTATGCCATCACAAGCCATTACTTGTCCAATACTAAGTGTTCAACAAAACATCATTATAGAAACAACCACATCAAATGAAGAATCAGAATTAGAGTCAGGTTCCCTTTCTAAATTGGCATTAGATTTAACATCAGAAGCATAATCACTATCAATCTCAACATTGGATTTAGAGTCCCTTGACTTGGACTCAGCTTCAAAATCATAATACAATCATGGTTGTTACAACATTGGTTGCACTTTCCTTGCATATCAATTTGAATATATTTTTGATCCTTTTATAGTTTTTAAGGATGATTACTTTATCATCAACACAAATTATCCTAGTATCTTCTATGAGGATTGTGATTCCTTTCATCATCCCATTATTACCATCCAATATAGTCATTATATTAACATTGCACCTCCTACAAGCATTGATTGGGACAAACATAATAACACTTTGATGAATTGCATCCATGGTGACATACCATTTACATAATATCAAGGGGAATAAAACCAAATTTAGATAGAAGAATAATATTCCAGTGAAACATTTTTGAAGGCACTACGGGATGATCAAAATTTAAACTCAATATCTTTTAGTGAAACCTTATTGAAGGCATTAGAAGATAATCAAATTAAAATGTTAATATCTCTTTATGAAACCTTCTCAAAGGCACTATGGGATAATCAAAATAAATTTATTGGTGAAAACCTCATCAAGGCACTAGTAGCTGAGCACAAAAGTTCTTTACTTCTTGATGAAGACAAAATATAAGATCAAATAATTATAGATTCCAATACATAACATACTTAGATGGTATCTACTCTCAAGATCAAGTAACATAAAAATATGGTGGTCTTACTAAGTGAATATTCATAAGTATTCAGCTCTACCATAACTAAAATTATGTCGAATCTAGAGTTAGTAACATTGTGTGTGCCAAAAAATCCTAATCTTCATTTGATACCCAATCATTATACATTCTATTATCATCCACATTTTCATTACCCATTTATACCATTTATCATGTGCCTAAAATTATTTACCATCCCAGGCTATAATTTCCTTCACAAAGGCTACAAATATATCTTGTCTCAAAGTCTAAAGGAAGTAGAATCAATGACAAACAAAGATCACAAAAAAATTATTGAAGTCTAAATCTATAACATATTCTTAATAGAGTAACTATTTAGATGAGGTGTTACGTAGAAATTTTTATGATTGATTATTCAAGTAGTCTCACATGTTGACTAGGATATGTATTTCCACATCAATAGGAGAAATATAACCATTTACCCTTCCATTTTCCTTGACTCATCTCTTGGGAGAAACCCTATAGACCATTTCATTTTAGGCATATTATTATATTATGTCCCATTTTCACATTGTTTAAACTACTTTGACTTGAGGTCCTTTGAGACTATGTTGTTAGAGGTACAATCACTAAGAGGGAGGGGTGAATCATTGATCCCATATATTTAAACTTTAGTTCCAATTCTTCCAAACTCTTAATCAGACAATACATACATTCATAACATAGAAAAATGAACATAATGCAAGATCATGTACACAATACAAGATCTACATGGGAAACCTCTTTGGGAATAAAAATATTCTCAAGCCTACAAATAAATGAACTACTATCCTATAATATTATCACAAATAAGATACTGATCAAGTCCTTCTAATCAAGAACATTTTATCAAGTCCTTCTAACCTACAACCTTGATCAAGTCCTTCTAACCTACAACCTTGATCAAGTCCTTCTAACCTACAATGTTGATCAAGTCCTTCTAATCAAAGGTCTTTAGTGAAACTCTATTTGAAAAGGAGCAACTTCCCCTAAGAAAGATCATGTCCTTTAGACCCTCCTTAGAAAGAACACTTTCACCATATAACTAATGTCTTCAACACCTGATGCTGGATCTCTAAATATCACTCTTATCAAATTTTAGAAATAACTATGTCACCCAACACATCCTAATGGCCAAAGTACATTACATAATTGAACCAATATATAAAGATCAATTAATACACATTACATATCCCAACTATCCCCACTCTTCAACTCTGCACACTCAATGCATCCTTTATTGAAACAAATTTATAGAAGCTTCAACAACATAACCAGATGATCATACACATATTCCACACATTGATATGCCTCTCAGATCAACCACCAAACTCAAATAGTCTTCACCTTGACTTCACTTACACTCAAACAACAAGAACACTATTCTGCCAATAGAATTATGACCAATAGGTCGTGCAAACAATCCTCAAATTGATCTACTCATCAACTCATCCACATTGCACTCTACCCCTCCTTTGATCCCCAATTCACATATACAAGCTTATCTCAAAACTCTCTCAAGTCTCTCTCAAATATCCTCTTGAGCATACTCACCCATTCTGCCTCTTCTAGGCTTATTGGGTCCAATGACCTATGTGATCACCTTTAACACCTTTCTCAGACTAGCATGTTTGATCCTTTTCACTCTCTACTAGTACTTACTAACTTATACCTTCTATTTCAAAGGTTATCTCCTTCACTTGGCTCCATACTTTCACTCCCTCATTCAAGTCTTACATGTCTATAAATCACCATCTTTATTTTCACTATATATAGAGAAATCATGAATATAAACACTTTGGTCAGCCATTGCACTTGCATTAACCCTTAAGGCTTGTTCTCATATCAAGACACATATAAAAATAATCTCATAGGTCATCCATAGAATCTATGGGTCACCCCTAAGTAGCTTCACCTTTTAATAAGGCCCTTGTAGCTCTTGCAGGTTTCATAGAGACCTATTAACCCATTTATCACAACATTGATCAAAACAAGAACACATGACCACATTCAAATACATGGGTCCACTCTTTATGTTCCCTAAGACATACTTAAATTATCATAGTCACCTTTTCTCACCTCTACATATGCTCAATCAACTCAAATAGAGACTTTATATATAGAAACACCATTACCAAACATATAGTTAACTTATTAAGCATTGTTCATACTCAAGATAGATTGATCACACCTCCAAAATACTCAGAACATCCTCATGGAGTCTACAACATGATCCAATAGCTAATTCATCATGAGACATTGAAATAACATCTACACAAGCTTAAATATTATTCTTGAGTCACTTGTAAATCAATCAATAACACACAATAAAATTCTAGACTAAATATCTTTGACTATACACACTTTTATATCTTAAAATTAGGTTCATTAGATGCATCATGGAGTCCTCTACAACTTATTTTCTATATAAATAGAAAATTCAAAATTTATCAAAAGTTATGGAAAAAATATAGAGATCTAGTTTTTCCCTATGTGAAATTCAAATATTTGAATTCAAATGATCACAGTTAACCTTCGAACACAATGATCGAATCTTGTGTCTTTCATCTCAAATCAAATATGCACTATTGATCTTGTTTGATATTTAATGCATATGCACCAATGCTTAAACATTAAACCTTAGTTATGTTGAACTCATCTTGTGCAACCTTAAAATGTTGACTCAACACACTTCATGAATCTTTGTGGATCAACTAGGTCATTAGCGATCAACACTCACCATTTGTTCAAACTGTACAAACACCCACTCAATATTGGATCCTTATCTTGTACATTTACTCAATCAATAAACATTGTGCACCTATCTTCATCTCACTACTTCCTAACTTCTTGGGGTAACACACACTGTCGATCTTGCTTGAGATTTAACTCTTTTAAAAATGACCAAGTATGGGGACCCTTTCAATATGCATGAGTAGTCATTTTTGACCCTCAATAAATTCTTCTACACTTTGACATAAGATCTCAAATTTAGACTAGATGATCTCCTTAAATAGGAGAATCTAACCATTAACATACTACTCTTGAAACCTTCGTGCATATGAGATATAATTCCATTAAGATGCCTTATCAAATTTTTTGGTCATAGATCTAACCATGTCAACACCTCCTTGAAAGGCCAACTTTAGTCCTGCATAACTTTTACTATGCTTCAGTGCATGATCTCAAATTTAGTGTAAAAAATCTATGATAAAAACTAAACAAACACATATGACCAGTTTATCTTGATACCTTCACATATGCAAGACATAATACCATCAAAATGCTCACTTGGATTTTCTTTCCACATTAAAAAATTGGCTAGGTATGGAAAAACATAGTCAAACTGCTTGAGAGCCCAACTTTGCATTAACATATCTTTTGATGTGCTTCATTACATGATCTAAAAATTAGCACAAATAAACTAGGTCCAAAATTAAACAAACCCATATGATCACCTTCTCTTTAAACATCCACACATGTGATATATTCTACCATAAAACTACTTACTTGACTCTTTCTGGCCACATTGCAAATTTGGCTATCAGAAAATAGTGAATTCTATCTTAAAAGCCAACTTTTCACCTTCATATCTTTGACAATGCTTTGATGCATGAATTAAGATATGGAACATAAAAACTAAGGAATACTATGATTTCAACCACATGACCAAATCCCCATGACTCATTTTCACATGGAAATGGTGATGTTATCAAACTGCCTACTCAGATTTTCTACCATTGGACCCAAAGTGTCTAGATGAAAACTATGATCAAATAGATGAATTCTACTTATGTAAACAAGATCTCAAAGCAAAGATAACATCTTAGGGACCTATTTCACATTCTCCAATAATCATACTCATCCTTGAACATATCTACACATTGCACACTTTGTCATTGTTACTTAGGCTATCAAAGCACTTCATCCACTCATAAGGACACCTCTATGACATCACCATGACATCAATAAAAACTCTCCAAAAATCTTCCCATTTATCATTGATGTTAAAAAACATCATATATAATAATATAAAACTCACCTTCTCTCTCTTCAAGCACTCCTACAATATGAACTTTCTCCCTCTTTGACACAATGATAAAGTGGACACCAATTGATCCTGAGGACATGAAAAGAATATCAAATGGGAAAATACCATATAAGAAAGATAATATAAACTCTAGCTTACCTTGAGCTTACCATTTCTTGAAAACTTCCTCTTATTGCATGCCAACACTCTCTTCAATCAAGCACTACAACTAATGAATAAATTAGAGGATCCTTCCTAAACAAGTTAATAGATAATTACAAATACATGAAATAAACTATGAAATTAACAATATATTAAGTCAAATAAGTTGAAATAAATTACAATGGCTAAATTGTAGAATCATTGGCCTCTTTGAGGGGGTAAGCTCCTTTGAACAAGCACAATATAATAAATTCATGGATGCCTTCATTGGCCTCAAGACTTACTTATTTACTAAGTCTAATCTAAGCAACTACTACTTCCCATGAATGTGGGATAAAAAAAATGTCCATGGAATGACTTAAAAAGCATATGCATCTATAGAAACTATTACACTAAAAAAATAAAGTGAAAGGGTAACACAGGTTCCTAACATCCCCTCCCTCTTAGAAAAAGCTGTCTTCAAAGCTTCAGATGTGGCAATTGGTGTTGAATCTAAAATAGTGGTTCCCATGTCGCATCCTCTTGTTGCATTTTATGCCACTAAATTATTACTATGTGATGGAGCAGGAGCAAAGTTGGCATGTGCAGCTATCTAGGATTGCCTTTAGTTTGAGAAGGGTGGAAGCTTCATTATCAAATTTTGGTAAAATAGTTTGCACTCTGATGTTGGTGATAGGAACTTTCTTTAGATAAGAGACATGAATAATTAGGTAAACTTGGGAAGAAGGTGGGAACTCTAACTTAGAAGTAACCAACCAAAAATTCTAGAAAACCTTATAGGCCCCATACAACTTGGGATTCAACTTATGATGCCCTTTGAGTTTTAGGGAGGATTGCTTATATGGTTATAAGTGAAGAAAAACCATATCACCTATTTGAAAAGTGCACTCAGAATGGTGCTGATCATCTTATTATTTCATTCAATTTTGTGCCCTATGAAGATTGTCCCACAAGGTACTAAGGATCTAATACTAGACTTGAAGAATCATGTCAACCACTTGAATAGATTAACTACTGGGGGTATATGGAAGGAGCACTAGTGGTGCTTGACCATAGATTACTTCATATGGATTCATTTTCATTGAAGTGTGGTATGAGTTATTATACCACCATTTGGTGAGGGGAAACCACTTTGACCACTGATGTTTCTGTTCCTAGGTGAAGTAATGAAGGAAAGTTTCCAAGTATTTGTTGACAATTTTAGTGTACCCATTTGTTTGGGGATGATAACAAAAGTCATCTTTAATTGGGTGCTAGTGCAGTGAAATAGTTCTATCCAAAAATGGATGGTGAAGGTTACATCACAATCTGAGACAATGAATGAAGGAATTCCATGAAGATGGAAAATCTGGTCCAAGAAAATTTGTGTGATTATGGAGGTGGTATAGGGATGGATGAGGGCACAAAAATGACTATATTTGGAGAGGCAATCATCCACAACCAAGATCACTATTTTCCCTCCAAATTTAGGGAGCCCCTTAATGAAATACATATAAATATTAGTCTAAATCCTAGTAGGGATGGGCAAGGGTTTGAGCAACCTAGGGATGAGTTTTATTTCACCTTTTTTATGTTGGTAGGTATCACATTCAACCACCATCTGTTAAATTACCTTTTTCATTCCCTTCCAAAAGAAGTTGTGTCATGCTCACTCATAAGTTTTAAGAAATCTTGAGTACCCTATAGATGGATAATCATGGAGTTCATAGAATATAGCCTATTAAATATATATGCTTTAGGGAAGCACCAGATGACCCTTGTATTATAGAGAATAACCAACCCAAGAATAATGTGGTAAAATAGATGGGTTAGTGGCCAAATATTTAATGATTTGAGATAATGAGTAATCATTAACATACCCCTACTGTATAATGTCCAACCAATTTGGAATAGGCATACAAATAACTAAAAGGGAAGCTTGGTCTGTAAATATGCGAGATAGAGCATTAGCCACAATATTGTCCTTACCCTTCTTGTAAGTGATCTCATAGTCATAACCCATGAGTTTAATAACCAATTCATATTTTGAGTGGGTGGAGATCTATTATTCCAAGAAATATTTTAGACTCTAGAGATAAGTTTTGATGTAAAAATGATTCCTCAATAGGTATGGCTGCCACTTATATACTTCATGTAAAATGGCCATCATTTCTTTCTCATAAGTAGAAAGTACTAAATTTTTTCCATAAAGGGATTTAATGGTGAATGAAATAGGGAATCATTCTTGGAGGAGAAAAACACCAAGTCCATTACTACAAACATCACTCTCTATAGTGAAGGTCTTGGCGAAATCTGGCATAGCTAGAACATCTGTAGTACACATAGCTTGTTTCAATTCTTCAAATACACACTCAAAAACTTGTGTCCATATAAAAGTATCCTTTTTCAACATAAATATGAGTGGAGGTATAATCTTACCATAATCCTTGAAAAAATTACAATAATATCTAGTCAGACCCAAAAAACCATGGAGGCACTTGAGTGTTTGAGTATGAGGCCAATTTGTCATGGCAGCTATTTTATTAAGATCTACCCAAACCCCTTGGGATGAAATAATTGATAGGACCTAAGTTCCCCAAAGCTCTGACACAACTTGTCAGAATTAAGAGCACACATGATTACCTTTGTATAAGCAACTTAAACATGTGGAAATAACTAGAAGAACAAATAACTATCAATGAGAAATACACAGAATATGAGAGGCAACACACAATTGTATTCAACTCATTACAAAGGAAATTACAATAAAGAGATCACACTCTTCTTCCACCTCTGTGAGGCTTCCTCCTCAAGGGCTCCAAGTAATCTTCCCACCTGAGTAATCTTCTCTCATAGGTCATAACACACAGCTAACACAAGCTATTGTTCACCTCATTGTACATCCAATACAACCGAGTACAAATCGGTACTCCAAGTAGATCTCACCATGATCCTGCTCCTAATGTATTACTATCACCTTGATCTTGCTCCCTCGCCGATCCTCTTCTGACCCTCACATACACACATCCCTACAGACCAACCTGATCTTACTTATCACATGTAGATCTCCACCATGATCCTGCAACACCCTGCATATCAAACCTGATCTTACATACATGGGGAATCCTACTTGATTCCACCATGGGAAGAACTCTCCAAGTTCTACATAGCTCTTCTACAAGTTCTTCACTTAAAAATATAGCCCATGAGTCTATTATATAGATCTCATGCATACATTAATTAGACTTGTGGCTCAAGACTTCAAACTCATCTTCATCATGCAAACTACCCGTTCACTTAACTGACTGTTCATCAACAACAGTTCTGGAACCACCACAGGCGACCAACATCGGTCCTTGCCTGACTGGAGGTGACCGATGCCAGCTGATCCCTACTAATGTTAGTTTCCCTCTGCGCTTCCCCTAATCGACGTCGATTGTGGCCTGCCGATGTCGGTGACTGTCATGCTCAAAGACCTCCATGTTTGCCTAAGGTGAAGCTTTTAGCTCCACACCCTAACAATCTCCACTTGGAGATAAACAGTTGCACCTGTACCTAAACCAGTACTTTGTCTAATCTACATCCTAGCTTGTATTCCTCTTCAAGCTCCCACTTGAAGACAACCCACCACACTCCTTGTGGTGTTAATCCTGTGCCTGACTTTCTTCATTCTCAGCTTACCTTCTTCTACCATTGCTATACTCCCACTCAATCAGAAACCCCTGTGAGTAACCTGTAATCAACAAACCACTAACCAGATCTGGCCATCTATTAGTCAAACTCACTCTGAGAACATCTAACCTTGCTCTGATACCATTTGATAGGACCTAAGTTCCCCAAAGCTCTAACACAACTTGTCAGAATTAAGAGCACACATGATTACCTTTGTATAAGCAACTTAAACATGCGGAAATAACCAGAAGAAAAAATAACTATCAATGAGAAATACACATAGAATATGAGAGGCAACACATAATTGTATTCAACTCATTAAAATAAAGAGATCACACTCTTCTTCCACCTCTGTGAGGCTTCCTCCTCAAGGGCTCCAAGTAATCTTCCCACCTGAGTAGTCTTCTCTCATAGGTCACAACACATAGCTAACACAAGCTATTGTTCACCTCATCGTACATCTAGTACAACCGAGTATGAACCGGTACTCTAAGTAGATCTCACCATGATCCTGCTCCTGATGTATTACTGTCACCTTGATCTTGCTCCCTCGCCAATCCTCTTCTGACCCTCGCATACACACATCCCTGTAGACCAACCTAATCTTACTTATCACATGTAGATCTCCACCATGATCCTGCAACACCCTACATATCAAACCTGATCTTACATACATGGGGAATCCTACTTGATTCCACCATGGGAAGAAATCTCCAAGTTCTACATAGCTCTTCTACAAGTTCTTCACTTAACAATACAGCCCATGAGTCTATTATATAGAACTCATGCATACAATAATTAGACTTGTGGCTCAAGACTTCGAACTCATCTTCATCATGCAAACTACCCATTCACTTAACTGACTGTTCGTCAACAACAGTTTTGGAACCACCACAGGTGACTGACATCGATCCCTGCCTGATTGGAGGTGACCAACACCAGTCGATCCCTGCTGATGTCAGTTTCCCTCTGTGCTTCCCCTGATTGACGTCAGTTGTGGCCTGCCAATGCCAGTGACTGTCATGCTCAAAAACCTCCATGTTTGTCTAAGGTGAAGCTTTTAGCTCCACACCCTAACAATCTCCCACTTGGAGATAAATAGCTGCACCTATACCTAAACCAGTACTTTGTCTAATCTGCATCTTGGCTTGTATTCCTCTTCAAGCTCCCACTTGAAGACAACCCACCACACTCCTTGTGGTGTTAATCCTGTGCCTAAATTTCTTCATTCTTAGCTTACCTTCTTTCACCATTGCTATACTCCCACTCAATCAGAAACTCCTGTGAGTAACCTGTAATCAACAAACCACTAACCAAATCTAGCCATCTATTAGTCAAACTCGCTCTAAGAACATCCAACCTTGCTCTGATACCATTTGATAGGACCTAATCTCCCCAAAGCTCTGACACAACTTGTCAGAATTAAGAGCACACATGATTACCTTTGTATAAGCAACTTAAACATGCAGAAATAACCAGAAGAATAAATAACTATCAATGAGAAATACACACAGAATATGAGAGGCAACACACAATTGTATTCAACTCATTACAAAGGAAATTACAATAAAGAGATCACACTCTTCTTCCACCTCTGTGAGGCTTCCTCCTCAAGGGCTCCAATTAATCTTCCCACCTGAGTAATCTTCTCTCATAGGTCACAACACACAACTAACACAGGCTGTTGTTCACCTCATTGTACATCCAGTATAACTGAGTATGAACCGATACTCCAAGTAGATCTCACCATGATCCTGCTTCTAATGTATTGTTGTCACCTTGATCTTGCTCCCCCGCCGATCCTCTTCTAACCCTCGCATACACACATCCCTGCAGACCAACCTGATCTTACTTATCACATGTAGATCTCCACCATGATCGTGCAACACCTTGCATATCAAATCTGATCTTACATACATGGGGAATCCTACTTGATTCCACCATGGGAAGAACTCTCCAAGTTCTACATAGCTCTTCTACAAGTTCTTCACTTAACAATACAACCCATGAGTCTATTATATAGATCTCATGCATACAATAATTAGACTTGCGGCTCAAGACTTCAAACTCATCTTCATCATGCAAACTGGCCGTTCACTTAACTGACTGTTCGTCAATAGTAGTTTTAGAACTGCCACAGGTGACCGACATTGGTCCCTACCTGACTGGAGGTGACCGACGCTGGCTGATCCCTATCGATGTTGATTTCCCTCTGCGCTTCCCCTGACCGATGTCAGTTTTGGCCTATCAACACCAGTGACTGTCATGCTCAAAAACCTCCATGTTTGCCTAAGGTGAAGCTTTTAGCTCCACACCCTAACAATAATATGCCTAAGATACTCCACTTCATCTTGGAAAAAAAAATTGGATTATTTTATGCAAAGATGATGGCCAGAGAGAAGTTGTAGTGCAAGATCGAGATGTTGGAGATGCTTAGACCATGTTTTACTATAGATGAGGGTGTCATCGAAGAAGACCAAAATGAATTTTCATAGGTAGGGACATAATATTTTATTCATAAATACTTGGAATGTTGAAAGAGAATTAGTTAGGCCAAAGGGCATGACCAAAAACTCATAGTGACCATCATGAGTGTGAAAAGTTATCTTAGGGATATCATCCTCATGAAGCTAGATCTGGTGATATCCAGAGTGAAGATCCAACTTGGAGAAAAACAAGCATCATGAAGCTCATAAATAATAGGGATCAAGACTTATCTTTGAATGTGATGTGATTAAGTGCATGGAATTCAATGCAGAGGCAACATGACCCATATTTTTTCTGAATAAGGATAACTAGGGAAGAATATGGGTTGGTACTAGGGTGAATAATACCTTATTTCATTGAGTCTCAAATGAACATCTTGATCTTAGTATTTTATCAAAATGGGTAGTGGTAGGGTTTCATATTAGGAGGAATGCTTCTAAAAAGGAGTTAAATATGGTGGTCTTCTAGTCATGAAGGTGGTAATCCCACTGGTTTAGCAAATACACATGCATACCTATGCATAATGCTTTGTAGATCAAAAGGAGTAGTAGAGACTATTGATGGTTGTATTTGAATGGAATGGAGCTAGGAAATGATGCCATGTGAATTATTCTTAAGAAATTTTTCCATGTGATGTGAACTTATGATGCTAATAAACCCCAATTGTAAGCCTTTCAATGTGTGTTTTTGCCCATTATTTGAAAATTGCATCCAAATTTTAGCAAAATCCCATAAGATGGGTGTGAGTGTGCATAACCATTAGGATACTAAAATAAAATCACATCCACCTAAGGGCAAGACAAAAATGTCAAAGTGCAAGTTATAATATCCAATAAATATATGCACATTATGACACTTCCTTTTTAAAGGTAATGTGCCCTCATTAGAAATCATGACTAAAAATTTAGAGCAAGGATAGACAAAATAATAAACCTATTTGGTGATTTGAGGGTTAATGAAGCTATGAGTACTACTAGAATCAATTTGTATTATGAGAGGAAACTTCTTGAATTAACCCCTAACTTTCATGGTTTGTGGGGTGGTGACTCCTACTAAGCCATGGAGAGAGATATATAGTTGGTCTTCTTGAGAAGCAGGTTCCACAATTGACTGAGATTCTTTTGAATCATCTATTGTATCCTAAACATCTTGATAATCTTCAATTTCAAGTGGAGAGTCCACATCTAATAGGTAAATATTTTGGTCGACACATCGATGTTCTCAAGTGAATTTATCATCATAATTTTAACATAATCCTTTTTCTCTATGGGCTCACATCTCTATTTCAATAAAATTCTTGTTAGGAGTGCTTCTGAGGGCTGGCATTATTTGAGATTATTGTGGAGATATATTTTTGAATGGAGCAAAATTAGGTTTTAATTGTTGTTGAGCTATGATCTTGTCCTCTACCAAATTAGCCAAACCTAAGCCTTCCATCATCATGTTAGGCTATAAATTTTTTACCTCAGATCAAATTACATCCTTTAGTCCACTGACAAAGCAAATCCTAAAGAATTCATCAGAAAATCCCTCTATGTGATTGGCTAGTTTTTTAAATTCTATTTGATATTCTCTCACAGTTCCTATATAGAAAAGTTTAGTGAGTGCTCTAGTGAAACAATCAAAAGCACTAGGGCCAAGCAATTTCAAAATGAGGGTGAAAAAATTGGTCCATATGGGCTCATCATGAGCCTTGGTATACCAATTATACCATTGAAGGGATTCATGTTCCAAGTGGAAGGATGCAAGCGGGACCTTGTTGGCATCAAAAGTATTATATAGACTAAAATATTGTTCTGCTTGATAGATCCATCTAGTTGGATCTGTACCAATGAATTGAGGAAAATTAAGGTTTAACCCATAAAAATTATTTAAAAAAAGAAAACCCAGTATCTGAAGAGGACTCTGGATGCCATCTGTTGTTCATGGTGGTATGTTGACGACTGAATATTATAATTTTTTCATCAAGATCTTTAATGAGGGTCTTGAGGGTAGTAATTTCATCATCCATGTTTTTTCCTTTTGTTTGGGTTACTACTATGACTAGAATAAGAGATTTTTTTTGTAATGGGTAGGAAAACTAGAGTTAAGACACATTTAGTAAGGGAAATTTTTAATTTGGGCAAAATCGGAAGGGACAAAGATACTTTTACTATTTTTTTGCATAGTGGGAGTATGATTGATAAAGATGAGGGTAATTTTAGGAGTGAAAATGGGAAAATTGGAAAATTTATTAGAGAGGGACAAAGGAGAAAAAAAGGGAGATGAACACTATGGAAAAGTTTTGAGGCAAATGGACAAAAATAGAAGTTATGGTAAAACCCAAGAAAAGAAAATTGAGATTTACAAGAATTAGGAGTGGAATCAACATATGTGACATCAAGGGAAAAAATGTGAAGAATGGAATTTTAGGTTTTTGGATAAAGTTTGAGGATCAACAAGGTTACAGAGGGAGAGATTTACAAAAAAATGAAAAAATTTACTCTTTTTGGCTTCTATTTTTTGTCAAATGTCTGGGCGTAGGTCCTTTGAGAGTCTACTAATACTCTACTAATAGTTTTTTGAGACTGATAGGATGAATATTTTTTAGTTTCTATCAACTATCTAAATGCAATTACTTTGAGAGTCTTCTAATACTCTACTAATTGATGTTTTGAGATTTTACTAAGAATATTATGAAATTGATAAAATAGGCCCCAAGTTTCAATGGCTACCTAAGGTTTTATAGATATCTCTCTGGCCACCAATGTCGTCTAAGCAAGTATCACTCTCCAAAAAACTTTTGGCCATGGGTTTACCTCTAAGAGATAGCTCTTGGTTTTCCTCAGGGTGGGAACTACTCAATCAAGAAGGGGCCATTGCCCATTTCATTGGTAGGTCTTCTCAATGGGCCAACTACTTTAGGGTTCTTGTGGTACTCCTCATAATGAGTTTTAGGGATTTCACCCAAGCACTTCCCATAGTTATATAGACAATTTTTTTACGCTGATCTGAAATAGATTATTGTGATGCAAAATAGAGTTATGAAGTAAAATAGAGTTAAGACTTTATAGAAAAAATACTTAAAAGAATTATGCAATAGATCAATGTTTATACTTTCTAAAAAAATGGCCTTAGAAAGTGCTCTAATACCAAATGAGAGGATCCTTCTTGAACGAGTTAGCATATAATTACAAATACATGAAATAAACTATGAAATTAGTAATATATTAACTCAAATACAGTGAATTGAATTATAATGGTTAAATTGCACAATCACTAGCCTCTTTGAGAGGGCAACCTACTTTGAGAAAACTCAATACAATCAGTTTTTTGATGCCTTCATTGGATTCAACACTTATATACTAAGTCTAATATAAGCAACTACTACTTCCCATGAATGTGGGATAAAATAAAATGCTCACAGGATGACTTATAAAACATATGTGTCCATAACAACTATTACACAAAAAAAATAAATTGAAGGGTTAACATGTGTTCATAATAATAAAGAACACAAAAAAAAATGATAATTGATGGAACTCACCAAGAAACATTTGAGAGGGACTCTCCTTAAGATTTTTGAGTCATTACACCATTTGAGCATCTTCGATCTCCACACACCATGAAGAACCACCACACAGGCTTACTACCCTTCTCTCTCAAGACACTTCCATGACCACCAACAAAGAATCATACCACTTATTAATAAATAAACATGTTCTTAACCAACTTGATAAATCACCTTGAAATATTCATGCTTCGCTCTTTTGGATAAACTGAACAAAAATAATCTTCTTCTTATTAGGCTTGTCTAGCCTCCTTGTAACCCTATTTGAAACTTGTAGATCCCACAAATTTATATAGACATAACTTAAAGACCTTAAAATTCATATCTAGATCAGTCTCATATACCCATTTATCACACCAATTTTCAAAAACAATCTCATCTTCTGAAACAACTTCTTTCATAAACTTATTACCCAATTAGGCCTCCAATTTGACAAAATCTTGAATAACTTGAGAATCAAAAATATTAAAACATATGTGGAGCTTAGTTTTAAATACCATTTGGCCCATTAAAAATATTAAGAATCCTTAGACGTCAAATCATAAATCAAAGTACTTATTTAGCAGAGCCCAAAACCCTAGAATCTCAGAATAAATGAGGTCAACACAACACCTTCCAATCAATGTCCACCTCTGAAACTTCTTGCGCACCTAGAGACACACATCACACACTTCTTGAGAAAAAAGTTGAGATTCCACACAATTGGGAACATAGATTTCCTATAACCCATTTTAGGACCTAAAAACTCTTAAGCATAAACTAGGAAACCTGAGAGCAACCAAAAATTTTCAATTTAGCTTTAACATACTATCAGACCATAAAACACTGTGATCACATCATAAAGAAGTGAAAAAAATTATCTGAGCATAAAAATCTTCTCGATGTTTCATCAATCTCATTATTCCATCTGGATATACCCATTCTAACCCTACACTATAACTCCTTCACAAACTTCTAGAGTAAACTCATGAACTTGTTGCTCCCCCTTAACCAAAGACCTTATATGATTGGCATTATTATCTTGAGTACACAAAATTTCTTCTTCATGCCTTCTTACTTAGATTCAACTACTGAGTTCTCTAATCTTAGGACCTGACTAATTACAAAGCTTCCCCTAACTTCATGCTTCATCAAGAACATGACATCTTTAACAAGTCTTCAAATACTTTATACCAGAACATCCAAACCATGATCAACAAGCTAACCCCTTATCAAGAAAGGACCACTAAGAATCTTTATAAAATTCTATTCTCCAATAATATAATATATATATATATATATATATATATATATATATATATATATATAAAATAATGCACAAACGTATCTTGTTTACATACAATCTTATCAAACAATATCTGATAGCCACCAAACTTCATCTAACTAACACGTGTTTCTTTGAAGCCTAGATAGAGACACCCCTTTGACATAGTGAGACTAAAAGTCTCAAAACTTAGGAAACTCCATATCTCTATACATTTTTATAACTTGTAGTTTTTCATGACTTTAACCGAATCCTTGACTTCATTATTTTCTTCAAATTTGTTAATAAATGTTGTCAATAGAAACTCTTGATTCTCCTTCATCTCTGATTCTTTTTTTACCTTGGAAAATAATCCATCAAGATTCTTGGAATCAATAGGGTTAGTCTTCTTATCTTTACTACCTCAGATCTCCATACCATAGTTTGACCCTTCTTGTCTTCTGTAACCATCTTACCTACTTGATCCTTGAGCTTATCCTAATTTAAAACATAGATTTCTAGAGAAACTTTCTTATCAACCTTATAACTAGAAGAATTGGCCATGATTAACTTTGGTTTCCATACCTAAGTTTGTCCTTTTTCAAGCCTTGTATGAGATTTATATCCTTTGACATATCTTGAAGACCTCTTAATACCATTTGGATAGAATCTAGCAATATGTCCACTCTTATGACAACTAAAACAAATAACATCATTCAAGATACCTCTTGACTAATCTGAGTTATGTTTTCTCCAAGACCAATTGATTCTTCTTCCAAGGCTCCATGAAGACACATTCTTGATTGACTTCCTTTTACAGTCCTTAGCTCTATGACCATACTTATTACATGTATAAAAATGAACATAAAATAAACTATCATACCTTGAAGCATTTGGTTATCTAATAGACCTTCTTGTATTTCTCTTGACTTGATTTGGCTTTTTCAAATATTTTTAAAGCTTACTTATCTCAACAATAAATTACTCATGCTCATCCATCAATGAACCTAGCTTGGTTTCTAATTTAATGCTCTCATCTTCTTTAGCTCTTATTCTTGAAATTGTAGCCATTAACTAACCTATGAGAACTTGGATAGTTACCTTATCACCGTTAGCTTCTTTAGCCATGTCATCCTTTATTCTACATGCTTACTTTATCATAATTACCTCAATATAACTAATTTGTGCTTCAGGACCTTTGATCACATACCTCATTTTGTGATTCCTCTTCTTATGATCCTTTATTTCACCAAGAGTACTCATGAGCTCATATTCTATATCAACTTCTTCCTCACTATCATTTTCTCTACTATTATGACATGCTTCCTTATCAAACATGATGTCATTTTATTTTGAACACAAACTTGTCTTGGCATCTACTAGCTGAACCTTGAGATTATTGATAATATTCTCATCCTCTTTAGCATCTTTCTTCAAAGTACATATCTATTATTCAAGTGCCTTGATCATAACCTTCCACTATTGATTTTATTTCTTCAACTACTTATCCATCTTTATACCTACTTAAGATCACCTTCAAGCTATTAGGCTTCCTTCAAAGGCCTTGCTTTGATACCAATTATTAGAGATACAATCATTGAGAGGGGGGGTGGTTAATTAAGCCCAGATATTTAAACATTAGTTTCAATTCTTCAAAAATATTAATCAAACAATACATACATTTATGAAGCATACATATCATTCATAGCAAAAAATAATGAACATAATGCAAGATCACACACACAACACAAGATCTACATGGTAAACCCTCTTAGAGAATAAAACCTACCCTCAAGCCTACAAACACATGTACTACTATCCTATAAAATGATCACAAATAAGAGACTAATCAAGTCCTTTTGATTAAGAACCTTTGATTAAGTCCTTTTGGCCTACAACCTTGATCAAGTCCTTTTGATCAAAGGTCTTTAGTGATACCATATTTCAAAAGGAGCAACTCCTCCTAAGGAAGATCAAGTCCTTTAGACTCTCCTTGGAAAGAACACTTCCACCTTAGAAATGATGTCATCCACACATGATGCTGGATCTTTGGATATCAATCTTACCACCTTTTAGCAACAAATCTGTCATCCAACATGTCTTATTGGCCAAAACATGTTACATACTTGAACCAACATAGAAATATCAATTGATACACATTATATATTCCAACTAACCCCACTCTTCAACTCTATACACTCAATGCATCCTTTATTGAAAAAACTCTATAGAAGCTTCAATAACATGATTAAATGGTCATACACATAGTCTACACATTTATATGCCTCTCAGATCAACCACCATACTCACACAGTATTCACCTTGCCTTCACTTACACTCAAACAATAAGAACACTATTCTGCCAATAGAATTATGACCAATAGGTCATACAAACAATCCTCAAAATGATCTACTCATCAATGCATCCACATGGCACTCTACCCCTCCTTTGATCCCCAATTCACATATACAATCTTATCTCAAAACTCTCCCAAGTCTCTCTCAAATAGCCTCTTGAGAATACTCACCCATTCTACCTCTTTTAGGCTTATTAGGTCCAATGACCTATGTGATCACCTTCAACACCTTTCTCAAACTAGCATGTCTAATCCTTTTCACACTCTACTACAACTTACTAACCTACATCTTCTATTTCAAAGGTTATTTCCTTTGCTTGGTTCCATATTTTCACTCCCTCATTCAAGTCTTACATGTTTAGAAATCACCATCTTTATTTTCACTATATATAGAGCAATCATGAATATCAACACTTGGGTCAACCATTACACTTGCATTAACCCTTTAGGCTTGTTCTCATATCAAGACACAAATCAAAACAATCTTCACAGTTATGACAAAACATCTATGGGTCAACCCTAAGTAGCTACACATTTTAAGAAGGCCCTTGTAGCTCTTATAGGTCTCATAGAGACCTATTAACCCATTTAGCATAATGTCGATAAAAAAAATAACATATTAACACTTTAAAATACATGGGTCTACTCCTTATGTCCCCTAAGACATACTCAAATGATCATAGTCACATTTTCTCACCTCTACGTATGCTCAATTAACTCAAACAAAGACTTTATACATAGAAACACCATTACCAAACATATAGTCAACTTATTAAGCATTGTTCATATTCAAGATAGATTGATCACACATCCAAAATACTCACAGAGCATACTCATGGAGCCTAAAACATGATCTAATATATAATTCATCATGAGATGTCAAAATAAATATACACATGCTCAAATATTCTTCTCGAGTCACTTACTAAACAAGCATGAACATATAGTAAACTTCTAGAATAAATATCTTAAATTGTACACACTTTCACATCTTCAAATTAGGTTCATTAAATGTGCCATGGATTCTTATATAAATTTGATTTTAATAGCAATAGAAAATTTTAATTCTATCATAAGATATGGATAAAATATAGAGATTTGGTTTTTCCTATGTTAAATTCAAATATTTGAATTCAAACAGTCATAGTTAACCTTCAAACACAATGCTCGAATCTCATGTCTTCTCAGCTCAAACTAAATACACAACATTGATCTTATTCAATATTTAACACATAGGAGCCAAAGCTCATTTATTAAACCTTAGTCATGTTGATCTCATCTTGTGCAATCTTGAAATATTTACTCAACACACTCCATCAATCTCTCTAGATCAACCAGGTCATTAGTGATCAATGCTCACCATTTGATCAAACTATATGAACACCCATGCACCATTTGATTCTTATCCTATACCTTTGTTTAGTCATTAAACATTGTGCACCTATCTTCATCTCTATACTTTTTGACTCTTTGGAATAATGTACACCATCAATCTTGTTCGAGCTTTAAATATTTCAAAATTGACTATGGGGATCCTTTTAGTATGCCTAAGTAGCCATTTTTAATACTTAAAAATTTCATCTACACTTCGATGGAGGATCTGAAACTTGGACCAGATGATCTCATTAAATAAGATAATCCAATCATGTGACATATTGTTACTAAAACCTTTGTGCATGTGAGATATAACACCATTAAGATGCCTTCTCAAAAACTTCTATCACAGAGCCAACCATGTCAAAACTTGCCTGCGAGGCTAGCTTTTCTCTTGCATAACATTTACTGTGATTCAGTGCATGATCTCAAATTTAACACAAAATATATATGATAAAAAATGAATAAACCCATATGATTAGTTTCACTTGAGACCTTCACATGTGCAATATATAACATGATCAAAATGCTCACTCGACTCTTCTTGCCACATTGCAAAATTGGCTATGGAAAAACATAATCAAACTACTTGGGATCCCAAATTTACATAAGCATATATGTTGATGCACTTCATCATGTGATATAAAAATTAGTGAAAATAAATTAGGTCCAAAACTAAATAAACCCATATGATCACCATCTCTTGAAATATCCACATGTGTGAGATCTTCCACCATCAAACTGCTTACTCGACTCTTTCTAGCGATATTGCAAATTTGGCTAAGTATGGGAAACCAATGAATTTTGTCTTAGAGATAAATTTATAGCTTCATTTATTTGACTATATTTTGATGCATGAATTAACATTTGGTGCATAAAAACTAGGGACTACTATGATCATAAACATATGACTAACTTCCCTTGACTCATTCCCACATGGTAATGGTGATGTCATCAAACTACCTACTCAGATGTTCTACTATTGAATGTAAAGTGTCTAGATGAAAACTATGATCAACCATATGAAAACTATGATCAACCAGATGAATTACATTTATGTACAAAAGATCTCAAAGCAAAGATAACATCTTGGAGACCTCTTTCACATGCTCTAATCTTCATACTCATCCCTAAACATCTCTAATCAAGCCAAACTCTAGAGATCAACCAAGCATACTTCAAGCATAATAGGATAATCACATTGCACACTTTGTCATTGTTACTTAGGCTATTAAATCACTTCATTCACTCACAACACCTCTATTTCATGACCATGACATCATTGACAACTCTTCAACATATGTAGGTAGCACTCAATTTCTATTGAGGTCAGATCAGTTACCTTCACCATACTCTCATTAATTTATGAGCAAACTAAGCCAATCATTGCTTAGGGGCAACCTTATTTGCCATTATAGTCAAAGGCCATCTTATCACTTTATTTATACCACATCTTGTACCATTTTTTATTATACCATCTCTATACTATTGACCAAGGCTTATTTTTAGCCATCTTACTTACCCCGTTTTGATCATTAGTTATTTTGTTTCTTCCCACACTTTCCATGGGGGATTTTGATCTAATTTCAATAATTTAAGAATGTCATGTTGAGTAACAATCTATGGAAGTAGTGTGCCATTTGAACTAGAAAGTTATCTTTTATTTATCATCTTATCTGGTATCACTAATTATAACTGCCTATGAGAAAATCAATATTGTATTTGATACCTCTAATTATAACCACCTTTGGCAAAATCATAATTATGATGTTATTTCCTAATTATAACTTCCTATGGAAAAATTAGGTAAAATGTCATTTTATCATACATTGCTATATCACCTAGTCATTACTATAATCATTTACCTTTATTCATAAACTTATTGTGACCTGGTTGATTCTTCATCACCTTTTGTGTTTGTCAAATTAATGTGACTTGAGGTCCTAAACTACATAGGTTGTGATCAATTCATGTTAAGGTCAACTCAATCCCCATTTTCATTATGCTCTTATCATATTATGAGCATTTTCAGTTGGTGCATTTTCATCATTTCATGAGCTCTCTTTGAAATACCCTAGCTATTTTGTGAGTTGGACCATTATATATATCTCTTAATTCTCAATCGATTTCAAATAGTTATAAAATTCCAAAAACATTATAAAACATTCAAAAATCAATTTTTTTTTGTTTTGTATGCATGTTTATTTTATTATTGTCTGTTTATTTATTCTTTTGAGTTCCCATTTGGTCTTGATTTGTTTGTTTTCCAAGTATCTCTTGATGGTCCACATGGATATTGATTATTCGTATCTTGATCTCATGTTAAATTTTGCTTGCTTTGTTTCTAAACATTATTTTTCCTACTTATGTCTTGATTGTTCATATCTTAATTTTAATTCGGGTTCATTCATGTTTTTCTTGTTCTTTGTTCTTTGTTTAAATGTAAATATCTATATGTCTAGTCTTGGTCATTTTGACCATTATCCTTAGTTATAGGTATTCATATTTGAACTAGCTCAATGCAATTGAAAAGTTATCATTATAAGTTCTTCATACTTATGATGCATAATTTTTTTTGATATAACAAGCAATTTATGATTTGGACTTAAGTCCCAAAATCAATGCAACTCTGATGAACAACTCTCAAGAATACTAATGAAACTAGGCTCAATAGGTTTTGCACCTAACTCTATGCAAGACATGCATCTCTTGACATACATCATGAGTCTAATCAAACACTGGTTAGTTTTCTTCATCCCTCATTCCATTATTTCCTACTTCTGAGTGAACTATATTGGCTTGAGGTCTATCTAGACTATGTATGCAATGTTGGGATGCATGATGTATCTTAGGTCAACTTGAACATATTAATTTTTCTTTTCATCTCTTTCATCACTTTGTGCATTCTCGTATGCCTAGTTTTGTGTGGATTTTTCAAAGCCATTACACCATCAAATCTATGTTTGTGCCTGATCATCTTTAATCTATGCATTAGGTTATATCCTTGAGCTATTGCTTTCTTATTTGCCCATGAAAGGGAACAACATTCAAACCAATAAAAAATCTAAAATGACCCTATAGTGGAAAACCATTATTTATCAGTGATCAAAATCAACCCTACTAGGGAAATTATTTATCACACAATCAAATTCACTCTAATGGAACACACTATTATTTATTTTATCTTTGGAAACATGATTCTCCTTTTTTTTAAATTATAAGATCTACAAACTTTTTTCCTCATTCTAGCAATATTTTAGTGTGCAACTTATCTCAAGATTGATTAGTTCTGAAGTGCACATCGTGCACCCTAACTTTGGGTGTGTTCAAAGTGTATTGCATCTATTCTTGGATTGTATCCTTCACATTCCCCCATTATTGGGGCCATTTTTATAAAATTATATTTTGACCATTGATTGAATCAACATATGCAAGCATTAGCTCAATTGGATTTAATCTATTGCATGTGTTAATCTTTCCTTTTCCCTCTCTTTTTGAGAGTCCATCCTTCTCTTTCATCCTAGTATGTCCTCTTAAGGGGGTGTCATGGGTCATTTCCAATTTCTTCTTGACAAATATTTTCTTTGAAAAGATGTTGCTTCACCATAATGTCTTGCTATGACTTCTCAAATAGGGGTAAACTGTAGACATCTAATTCCTAACACCATTGTGTTGAAATTATCAATCTTACTCAAAATTTGTGAAAAAATCTCAAATTGGGCCAAAATCACTTAAACATGCTAAATGGTTAGAGCTTATCGTATACAAGTGTTGATTTAGGGAAATCTATCCTTAAATGGGGAAATGCATTTTATGTGATTATTAACTTTGATTAAGTCATTTTGAGTCAAAAAGATGAAAATGCATTTTGGTACTCTCACTCCTTTCTTCTAATTCAAAAGTGCATGACACGTGCATGTGTTATTTTGTGTCGATAACATCCTAAATAGGATGATGGTCTGTACATAACTAGCATCACATTCTAATTCCTTTCCAATCAAATTATGACCCAATGATATGACATTCTAAATAGTTTGATTAATTATGCACCAATTTTCAAAGAATTTTACTGAAATTGATTAATCTTACTTTGGTAAATTGAACCAAATCATGAGCTTAAGAATTCCATAGAAGTTATTGGATATTTTTTATTAGAAATTAATTCCTATTATCTGCATCATCAAATGACATGATCAATGGGGTAGCATCCATAATCTATAAATGAAAAAATATTAGGTTTATGGGCTCCCATACCTCTTTAATGTTTATTACTCCCAGATATTTATGGATTAAATATGTAAGATTCGATTAATTCATTGCCACAAATTTGCATCTTAAGATGGATGGTCATGGTTGATCCTGATCAATTTAGAAAATATATAAATAGGAGGGCCAAGACCACTTTCATTATGCTTAATTTGTGTAAACTTATAATGTAGGATTATATCCACAACCTTTCTTTATGTTAATTATTATGCTTTATTTGCAATAGGATAACTTCATTGATAGGCATATATTTAATTTTATATCATGAGCTTAGATTATACTTAGTGTTCTTGAGATGGTGGAGGAGCTTACTTTGCACCATTATTGAAGAATTGATCACCAAATCAAGGGGAAAAACATGATTTGTGTCGCTTATGGATGATGGGATGCTCTTGGGAAGGCAATGTATGTTTACTTTCTTTCATTGAGTTCTTAATTGTCATTTTGATACCCCATTGAATAGGTTGGCCTAGATTGTTATATACTTATGCATTTCTTATCTTTTTCATGACTAATGCTTGATCTAAACATATTTTTAATCCATCTCTATAGTTACATCTATAAATATATACTCAATTATATAGATTTAGGGAGGGAATTCATAGGATATACCACACTAAATTTTATAGATACTACTTGATAGAAGATTGATTGTATTACCCACAATCTGACATAGATCCATCATTATCACCATAGGAAGGTTAAACCTTTTTTCATTTTCAGAGACTTATAGGACATGATACCAATACATGCTCAACATTACAACATAAATTGAATAAATTCAAGGCTCAGGGTACTATTTAGATCATAAAAACTCTACCTCCATAGATACAAGCACGTTCATAGATATAATAACCATGAAAAAGTCATCAATGACAAAGATAGTCATAAAATGATCCATTGACTATCCTAATTTTTTTTGTAAATAGATAGATTCCCCATGTGGCTCTAGTTGAGGATTTTGATCCTCATACTTGCACTTTGGAATTTTTAAAACACATATGATATTAGGAGAATGAGCTAAATGTTATACATTTTTAGAATTCTATTGGACATATCACACTACCAATTACATTTGGCCCCAAGGTGGCCAACACATTATTCTTACATGAGCAGAGGCACTCATCTATAGGTTACACTTGGCAGTACATGGTTATAGGAGACAGATTCCATAGTCAATCAATTAGATATATGTTTGAAATTTAGTCACAAGGGACACATGATTCACATTATACATGATGTCATAGATAAGAACTACATGTTTCATATAGATACTCCATGGTTCAATGTGGTTAACTTTAGGACTGCATAAGAGGCATCTTATGCGATCGAGCAACACACTATTGAGATGCACAAACTCCATACTAACACTAAGGATAAGGGTCTACTAATACATATATAATGGTATGATGATCGTAATGATAATGACTTATTTTAGTTTGGATAGATCTAGTATTCAACACTGGATAGTCTCTTATTGGATCTATAATTTGATTATCCACATCCCATGGATGTGATCTTGGGTCTATATAGACATTGCACTTTGATTGTATACTATCTCATTTATTTCCAACATTTAATTAGACATACTTTCCTTCTCTCTTGCTCTTGTACATAGTTTATTTTCATGTTTGTTATACATAGCTTATTTATAGAAAATACAAAAATAATATAATATGTCAAACATACAAAAAAGTTCAAATGTTTACTTAGAAAACATAAAATTATAGATTATATGCATTGTTATGTTTATATTTATTATATTTTCCAAACATTACATATGATAGATATCTTCGTATAGTTGGTTTTATCATACATACATGCTTCACTTGTTCTTGTCAAGTGCTTGTTGATTTATTACAAGACTCAATTCCACTACACTGATCTAGAATTACTATTATCGAACCACTGGGGTCATATACACCGATACCTAGGTATTCACTGGATACATTCATCCACTTGGGGGCATATTGTACATAGTTTTGATTACTAGGTTCTATCTTTCTATATTATACATCCTAGCTTTAGCATTGTTATATATTGATACTGATCATGCTACTCTTACTCATATTTTTTGTTGGCTATTACTAATTTAGACTTAACATATGTCCATCCTATCTCTCACATAAATTTATATTACATATTCATGCATGATTTTATTTTTGGCTTTCCTAGTTTAGATTTGATTATATTTCTATGCTTATTCTATTCGAGAACATTTGAATATGCAATTATTTTTGGCTCTACGCCACTTCTATTCATAGTATGTATGCTTTGGACATGTGCCCATGTCACTGTGTGTGCCTTTCTTGATTATGTATGTGGATATTTGAGCATGTTATTCTATGTGTCTCTAAGATAAAATGTTTATTGCTTGCTTATGTGGACATTTAAACATGTCCTTACATGTATTTTTTTTCATATTTAGTGACATGTGCTTATGTCCATTGTCTTATGTCCCCTTGGCCTACTTTGTTTGTCTCATGTGTTTTTTTTGTATGATTTATTATATGCGTCATAGCCATGACACTTGTCTTTGCTTATCATACACACCAATTTTTGATGCCATGAAGGAGCTCATGCATCTACCCTTCCTACTTTGGTGTTGTGATGGACATCATGCCCCATCCACCTAGGGAGTTACCCAATTTTACTTAGATTTGATATTACATACATTATTACATCTATCTTTACACCCTTGTAAATGATAGACATGACATACATCTTATAGTACATACTTATGCTCTGATTATCTTACATTTTGATGCTATGTATGCACATTACATTAGATTATTATGTAGTTATCATATATGCTTTGGATAACACACATTTTACAAATATTTTTCTTTTGAGGAAAATTATTTCATAGGTTCAATAAATCCCCTAAAAAAATGGGGATTTTACAAGGGTTTGTCATAGAGATTAGGCTCTTATATTGCACTTATAGTACATTTTTAGCACACAGGCTAAATTACATACAATCAAACACAGTGGAACAACATTAACCCAAAAAGCAATATAGTTGCACAAAATTTAGACCAAAAAGACACTAGTGCCCAAATTAGGACACTAGCACCACATTTTCAAAAATGGTGATACTATCTAAGACATGGCATTATTGTCTAGTAGCCTTAGTTTTAGAATTACCAAAATTAGATAGAATAGTATAATAAGTACAATATAAGTTTTCATAGATTCAATTATAGATTTATCATTTATACTCAATTTTACTCAGATTCATCCTAGTTTAGCTTAGATTCATATCAGTTTTCTCAAATTTGGGGCATCATGCATGACATGACCATTCCCATATTTAGTTTAGATACATAGATATAGTTTATTACAACTCAGTTCAAAATCCATATGCCAAGATATCAAATTTGGGGGTATGTATACATCACATTGTTTTTTGTACCCTTTGTAATACCCTTTATATGGATTTATGTTTCTATAGTAAATCTTAGATTAACTCATGCATTAGTTTTTTATTTTATGACTCAATAGTCCTAATTTTCTCCTATTCAAGTTTGTTAGTTCATGGTAAGTTTAGTTTATGGATACTTAAACACCAAATCTTGCATATAATTTATATACATTATGATCCTCATATAAATGGATGGGAAGGTAGTTCATAACTAGTTAAAATGAATAATATTTCTTTAATGATTTTTAGACCCTCATTGCCTTTCACATTGTAGTATGCATCTCCATAGAATCTATTAATGACTATTTACTTTGAATGTGCCATGAAAGGCCAACACCAATTATTATTTTAACTTTTTGTTAAATCATCTTTCATGGGATTTGTAGTGTAGTTATTATTATTAAACTTTTTCCCTGTAATGAAAATGAGGCATACCATATATTTTCACTTTTCACATTTTTTTAACACCATAATTGGAAAAGTAAGATAAAATTACTTTTATTCAAACTTTTTGAAACATCCTTATGCTAACTTTTTTAAATTTAAAGAGTCTATAATCTAGATTAATGAAAATAAGTATGATTAGAAGACTTTAATGCTGGTAAGTGAGCCTTTTAAGGGAGTAGATAGGCTTTGATGGCTTCCATACATTTAAAACTAGCATTAATTTATGGGGAAGGATCACTCATACCTAGCATGAATGTGGTGTAAGAGTGGCAGAGAAACTTCATGGAGGGAATTATGATGCCTAGATGAGTAGGTTAAAAGTTGGAAAATAATTATTAATTAGGGAACTCACCCTTAGAACCCAGAAAATAAATGTGCCATAGTGGTGAATGAAATGGAGGATGTTTATTTGAGTAAATCACTTGGTTAGGAGGTGAATGAGGAGTTATTCTAATGCAAAGGCAATGTTTGGAGGAATAACAAGTTTTGTTGATGAGATAGGACAACTAGATCAAAATGGTGTAATAACTAGGTGATTTAGTGGGAAAATGAAACTATATGTTTGTTAACTAGGATGTGTTAGTGAGAAGAGATGATGCTATGGAAAATTATGGTGCTTTTCACCATTTGGAAGATAATAGAATGAAATTCCATGATTTGAGGGAGGGAAGTGTAGAAATTTAAGTTTTAGTGGACTGAATAAGATATTTCTTAAGAAACCATAAAGTGGTAGTTGCATGCTATTTACTTATAGTTTGGGTAATGCATTCTACCTTCCCCCCACATTATGTTCTAGCTATGAACAATTATTCTCTCTCTCTCTCTCTCTCTCTCTCTCTCTCTCTCTCTCTCTCTCTCTCTCTCTCTCTCTCTCTCTCTCTCTCTCTCTCTCTCTCTCTCTCTCTCTCTCTCTCACTCATTAAATTACAATCTAGTTTGGTTTTCTCATGGAATACTAAAACCATTATAAATTAGAAGTTGAAATATTAAGAATGGGAGAAGAAATGTAAGTAAAAAAAAGGAAAAAAGAGTTTCTATTTAATTTATTAAATTGTCTTCATATTATAAAATTGGCTGGAAGAAATTCTGAGTCTCCCACATGGAATTCGAGTGTCAAATGTACTGTGAATTAAATATTTATAGAACAACAAAATTTTAACCCTATTTTAGGCTTGAAAACTATGAAGGAAAATTTTGGGAGGTATGCATCTCAATCCTCTATCAAATTGTGTAATACACCTTGTGAACTGTGTTTTAGTAAAATAAAATGGTGCCATGATTTAATTAGGTGGATGAAAAACAACAGAGTGGAAATAATTTTTATAATATTAAATGAGTAGTTTTATTTTAGCTAAAAAACTATAGTAACTAGTGCTTGACTATACCTTTCTTGGTTATTACAATTTTTGTTAGTGTTAGCCCTATGAACCTATGGGTTATTAACCACCCAAATTATATATCAAATAATTCCCTTCAGCCATCAATATAAATGTGCCAAAGTATCACCATAACTCTATCTAGAATGTAATGCAAATCATAATTGTGTAGTATTTTTATAGGTGGCACTTCATTATCATTAGAATGGAATCAAAAGATTAGATGCTAGACTGCGTATTAACTCATTTGGAAGTGAAAGATGGCATGGAATTTCTTGCATAGATGTAACTATTCTTTATGATAAATAATAAACAATATTGTCTCCAGCTAAACATAGTATAATTACCTTAGATGTCTATTGCAATGTATAGAACATTTAATACATATTTTGATTTCTTTCCATTTGAAAATAAGTGTCCTTCTATTGTGACATAGTTGGGACAACATTAATAGGCATGGTTGCCAATATGGAAGCCCATAGTATTTTTTAAAAAAGCCTCAATGAGAAGGGGGAAATACATATGGAATTTAACGATTTGAGGATTCATATGCATTAACTATATTAGTTTTTTAAGCCTTAGTTATTGTCGTATAAATATTAAATAAATGTTTAAGTATAAGTTTACATAATTTTAATTTCTCATATTTTAAGTTATAGTTTATATATATACTTTTAAAGGTGTTTGAGAGTTGTTTTGGATCTCTTTAATCAATAATGTAAAATCTAAATTTTAGATGATTTTATCATATTTCAGACTTTGTTAGAATTTAGGGTTTAATATTTCTTAGAGACATAACATGAGATCATGAAGGTTGCATGAAGGGATGTAAGTATAATAGAATGAAATGAAATCATTTGTAGTTAATACTGAGAAGGAAATTATTACTTTAATGATAAGTGTGTTGTAATAGGTGAATAATGTATTAGTTTGTATATCTTATACAAGATAATGTTATTGCATAGTTTTTATTTTATGTTTTAGTGAAAATTGCTGGTCAATGATCAAGTGCATAGGGGTGTAGATGACAAGTTTTTCACATGTAATTGTGTTAATGTTGAAAGTAATATTTAACTAAAAAATAAAAATAAACAATTGAATAAAAATAATAATAGATTAAGGATGAGTAAGATGTATAGATGTTAAATGATAAGTATAGATTCACACAAAAATAATAAATAAATATAATAATGATAATAATTAAATGAATGATGGTAACACTAAAAGATAATATTCTAGTGTTTATATATATATATATATATATATATATATATAAAATTTATAGACAATGATTATATGCTAGTGAAGTGTGTGGAAGATAATATTACTAGTTTAGAGAGGTAAATGGTAATATTTATAGTATGGATAACTATTTTGAGTACATGTATGTATATTAAGATGATATTAGGTGTGTATAAGAATATATGTAATGTGTGTAAAATTGTGTATTAAGTATGGTGATAATGGAGCATGGTTGATGAAAGATTGTATTGTATAACATGAGTAATAAGTATGATGAATGTTGTGTTTAGTAAATGTATAAAGTGGTATATGAAAAAGTTAAATGTAATAACTAGAAATATTGATAGGTAAAGTATGTAGTGAATATAATGGGATAAAATACATAGACAAAGTGTGGAGATACCTTATGTAGTTGATCTGATATATTAGTTCAGGAATGTTGAGGCATAAGCTTGAAAATAACCTTATGTTATGGTTAGATAGAACAATAAAAGTGAATTTCATGAGTTAAGATCATGTTGGTAATTATTGGTTTTGGTTGCTATGTCAATTTTCAACCTTGTCAAGATTTGATACTCAAATGTAATTGTTAGTTACAATGGATATTATCACCATGAGTCATTGATCTCCCTAATCCTTTGAGTTATTAGGGTATATAGTATAAAATCATTTGGATTATTTATATTGAATTAGTCAAAACATTATCTTGAGGGCATCCTTCAAGAAGAATTTATCTGTACAATTAACTTGTGATCATACCTTTCTTGGATAACTACTGGTGTTCTAGATTTGCACCCTAGCTAAGAAGGTGATTATTCAGGTCCTTTGCTCAAATTTAGTCCAACATGGGATTAACCCTAGGCTATAGATCACCTATCATAGGGTCAGACCTTTGAAGAAAGATGGTTTCCTTTTGGATCTATTACCTAAACTAAATTTTGACTGAGAAAAGGGAGAGAGAAATGGGTGTAGACACCAAAATTGTGTCGACTCCCCTTGGTCCCTTACACACCTTATTAATTTAAAATAAACTATGTATTTTAAATTAATGACATCACCTAGACAACTCACCTTAGACACCTCACCTTGGATACCTCGCCCTAAGACCATTTCCTACCCTATGAGTCACCCTGAGACTAGGTCATCTAAATCCTAACCACCTAAGACCTATTCTCACTCCATTCCAACTACCTAACCAACTCTCATGCCTAATAAACCCATACTTTGACCGTTCTCCAATGGAAAATGCACTTGGCAGATGGAGAAATGGGCAAAGGGCTAAAAATAGCCCTTTTACCCATTCTCTATCCACCAACATCGATCAACTATCGGCCAACACCGACGGGATCACTGACGTCAAATATTTAAACTAGGTTCTAACCTTGAGCTAAGGCTCAAAATCCTAATTCTTCCCCCCTGAACTCTTTCATATTGATGCACACACTTTGAGACCAAGCATCAGATGTTGACTTTCGCTCTCCTAGCTATAGAAACTCTGTACAAGTCACCCAGATTAGATTGGAACATTGCACGAGGACCTCGACATCAGCGACAATAGGAATAAGTGTTCTAACACCTCTGGTTCTTCACCAAGTAGAGCTAAGTATTCTTCTCATCTCCATTTCAAAGTTTTAGAATAACTTAGTAATTAGTTTCTATTTACTATTTCTAAATACTATCAACCAAACCTGACTTCTTTCATGGAGAGGCTGAAAAGCCTTCCCCATATCCTTATCCTATTTTCACACCTACCCTCTACCTTTGCCTCTCCTCAGACCTTATACATCTCCTTGCAACCCTGCACAAACCCTTAAACTCCCAGACTCCTCTGCCAACCACAGACATACCCTAAATCCTATCCAAGGCCCACTGCCCCTACTGACATCGGTAACATAACCGATGTCGGCATCATTGACCAACTGACCTTGATAGAACTACTGACATCAGTGACTATGATAGACTGATTATAGAGAATAGGTATGCATTATCTACTTTCTCTTTCTTAGTCTTTCATCATTTCTTGTTATACAACACTCTTTTCATCAAATAGTGGACTGTCATCCCTTACGGAGCTTTACACTTCCAGGATCGAGCGTGTTGCTTGGCAGTCCACCATATCATATTCTAACATTCTCTTTGTTTAAGTCTTATTGTTATCTATAGGTGTCTTCCTCCATAGCCAAAGAGGAGCTCCTACAATGCTTGGATACGGTGCACAACTTAATCTAGGTAATGTAGAAACCCCTAACCTTTAACTTTAGTTTCTTCTTTCTTCTGAATGTAATTAGCAAAAATGTAGAGAAACATTCTGGCATGCACAGTGGGACCCTAGAGTTTTCCTTGGGTTCATTCTTTTAGAAAAAGCAAATTTTCATATAGTTGCATTAGGACAATATTCTCTTCTATCTCTTTATTTTGAAAAGAAACCATTAGCACAAGTTAAAAAGAACATCTTTCTTTTTCTTCTTGTCACTTCTTGCCTGCATCTTAGAATAGTGAAAAAATTCATTCTCTTAACCTCTTCTTCCAATTGTTTGCATTTGAACAAACATTTCAATATGGGTTTAAAAACTATTGCATTTCATTCCTACTTGAATGCATATTTAGCCCACTTAATAATTAAAACACATTATGAATAAATTGTAGTGCACAAATGTTACACAACCAAATCACAAGCACATCAAATTAAATATTTAAACATACTTGAGACAAGGCCCGTCTAGGATTTCATCACCTAGCAGATACCTTAGCCTTCCTGGCGATCCTACTTGGACTTCATTACCAAGGGGAGGACCCACTCTATGTTTTGGCAGAGTATAAACTATAGGCAAAGTATATATTGGCTAAGTGGCCCAGCTCGGCTCTGGGTTCATGAAGTGAAGGGAGCAAGCCCCAACACCAAGCCACCTACTAAACCTAACACAAATTTTTGAGCACCAAAACATAACTCGAAACCAGCCATAGACTTCCTCTTTAGGACCCATTCTAAAAGCCCTATTCCCAAACATATTCTTCTAAGGCATAAGCCACCACGACTCTAAAATTTATTCTTAGAAATTTAATGTTTTAGAGGTTGCTTGTGATCATCTATTTTGCTATTTTATCTAATTTTTTGAGCTGGTAAGGTTGCATCATTCTGAGGTCTAAAAACAACTCAGAACTTCTCCTTTATTCCAAAAACTTTTAGTTTTCTGAGTTTCTGGAAATACACAGACATTGACATCAATTTTTCCACCGGTGTCGGCAACATATTTTCACCAACATCAATTTTTCCACCGATGTCGGCAAAATATTTCACTGACATCAATTTTTCTTTCGATGTCGGTCACTGTCAACAAATTTTATTTCCAAAACAACAAGCTTAAAACCCAACTTTTTTGGTGTTAAACACACATTTTGTTTTTCTAAAATTAAAACATACAGTTTTTGAAACCTGAATCGATTTTGCCTTGGATGGTTTTGACACGTAGTCAAGCCAAAACTCTTGTTAACCACATAAGGCAACAACCACTTCCACCTTCGCCCTTCACACCAGGTCATCTAATGGAGTATACTACAGACACTGAGCATACTCTTATCCAACCTACCCCAAATCAACCTCCTATTATTTCCACAGGGGATCAAGACGTTGAGAGATTCTTTGACCTCAATGTCAAGGCTCTCCAACACTATCGCGTAAGAAGCCAAACATGAGATCCTTTAGGTAACCCCATTTATGGGATGCCAACTTCCTTAGTTGAAATAGCAATAATATCAACAACCTCCATTGCCCAACCTATGGTCACTCAATCCATTGCCTCAACTAGTAACCCAACTATGGCCAATGTTCAAGATTTGGCCTGCCCTTCTAATTTTGGACCTACCTCCATCGGGGTTTCCGTACCCCCTCAACCACAAACAATTCAACCAAGTTCAACACCTTTCTAGAACTTGATTGTCTCTATCCCACCCACTCTTGTGCCCATAAATAAAAGAGTGACTACCTATCCTTCAACTAATATCACCGCCATTCAACCACCTTTGGTGGCATCTAGTCAATTTATACCCTCCAACTTTGTGGCACAAGCCCCCTTGGCCTCAACATCAGTCCCTATGACGAACTACCAATATGTTGTACCTACACAAATGCAACCAAGTACGTCATATAACCCTCCCAATGCCTTCCAGTTACCCTACAACCTAGGGGGTGCCACTCTTGCCAATCCATCAACCGATCTAATTAAGATGCTGATGGATAAGATGTCCAACCTTGAGACATCCATTTCTGGTTCAAAGAATGTTCTTTCATATGAACAAATCTGCAACGAACCCATCCACCCTTCAGTGCCTATTAGACCATACCCTAGCCAGTGGGAACTCCTAAAATTTACTTGTTTTCATAGTAAAGAGGACCCACAACAACATCTACAAGCATTTAGACACGCTTGCTACATTATAGCACATGATGATGCGTTATTACTCCACACATTTCCCATGTCACTTTCTGGTGCCGCCCTTGATTGGTATAGTTCTATGACCAGTCACTCTCTCTTTACCTTCACTCAATTAGCTCAACTATTCCTTGACCACTTTTAAATCAACATCACTAAAAAGGTCTCCATCACAGACCTATATTCTATTATACAATTTGATGATGAATCAATAGTTGACTTCGTTGCCCGTTGGAGAGGTTTAATCAACCAACTCTCCTTTTCATTACCTCAACCTGAGCTCATTGAGATCTTTTCAAGAGCATGTGCCAAGCACATCTCATCTACTTAGTGGGTCTAAACATTCTGCACATTTGATGAAGCTTTAACCATGGCTCGAAAGCTTGAACTCCACGCAGTTGAAGAGGATAAAGTCAAATTGCATGGTAAAAATACCAATGCAAAATACAATGATCCTTCATCTTCAAAATCTTCTTCTTCCCATTCCAAGTCCAAGGGATCAGCAAACACTATGGTCCTTAGGTCATCATCTTTGACTACAACTAATCAAATTAAACCTTCCACTTTGCAAAGCATCACAAGACAATTCCAACAACGGTATATATAGCATCAATACACTCCGATAAGAGAATCATACATTTCCATATTGGATAAACTAGTGTAGCAGGGGCTCCTCAACCTCCCTCAAATTTGACCACCCCAATTTGACCCCTCAAAAGCCATCCCTGCATGGTATAGGGAAAATGACTTTTGTAATTATCATCGTGTCAAGGGTCATGAAACAGATAATTGCAAAACCTTCAAAAATGTTATTCATGACATGTTAGACAAAGGGGATCTTGTTTTGGATAACCTAAATGTCTCGGCTAACCAAAACATGGATGTCTTTAGACAACCATTTCCTAACCATCCCCTAAGTCAGAATAATGTTCAAACCATGGCTGATGACCTTTAAGAGTGCAATATACGTGTTTCTATCGCTAATTCACTTTCTACATTCAAAAGATGAATAAAGAAACTAAAGAAATGGACAAGGCTAGAAGTACTTGGATAAAGATTGCACACTGTAATCCAGATGTTTGTGGGCACCCCTCTTTGGCTGTGGAGGAATGACACCTGCAAGGAAAAAGAAACTTGGACAAGAAAATGTTAGATGGATAGGCAATGGGTTGCCAAGAAAAAGCTTGTTCCCGGAAGTGTGAAAACTTCCTCAAAGGAGGTCAACCCACTGATAACAGACAGATAAAAGACTAAGGAAATACAGAATGCCAGAATATAGAAGTGATAAACAAATTAAAAAGGAAAGAAAAGACCAATGATTACCCGAATGGAGCTGTCAGGCTGATAACAGTCGCCGATGTTGGGAATGCTGCCGGCGTCGGTTGTATGGTCTGTCGACTTTGGTTATCCTGTCGACATCGGTCGGGGAAGTAACCAGCGTCAGTCGGGGCAGTGACCTATAGTCGGGTCAGGTCGGGTTTTTGGACTGTGGATAGGTCTGGTTTGTGAACAGGGTCGAGATAGAGTTCAGGGATGACTTTGAATGGACTGGGGAATGGTCTGGTTCTGATTAGGTGCCCTGTACAGGGTCTTTATTGGCAGGAGGGATGAGGGAGTTGTCCGGGATTGTACTGAAAGGATGATAGGTGAAAGGGAGATGGACAAAGGATAGGGCTTGAGAAGGCTTTTCAGCCTCTCAGGGGGTAGGACAGAGGGAGTGGGAGACAGTAGATACCAAATAACTGAACACTAAAGAAAAGAAATGAAATGAAATAACAGACTGTGCTTACCTTTTTAGCTTGCTGAATGAAGAGTGGGAGAGCTATTGTTGAGACCACAGAAGACTTAATCTCTGCTCAAGAATCCCTGCACCTATTGCTGCTATTGCACGAGGTCCAGAGGGAGAAGAGTAGAATGTCAAAATGCCAAGAGAATTCAGTTTGCGAGCTCAAGGGGCCAGGGGCTAGAATGGATGCAAAAAGGAGTCTTGAAGGCTGTCGATGCCGGTAGGATCGCCGATGTCAGCCGAAGGTCGCCGACGTCAGCAGTGGCAGAATGGGGGCAGAGACTAAAAATAGCCTCTGCCCATTCTTGCACGCCACCGGGCGAGGGATTGTGGGAAGAACGGTCATGAGGATGCTTAAATGGGCATGAGAGGAAGATAATGAGAAGATTTGGCATAATAAAGGCTAGGAGGGAGGTGGAGGGATCCAAGGGAGGATCCAAGGTGGCAAGGGTGAGGTGGAAAGGGGGCTACTTAATTGAAATATTTAAGTTATTTTAATCAAATGAGTGGAGGGGACTAAGGCCAAGGGTTAGGATATGGGTTTGAGGTGGACAAGGGGGGAGAACCAAGGTGCAGACACATTTGTGGTGTCTACATTTGCCCCTTTTTGTCTTGTTGGTTGTTCTTGATGAACTGCAAGACAAAAATAGGAGTTGGTTGCCCCAAGAAAAGAATGAGGTGTTCCCCCCTCAAAGCGATAGTCGAGAGAAGGGAATTGGAGATCGAGTGTCGATTTGACAGAGAGATGGATAGAAGAGTGTGAGCAAAAATGCTGCAATAGTCATGATTGCGTGTATGCCACTTCACGGGATGGTCGGGTCAAATTGTCGCATGTCGAGGGTCAAGGAGTGCCAAAATTGAAGTAACCAGGCCCCAACATTTAGTCATCTGCTGATCGGGTTACTCAATCTAAGCTGAAGCTCCAAATGGTCATCATGTTCCAGGTATCCCAGGCTTAGGAAGTGCTCCCAGAAACACGAAAATGCCACAAGTAGTAGGGATCAACTGGCTTGCGATCCTATACTTGCGAAGGGTCAAAAATAGTCGACAGACAATTTTGCTAACTAGTCATGAGGTAGCACACACGCAAAAACAACCAAGGCAACATTGGCTTGGAAGTAGTCGAAGGTCGAAGGAGATACGCATGATCTCCAATGGTCATTGGTCAAGGGGATGGATGGACGAAAGGATGTGGCTGAGCTAACCTCATAAAACATCATGTGATCTGAGTGCTGCCTATATAGCCCTTGTGTGAAGGGCCTCATGCCAATGTAGTTCTCCCTAAAAGGGAGGAATGGTCAAAGAAAATGATTGGTCTTGGTCAAAGTTGATGGAGTTGGTCGTGATCAAAGTCACAGAAGAGAAGGTTTGTCCATCAAAGAGATGAACAAACGGGGGTGGTCGAGCTAACCTTAGAGGATGTGTTATCTGAGTGCTGCTTACATAGCCCTAGTCATAGGGCCTCAGACCAATGTAGTTCAGACGAATTGAGAAGATTGGTCGATGATTGGATGTGGTCAAGTGTCAAAATGATGAGGGTAAGATGAGGATAAGATGATGCTACAAATGGTGTATTCTGTAGAATTGGTCGAGAGTCTTTCATCCCTAGCAAGTTTCCATAGTCATGATGGATGTATGCTAAAAATGAATGGAGGTCTATTTATGCTTCAACAAGTATTGGTTTATGCTTAACATAAATTGGGTCTGGTCGATAGTTTCCATGTGTATTGTTGTCCATAGAAACTATGTGAAATGGACAAGGATGATGTCTGATGCCATGAGGATGAAAAATAGCTTGGTTTGAGTTGAGTCGACAATTGATGTGGTTAAATGTGACCAAAGTGTAGAGAAAAGGTGAAAGGCGAATCGCTCTTTCATTGACAAGGACCAAAAAGGGAGCATAGATAGGGGTTATTAGAACAAAGGCCCCGTTCATGCATTACGTCGTTGACCAGTGTTGTATTAGAACGGTAATCGAATCACTTTGACATTAAAGTGAGCTCAAAGTCCCCTGAGCAGGTGATAGGAGGAGGATAGGGTAACCCAGATTAAGAGCAGGAATAACCTTGCCCCTTTTTATAGGAGACCCTGAGACAACTACAAGTCAAGTCCATGACTCATTTTTTTTTTTTTTTTTGGTGCAGACTGATCGATGCGGGAAGTCTACATAGAGATGTCATTTGATTTATGGTCATGTTGCGAAGCTAATCAATGCGGGAAGCTTCTAAGAAAGGTTGCTATTTGTAGCAAGATTTAGTCATAGCCATCCTTCGAGGGAGTGGTCTATATTTTTGCTTTATATAATGTTTAAATAGCTGTCCTTCGAGAGATCAGTCTATTAGCTACAGCAATGATAGTACAGCTGTCCTTCGAGGGAGCAGTCTATCTTTTTGATTTGATTTTGTGACCTTAGATTATGTTTTGACATCTTGATATATATATATATATATATATATATATATATATATATATATATATTGAGCCATGGACAAGACTATAGAAGTTCAAGGACGCCCTTTTATTAGGACAAAGCATCCATGCATCATAAAAGGGTTGTAGAGGACTTGTTAAAGGGGAATAGGGTTGAAAGGAATGAGGATTAAGAGGATGAGGATTGCTCAAGGGATGAGCTCAAGTTACGTGTCAAGTAGATGAGTACTCAACTAACAGAAGAATGGTCAAAGATGCAACGCATTAAGAGGCTTAGGTTTTGGCCGTTCGTCGAGGGAGGACAGATGATAAGTCCCTGACCCATACTTGTGCATGATGATAAAAGGTCCAAGCCAATTTGGGGCAAATTTTCCTCGTTTACTTCACTCCATATTGGTCACGTGCTGATTCTCTTTGAGGACGAGGTCTCTGATGTTGAAATCTCGTTCTCGCAGATTTTTGTCGTAGGCTCGCTTTATGCGACTTTGGTAGACATGGAGATGATTGAGGGCAGCAAGATGACGCTCATCAAGTAACTCAAGTTGAGCTAAGCGATCTTGATGAAAGTCGTCATTGGAAAGAATGCCATGTAGGGAGATGTGGAGAGATGGGATTTGTACTTCGAGAGGTAAGACAGCCTCCATTCCGTATAGGAGGGAGAAAGGAGTAGCACCCGTAGAGGTTCGGATGCTAGTGCGGTAGGCCCACAAAGCGAAGGGAATATGAATGTGCCAATTCCTTCCTGTGTCGTTGATCACCTTCATGAGAATTTTAGTCAAAATTTTGTTGGAAGCCTCAGCCTACCCATTTGCTTATGGGTAGTAAGGCAAAGAAAAGCTGAGTTTGATGCCAAATGAGTCACATAGTTTTTGGACAGTCTTGTTTCTGAAGGACTTGCCGTTGTCGGTGATGATTTTGTGAGGAACACCAAAATGACAGATGATGTGGTTGCTGATGAAGTCGACAATTTTGTTGGCTTTTGTGGAGACAAGAGGAATGGCTTCCACCCACTTGGTGAAATACTCAGTGGCAGTGATGATGGACTGATGACGAAGAGACGAGTGAGGGTTAATCTCACTGATGAGATCTAAGCCCCACTGAGAGAAAGGCCATAAATCCTAAGTGACTTGTAAGGCGTGGATGGGGAGATGAAGTAGGTTAGAGTGTTGCTGACACTTGATGCAATGCCGAACATAGTCGCTACAGTCTTGATGAAGGGTGGGCCAATAATAACCCAAGCGAAGGATGCGCTTGGCAACCGAGTTCCCACTAAAGTGTCTACCACAAATCCCGTCGTGGACTTGTTTTATGGCTTGAGAAGCTTTAGTGGAGTTTAGACAATGAAGGAGGCCGTCGAAGCCTTGCTTATAGAGAAGACCCCCTAGCATGGTATAGCGAGTTGTGCACTTGATGAAAGCTTGCCGCGCATTGCTAGAGAGGTTGGGAGGAGTGACAGAAAGAGACAAGTAGTCCACTAGTTGCTTATACCAGTCATCTTGTGGGCTAAAATTGATAGTGTTGATATGGTCGATGTGAGGGGAGATGTATGAAGGAAAGGGTACATGATGCACCATGACAAAAAGTTGAGATGACGATGATGAAGACGGGATATGCGAAGCAAGAGAAGCCATGGTGTCAGTAAACTTGTTCGTAGAGCGTGGAATAGTCTGCAAGAGATAATGGTCAAAAGATGCCAAAAGAAGGTTAGCACAATTTTTATACCTCTGCAAAACTTCATTTTTACAGAGGTAGGAACCATTAACTTGATTGACGACGAGCTGCGAGTCACCGAAGATGTTGATAGACTTGATGTGGAGGGAAAGGGCAGTCTAAAGTCCCAAAATTAAGGCCTCATATTCGGCCATATTATTGGTACAATCAAAGTCAAGCTTGAAAGATAGAGGCATGGGCTCCCCTTCGAGCGAGATGAGGATGACCCCTGCACCCCCACCGAGTTGACATTTGGAGCTGTCAAAGAACATGGTCATTTGGTAGACGGTGTCATCGGTGGAAAGTGTGGCGATAGATTCATCAGGGAACTCACACTGTGAAGGTTGGTTGTCGGGAAGAGGGGCATCTGGTAGTTGGTCAGTGATGGTTTGCCCCTTGATAGATTTTTGCTAGATGAATTCAAGGTCAAACTCAGCGAGCAGCATGAGCCATCAAGCCATACGTTGATTTTGATATGGCTTGGAGTGCATATACTTGAGAGGGTCGGTGTGAGTGATGGCAAAGGTTTTGTGGTTGAGAAGATAGTGGTGGAGCTTGGTAGTGGAAAAGACTAATGCCAAATAGAGTTTCTCGGTATGAGTATATCAAGTTTCATAGTCGACTAGTGTTCGGCTGATGTAGTAAACCGCTTGCTCACAATGATGCTCGTCTCGGTGCGCGATCATGGCACCTAACGAATGGTTGGTGGCAGAGATATAAAGGTAGAAGGGTTGGTCATCTTTAGGTGGAACGAGGACTGGTGGAGAGACCAGATAGCTTTTGAGGGCTTCAAAAGCCTCTTGACAGTCCTTATCCCATTTAAAGGAGACGTCCTTCTTAAGGAGATGATGAAAAGGTTGGCAGCGGTCTGAAAGCTGCTAGATGAAATGGCGGATGGACTGGAGCTTCCCTTGTAGACTGCGAAGCTACTTGAAATTGGTCAGGGGTGGCATTTCGAGGATAGCGCAGATCTTGGGGGGATCTATCTCGATGCCACGGAAGGAAATGATGAAGCCGAGAAGCCTGCCTGAGAGGACCCCAAAGACACATTTCTTGGGGTTAAGGCGAATATTGTATTGAAGAAGGCGAGAGAAGATGATTTTGAGAATGGTCAAGTGGTCGCGGTGAAGCTTGGACTTGTCGAGAAGGTCGTCCACATAGTCCTCCATGATTTTGTGGAGGAGATCATGGAAAATGTAGGTCATGGCGCGCTGATATGTGGCACCAGCATTTTTCAAGCCAAAAGGCATGACTCGATAGCAAAAAGTCCCCCATGGGGTGATAAAGGTAGTCTTGTGCTGATCTTTCGGTGCGATCAGGATTTGATTATATCCTGAAAAACCATCCATGAGAGATAGCATCTCATGGTTGGCCGTGAGATCAACAAGCTGGTCAATGTTAGGAAGAGGAAAGTCATCTTTGGGATAGGCTAGGTTAAGGTTGCGATAGTCTGTGCAGATCTGAATCCCTCCAGTTGCTTTAGTAATTGGGATGATGTTAGAGACCCACTGTGGATAATCGATGGGCTAGATGAAGGAGACAGAAAGAAGGCACTGAAGCTCCTCTTTGATAAGGAGCGCAACGCAAGGATGCATCTTTCGAAGCTTTTGCCTAACAGGCTTAGCCTCTAGTTTTGTGACAATGTTATGGGTAGCAATGGTGGGGTCGATGCCAGGCATGTCACTGTAAGTCCAGGCAAAGGCCTTGCTATGGTCAGAAAGGAACTGGGTATAGTTAAGTTGCTCTTGAGTGTCTAAAGATTGGCCAATCTTTAAGATGTGAGGAACATCAAAAGAAGGGAGGTTGATGTCAATGGTTAATTCATTTAACATAACCTGGGTCTCGGAAGGGAGGGAATGTTGGATGAAAGAGTCATCGGCACCCATGTAGGAAAGGATGGCGTCATCATCAACGCAGTGGATAGTGTGAATGGTTGTCGACTCATCCTCTATCATGTTAGGAAAGATGAGAGGGAGAGATCTAGACACCCCATTAAGCTGATAAGTTAGGGGTTCCAAGCGGATGGTGTTTATGGAAAAAAAAATAGGAGGGATGGAAACCATCGACTCCATAGGTGACGAAGGAGAAATGGGTGAGTTTGGAGGAGATTGGTCAATTGTTGGCTCGGGACAAAGGTCGGAAGGAGCCTGAGTGGGGTCATGATATCCCAAGCCATACCATTTCTTGGCATCGTCATCATTGAGCGGCTCGATGGGCTGATGGGAGCCCTGCTCATAACGTCCAAAACCAAAACCCTTCCATGCACACCTGTAAAGGTAAGTGTGTGCGAAGGCGGGGTTGCCAAGAAATGAGAAATTTGATGTGAAAGGTTGGGGTGAAGAGAGGGAATTGTCATTGGTAGGAGCTTGATTGAGCCCCCCATAGACAAAGTTGGTTCAGAGGTAAAGAGGACCATAAGGCATGACCATCCCGATCCGATGGTTGTAATTGGGACTGAGATGAAGGCGTCCATACTCTTGCAGAGTTTGGAACATGTCTAGGGTCAACAAGCAATATTCCCCAAGTGATAGTCGTTGGAAGATGTCTTCCATGGGGTCTTTGGTCGGCGCTTGAAGAGGAGGGGTGAGGGCGACCGCCGATTGCGAACTGGTCAAACCTTTCACAGATGGAGGTGGTGTCGAAGTTGATGGCTTGATGGGAATGAGGACATCATTGGGACGGTAAGTTGTGTTGCAAGTCTTGAAGGGTGAAGGGTCAGTGGGAATGGTGTGGACTTGCCCGTCATGCTCAAACTTCACACAACAGTGCAGGGTAGAGGGGACACAGGCCATGGCACGGATCCAAGGTTGACCCAGTAGAATATTGTATTGAAACTCTCATTCGATGATATAGAAGAGCTCTGGGATTGTGCATGGACGAATACGAATGTGAAGGATGACTATCCCAATGGTCGTGGCGGTGGTGTCATTGAAAGAGCGTAAGATCGCGTCAGTTTTGGAGATGCAATTCTTGGGAAGAGCTAACTGATCAAAGGCATGGGTAGAGATTATGTTGATGCTAGCGCCACCATCGATCATAACGCATTTAATGCATGTCCGATCAATATAGGTAGTGATGAAGAGGGTGGTGTCCTGATCTTCCGTGTTAGATGTGGGAATCTCAGAATCACTGAATGTGATGGAGGCGACAGGAGATAAAGAATGGACGAGGGTAGTGAGTGGTTGGGGGTCCTCAGGTTGGACCTCCGCTTCCTGCAAGGCTTGGATGAGGGCTTGACGGTGCTGAGACGAGGTTTGGATAAGGTCATAAAGAGACATCTTTACAGGCGTCTGGTGAAGCTACTTCAGCATGGAGTCATGAATTGGCCCAAAAGAAGAAGACGAAGAAGGCTGGGACGCGCCAAGGATAGAAATTTTAGGCTTGGGCGTAAGAGGTGGCTTGATGAAGGGATAGGTCCAAGGAATGGTAGATTTTTCTTTCGCCTTGTCTTTTTGTGACCTAGTGGTTATACAGATAGCATTGATTTCGAAAATAGGAGGTGAAGAAGGGGTCATGCCTTGCTGGTGAGATGTTGACGTGTTTGAAGAGGTTGGATGAGAATGAGCCAGGGTCTGGTCAAGAGTGTCCTCAAGGAGAAGAGTGTCCTTCTCCATATAGTGGTGGATGATAGCCTTGAGGGCATAATAAGTCTCGATATCGTGTCCTGGTGTACGATGATATAAGCAAATTTTCATGTCATCGAACTAGGAGGGCTTAGACCCGAGAGGTTGGAAAGGCTTGATGGGTGGAAGGGTTATGTTGGAAGTCTGTAGAAGCCAGCGCAATATCAACGAGTATGAGCCCACTAAAGGGTCTATGCTAGTTGATATGCACGCGGTCGGTGACTTTTGCTTAGGCGAAGTTGGAAGAGGTTTTCGTACCACCTTACGGGTTGATGGTGCGGTGACAGGCGAAGACGGGACTTTCTTGGTGATTGGTACCACCTTTTTGGGAGAGGGACGGCTGGAGGTAGGCAGAGGAAGAAAAGGAGGCAATGAGTTTTGATTGGAGGCTGGAGTGGGAAGGATTCTAGTCAGGGTCGAAGGATGGGGGACCAAAATGGATGGCAATGGTGACGGGGAAGGAGGCGTTCGCTTCGGCGGTCTGGCAGACTTCTTTGACTTGGTTGGAAGACTACTACTGGTCAAGGTCTGGTCTAGGTCCACCTTCACTTGCGGGTGAGTGAGGGTGGAGATAGGATGAACGCCAAGTGACTTGATAGGCTTAGATGAGAGAGATGCACGTTTCGGTTTTGACGGGTTTGGTTGAGGTTTGAGAGTCTGGTCTTTGTCAAGAGTCTGAAGAGATTCTGCCTTGGGAAGATTAGCAGCATGTGATGAGAGGGCATGGGTATGTTGAAGGGATTTAAGACGCTCCCACAACATTTGAGGCATCACTTTCCTTGGAGGGAGAAGTTCAATTTTCTCCACTAACCGAGAAAATGGCTGAGAAGAAGATGTTGATGGTTGCGGGGTTGAAGATGAGATGGGTGTAGCAGTCTTAGAGGCATGGTATGGCGAAGACAAGATAGATTTAGATGGAGACGAAGGGGAGACAGGTTCTTCCCTGGGTGGAGAAGAATCCAGAAAGTGAGGCTCTTCAAGCGGGTAAAGGGTAGGGATGATAGTGCCCTCCACTTGCGGTTGAGGAGTAGGAAGGGTCAGGTCCTCCATAGGCAGCAGAAAGGAGGATGGCGAGACCGGTGGTGTTGGTAAAGCTGAGGCGTCCTCTAAGATGAGTGAGGTTGATAGAGAACTAGCCGGGGAAAGAAGTTCATCCACATGTGATGGACTGATTGATGGACTAACCTCTTGAGGTTGATTGGGGACAAAAGGCGAGACCGTATTGACTGTTCGAATGTTGTGTTCATGATTGTCGTCAATTAAAGTCCAGACATTGTTTTGGGTTGGTGGATGATTAGGGAATGGCTGTTTGAAAATGTCAATGGCCTGATTAGGGGGTGCATTGGGATTATCTAAGATGAGGTCCCCCTTTTCAAGCATGTCTTGGATTATGTTCTTAAAAGTTTTATAGTTTTTCGTGTCATGTCCCTTAACACGGTGGAAGCTGCAGAAGTCTTGTTCCCTATACCACGCAGGGATGGCATGTGAGGGATCAAATTATGGAGGAGGTCGGGCTTGAGGGAGATTGAGGACCCCCTGCTTAACAAGCTTTTCCAGCACAGACGCGTATGATTCTTTGAGAGGAGTATACCGTCGTTGTACGTATCTCTGCTGGAATTGGCGAGTGGCGCTCTGAGATGTGGATGGCTCAGGCTGATTGGTTGAATAAGATGAAGGTCAAACCACCATAGCATTAGCTGAAGCCTTGGATTTAGAATTGGATTATGATGGCTTAGCAGAAGAAGAGTCATTGGTCTTAGAGCTGGGATTCTTGCTCCACAACTTGACTTTATTCTCCTCGATGGCAAGCAACTCAAGTTTGCAGGCCATCGTGAAGGCTTCGTCGAAGGTGCGAAAGGTTTGAACCCTCAGGGTAGAAGAAATATGTCTGGCACAGGCTTGGGAGAAGAGTTCAATAAGCTCAGCCTGGGGTAAGGAAAAGGAGAGTTGATTGATGAGGCCTCTCCATCGAGCAACGAAGTTGGCTATGGACTCGTCCTCGAATTTCTGGATAGAATAGAGGTCCGTGATCGAGACCTTCTTGGTGATGTTGATGGAGAAGTGATCGAGGAAGAGCTGGGCCAATTGTGTGAATGAGAAGAGGGAATGGCTGGGAAGGGAGCTGTACCAGTCAAGCGCAGCACCCGAGAGAGACATAGGAAACGTGCATAAGAGCAACACATCGTCATGGGCAATGAGGTAACAGGCATGTCTGAATGCCTGAAAGTGTTGCTATGGGTCTTCCTTGCTTTAAAAGTGAGAAAACTTTGGAAGCTCCCACTGGCTAGGATATGGCCTGATTGGGACAGAAGGATGAATGGGCTCGTTGCAGATTTGCTCGTATGAGAGAGTGTTGCGTGAGCCAGAAACGGAGGTCTCTAGACTGGTCATCTTGTCCATCAACATTTTGATGATATCTGTCGACGGATTGATGGGTGGCACGCCCCTTAAGTTGTAGGGTGCTTGGAAGAGGCTAGGGGAGGCATACGACGTAGTTGGTTGTCCCTGTAAAGGTGCAACGTAGGGATAACTAGTCGTAGGGATAGAAGAAGAGGCTAAAGGTGGTTGAGTAGGAGGCATAACTAGGCCCGATGTTGCCATGAGGGGTTGGATTGTGGTAACAGGGGCCAAGGGATAAGAAGCCACCTTGGTGTTGATAGGGGCCAGGGTAGGCAGAATAGAGACGACAAGGTTTTGAAAAGGAGTGGATAGCGGTTGAGCGGGTTGAGGTTGATAGGGGGCCGAAACCCCGGTGGAAGTGGGCCCAAAGATAGAGGGAGAGGCCACACCTAGAGGATTGGTTAAAGTCTGGTCAGTGGTCGAAGTGATGGCTTGAGTGTCCAAGGGTTGAACTATGGATGCTGTCGATACAGCTGTAGTCGTGACAAGAGAGGTTGGCATTCCATAGATTGGATTGCCCAAGGAGTCTCGCGTTCGGCTATGCGCGAGATAGTGTTGTAAGGCCTTGACGTTGAGGTCCAAGAATCGTTCGAAATCTTGGTCCCCTTCTTGGACAATAGGAGTTTGCGGTGGGGTTGGACAAATAGGAGTTCTTTCGGTCTCTGAGTTGAACTCCATTGGAGGCTTGGTCATGGACGGGGTAGACGGAAGTGGTTGACGGCTAGCGGGGTTGACAAGAGCCTTGGCTTGACTACGAGTCAAAACCATGCAAGGCAAAGAGGGTTCAGGTTTCAGAAACTGTGTTTTTCTATTTCAAAAAACTAGGATGGAGTTTTGACAGAGAAGGGACAGGTTTTAGGCTGCTGGTTTTGAAAAAAAAAGGACAGTGACAGAGACCGATGTTGGTTGAGAAACCGATGTCGGTAATAAATATGGCCGATGTCGGTCAGATAACCGATGCCGGTAAGATAGGAAAGCCGATGTCGGTGGAAGAACCGATGCCAGTGACTGTGTTTTCCAGAGAACCAAAAGATTTTAAGATTCTTGGAAAAACAATGAAGAAAGTGTCCTCACTCACTCAAACAAATAGATGAGAAGAGAAGAACTGAGAGAGACAGACAAGCCTAAGCGATAAATCCTAGGAATTAACCTTAGAATCTTGTGGCTTATGCCTTAGATGAATGTTTGGGGAGATTGGCTGTAAGAAGGGTCCTAGAAGAGGCAATCTAGAGCTGGTTTCGGGTCTTGTTTTAGGTGCTCAAAAATCTGTGTTAGGTCTGGTATGTGGCCTAGTGCTAAGGAGCAAGCTCCCCTCACTTCACGTTTCCAGTGGTTAGCTGGTCTCGCTTAGCCAAGATATACCTTGCCTAGAGTTTATCCTCCGCCAGAGAACAGAGTGGGCTTCCCCCTTGGTGATGAAATCCAAGTAGGGTCACCGGGACGGGTAAGGTATCCGCTGGGGGATGAAATCCCAGTCGGGCCTTGTCTCAAGTAAGTTTTATGTTCGTTTTAGTGCATGTGGTTTGGTAGTGTAACATCAAGTGTCTACGATTTATTTAATATGTGTTTTACTAATTACTAGGTGAAGACTAATGCAAGCACAAGTAGAAATGCAATGCAGTATGTTTTTAAGCCTAAGTCAAAAATATGAAGTTTGGATGAAGACAAGTTTGAGAAAGGGTTTGAGAGTATGATGTTTAGACTAGTCTAGAAATGCAAGGAAGAAAGATTCATTTTAGTCCTGCTTATAGTGTCATTTGGAATAGAAGAAAGAGACAAGAAGGAAGGAGCCTAAATGCACCTAAATGAATGAAAGGAAGAGGAACCCGAGGAAGAACCTAAGGTCCCACCGGGCATGCCAGAATGTTTCTATCGCTAATTCACTTTCTACATTCAAAAGATGAATAAAGAAACTAAAGAAATGGAAAAGGCTAGAAGTACCTGGATAAAGATTGCGCATAGTAATCCAGACGTTTGTGGGCACCCCTCTTTGGCTGTGGAGGAATGACACCTGCAAGGAAAAAGAAACTTGGACAAGAAAATGTTAGATAGATAGGCAGTGGGTTGCCAAGCAAAAGCTTGTTCCCAGAAGTGTGAAAACTTCCTCAAAGGAGGTCAACCCACTGATAACAGACAGATAAAAGACTAAGGAAATACAGAATTCCAAAATATAGAAGTGATAAACAAATTAAAAAGGAAAGAAAAGACCAATGATTACCCAAATGGAGCTGTCGGGCTGATAACAGTCATCGAGGTTGGGAATGCTGCCAGCGTCGGTTGTATGGTCTGCCGACTTTGGTTATCCTGCCGACGTCAGTCGGGGAAGTAACCGGCGTCGGTCGGGGCAGTGGCCTGTAGTCGGGTCAGGTCGGGTTTCTGGACTGTGGACAGGTCTGGTTTGTGAACAGGGTCGAGACAGAGTTCAGGGACGACTTTGAATGGACTGGGGAATGGTCTGGTTCTGATTAGGTGCCCTGTACAGGGTCTTTGTTGGCAGGAGGGATGAGGGAGTTGTCTGGGATTGTACTAAAAGGATGACAGGTGAAAGGGAGATGGATAGAGGATAGGGCCTGAGAAGACTTTTTAGCCTCTCAGGGGGTAGGACAGAGGGAGTGGGAGACAACAGATACCAAATAACTGAACACTAAAGAAAAGAAATGAAATGAAATAACAGACTATGCTTACCTTTTTAGCTTACTGAATGAAGAGTGGGAGAGCTGTTGTTGAGACCACAGAAGACTTAATCTCTGCTCAAGAATCCCTGCACCTATTGCTGCTGTTGCACGAGGTCTAGAGGGAGAAGAGTAGAATGCCAAAATGCCAAGAGAATTCAGTTTGCAAGCTCAAGGGGCCAGGGGCTGGAATGGATGCAGAAAGGAGTCTTGAAGGCTGTCGACACTGGCAGGATAGCCGACGTCAACCGAAGGTCGCTGATGTCGGCAGTGGCAGAATCGGGGCAGAGACTAAAAATAGCCTCTGCCCGTTCTTGCATGCCACCGGGCGAGGGATTGTGGGAAGAACGGTCATGAGGATGCTTAAATGGGCACGAGAGGAAGATAATGAGAAGATTTGGCATAATAAAGGCTAGGAGGGAGGTGGAGGGATCCAAGGGAGGATCCAAGGTGGCAAGGGTAAGGTGGAAAGGGGGCCACTTAATTGAAATATTTAAGTTATTTTAATCAAATGAGTGGAGGGGACTAAGGCCAAGGGTTAGGATATGGGTTTGAGGTGGACAAGGGGGGAGAACCAAGGTGCAGACACATTTGTGGTGTCTACAATATGCACGATCAACATGGTCTTTCCTTTTATTTCTAACCAACCTCTCCCACAGTCTGAAGAAGTTAGCCAACCTATTTCTCTACCACGAGTAGAAGAGCCTATTTTACCCATATCACCCCCATGACATCAAACACCTCCTCTACCCATTCTTCTACCTCATGAGGAACCCATATTACTCGTTCCTCTTGTCCCCACCATCCCTCTTCTTCTACCATTAGAAGAAGTTACCATTCATAGCCCATACCCTCATGTAGAAGGGGCCATTATCCCTCTACTTCACCCTTTAGAGGAGCCTTCTTCTCCTATTTTTCCTCCATAGATGGAAGATAGTCCTCCATCCACCCCCCTTTCACACATAGGAGAGTCTACTTTGATCTCTCCCATATTAGAGGATGCTTTGACGATACCAACACCGATGGTCTTGCCCTCATCCTTCTTATTACCAATAGAGGATCATACTTTTCACACTCCTAGACCACATGCAGAAGCCATGATCATCCTTGCGCTCTATCCAACTGAAGAGCCACATCCTCCAATCCCTTCTCCACTAAGAGAAGAACTCGTCTCTTCACCCACATCGACTGAGGAAGATCTAGTGATAGTTTTCTCTCACCTTTGGCCTAAGATCACTGCGTCCAACACATTTCTGCTCTTGCGATCACCCAAATCCTCTAAAAAACTAACTATAAAGCCTCGCACAACGTCACCTAAAACATTTTCTCAATTGGTAGAAAACTTAAGATTTCTCCATTCTAGGAACCTAAAACATGAGGCATTATGGGAGTGATTTAAGGCTCCTTATCTTACACATGCCATTTTGCCTGCCAACACTTTCATGACAAATCACCTCAAAGTCTTTGATGAGGATCGGGCTTCTACTTCCCAATCTTCAAAAGCTCAACCATCCACATCTGAACCCAAATCCTCACATGCATCTATCATGCCAAAATAGGTTAAATCTCTCGGTGTTCACCTTATATCAAACTTCACTCACCCACAAGTGAAGGTAGACTTGAACCTCGCCCCACACAATAGTGGTACTCACACCAAACTAAAGAAGGCTACTAAACCACTTCAGAGAACACCTCCCCCACCTTCACCATTACCATCTATTTTGGGTCTACACCCTTCTACTTTAATAGGAGTGCTCCGAACTCCATCACCTCATAAAAACAAATCGCCTCCATTACTCCCTCTACCCATCAAACATATATTTCCTCTAAAAAATTCAACACCTTTTACCATGAAAGTGTCATCTATGCATGTGGTCACACCACCAAAAAAAAAGATGGTATGAAAAACTCCTCCTATAACTCCTAAATAGAAGTTATCAACCTTTACTGCGACAAAGCACACAGACCCATTAGCAGGTTCCTATGCTTTGCTGTTATGCCAATTGTTGTAGTCTTCTTGCATCAGTCTCCCACCTCTTAAACCATTCCACCCTCTCGGACCAAAACCATCTTGGTTTGACGACACTCAAATTTATGCGTATCATAACACACCTGGACATGACACTGAGTTTTGCTATGATCTTAAAGTTGTCATTCATCAACACTTGAAAAAGGATACCCTTCTCATTAAGGATCCTCTTGACCACCCTTTCAACAAACCATCGACACCATCCCATGCCTCCCAAACCTCCTCACCTTCATTGAGATCCCATCATCAGACTATGGTCCCTCTACCACCTTCTTCCCCTTTATTCAAAATCAACACTATCAATATGGCCACTAGGTCACCAACCTTGAAGGATAAAGGAAAAGAGAAGGTTTCTATCCCTTGGACATATCCATTTTCCAAGCCTTCTCCCCCACCAAAACCCAAGATTTCAATCTTGGGCACATCCCAACCAAAATCTTCGAAGCCAATTTGTGACTCCATGGTGAAACAACTTCACCAAACCCCTATGAAGATGTCTTTGTATGACCTAATACAAAACTCTCCACAACATTGTCAAGCCTTAATCAAAGCTTTACAAGTAGTGGAGGTCCAACCTGAAGACCCCCAACCATTGGCTACTTTAGTCAAAACATTACCAACCATTGCTCCATCACCTTCAGTGATTTTGAGATTCCATAGTACAACCTGAAGGATCAGGATCCCACCCTCTCAAACTAAGCTTGTCAGGCAAAAGCTTCACAAGATGCATCCTCATGTCGCACTCCTTGTCAAAGAGGAGCTTCAATGTCTTCTCTCCATCTCATTTATCCAATGCATTGATTATCCGCAATGGGTGTCAAACATTGTCCCTGTCACAAAAGCAACTGGGGGAATTCAACTTTGTAGTGATTATCACGACCTCAACCAAGCATTAACCAACTTCATGTCCAACATCGACCAAAATGTGCCTACAACCAAAATCTGAAAGAGCGAGATTTCAAAATTAGAGATCTTGTCCTTAAATAAAGCCAACATGTGACCAATATGGAAAGAAGCAAATGAGTAAAGTTTGCTTCTAATTGGCTGGAACCTTACATAATAACGCACAAGTATAGATCAAGGACTTATTGTCTGCCTTCTCTCAAAAGCCAGCCAAAACTTGAGCCCCTTAATGCCTTACATTTGTGACCATTCTATTATTAATCAAGTAATCATTCACTTGATGTTTAACTTGAGCTCATCCCTTGAGCAACCCCCGTCATCCTCATTCCTATTCCTTTCACCCTTTTCCCCTATAACAATTAGTCAATCCTTTTATAAGGCAGTAAATGCTTTGTCCTAATAAAAAGGAAACCTCTAAACCTCTATAGTCTAGTCCATGACTAAAAGCTTAGTAAAAAAAAACATATAAAATTGGGATGCCTAACCAAAGGTCATAAATTATAAATGTAGACTGCTCCTTTGAAGGATAGTTGCATTATTGCTGTAATTACTAGACTGCTCCCTTGAAGGATAGCTATTCATAGACATCCAAACATACAAAGTAGAATATAGACCATTCCCTCAAAGGATGGCTATGCCCAAATTTTACTACAAATAGAACCCTCTCAGAAGCTTCTTGCATCGATCAACTTCAATATGACCATAAAACAAAACAACATCCCCAAGTAGACTTCTCACATTGATCAGTCTACCAACAAAACAAAAAAAAAATGACTGACAAACTATTAAGTCATGGACTTGCCTATAGTTATTCGCTGGGTCACCTATAAAAGGGGAAAAATTATCCCTACTAAAAGGGTTACGCTATCTTAACATATCACATAATCACACCTATTACCCCAACATACTCAAGGGATTTTGAGCTCACTTAATGTCAAGTGATTCGAGTACTTCTCTAACACAAATCAATGGTCAACGATGTAATACATGAACAGGGCTTTTGTTTGTAAAAACACTTATCTATGCTATCATTATGGTCTTTGTCAATGAAAGAGTAACGTGCCTTTCACTTCTAATTTGACTTCGTCACATGCCCATAACATGACAACCAAAACATTTTTCAAACTTCTAACATGACATCATGACATCATGAATTATTATAGCCCATTCACACTAGTTTCTATAGAAAACAATACACATGGAAACTATCAACCAAACATAATTTATGTCAAGCATATATCATCACCGATATGGAAACTTACAGAAACATAAATATATTCATTTCATTTTTAGCATACACCATCACTAATATGGAAAATTGCTAGGAATGAAAAACCACATAACCAATGTTATAGAATACACCATCACACAATATGGAAAAGGCTATAACATCATCATACTCATTTCATTTTTGGCATACACCATCACTAATATGGAAAATTACTAGGAATGAAAAACCACATAACCAATGTTATAGAATACACCATCACACAATATGGAAAGGCTATAACATCATCATACTCACTTTATTTTTGGCATACACCATCACTAATATGGAAAAGTGCTAAGGATGAAAAACCATATAACCAATGTTACAGAATACACCATCACATAATATGGAAAAGGCTGTAACATCATCATACACTCATCATTTTAATCATGTTGTAGGGGGTGGGAATCCAAGAACAAACACACTTGTTCTGATTCCACTTGTTAGGATCTTGCTCCTTAGAAAGAGCATAGTATGATTACCAAATATAAGCAATTAAATATGCAGAAATAACCAGAAACACAAGTAACTAGAATTCACCAATAGCACAGAATATGAGAGACAATACACTATCTTGTATTAACACTTTACAAAAAAGAATACTACAAAGAGCCGCCACACTCTTCCACCTTACAGAGGTTTCCCACACCTCAAGTGTACAGTAATTCTTCTACACAACACTCTCCTACACAAAAAATAGTCCCAACAACCAACTCACACACAGAATTGGTGTTCACCTCACCAACCAGTCAGTAATAACCCTGCCGATACACCAAGCACTCTATAGCACTCCAAGTTGATCTCCCATGAACCTGCAACCTGCAATTCAACAGACCATACTCACATGTAGATCTCCTATGAGCTTGCAACAACCTGCAACTCAATGATCTTACAACTAGAAGGAACTCTTCCTTTCTATCTCATACTTATACAATACATGCCAATGGGTCTATAAATAGATCCCTGACTTAAACAATAACTTAGACTCTTAATTTAGACAATTATCCTCGCAGCCAAAGACTCTAACTGGCCTTTACATGCAAACTCTTCATTCACTTAACTAAATGTCCATGCAACAAATAGTTTTGGAACACACAGGTGATTGATGCCGGTCCCTACTTGCCTGGTTCTGCCAATGTCGGCCGACTTCCTGTCATCGCCGGTGGCATTCTGCATTGGTCACGACCGACGTCGGTCCTACTACCGATGTTGGTGCTCCTAGATCTCAGCAACCTTCTATTCCACCTATTTGCAAAGGGTTGAAGCTTTTAGCTCCACAACCTCACAATCTCCCACTTGGAGATAAACAGCTGCAACCTGTACCTATACCTGTACTCCGTCTAGTTTGTTCCCTTGGCTTTGTATCCCTCCTCAAGATCACTCTTAAAGACCAACCACCACAAATCCTGTAGTGTAAAACCTGTCATCCAAATTACCTGCCACATCCGCATCTACAACCATGTAGATAAGAACTTGACCCTGCATAGCATGTGCACCTGCTGCTGGTCCCACTGAACTGCCCTTCAGTATTACTTTCCCAGATTGACTCCAAACTTGTGACAACTCCCACTGCTTGGGAAAACTTAGGTTTAGTACATACCATGCACTTAACCTCATTATGTGAATCAAGACACCTGTTCTGTGAACTGTCCTTCCATCGGCGTGTTAACCGGTCTCACACAATCATCCTAAAACAAAGTCAACAAGACCTCCATGTCTCTAGAACACACTCATGCCAAAGAATCTTGTTGCTCCCAGATTCTCCATGACATACCCCTGAACTAGCTTTACCTTTAGTTTAGCAATACCTGTATATGTAACCTTGCAACAAGCACATCATATAGAAATAGGATAATGTAGCTAATATTATCCAACCTGGTAAAGAGAAACACAATGATCAAACCTCCATTGTCCTACAGCTAATACAAGACCATATACCCTGATCTTCCATCTCACGTATCCATTTCCGCTCTTCTTCATCCTAAACATCCATTTGTCTCTCAGTGCTTACTTCCAGCTGATAACTCTACCCAAAACACTTGTTTGGTTCTCCTCCAAGGAATCACATCCTCATCCATGCCAAGCTCCCACTATTTCCTAGATCTACCTATTCTACTTCTTCAATAACTTCCTGGTCCTATGCCATAAGTGAGCAACAAGTAGTGTAAAGAAGGGAAATGATGAATTTAAGAAATTACTTACACCTTCAACCCTCCATATTGGCGTTTGAGACTCCATGACAGCTGGCTGTCCACCCAAAATTCATCTCAGTGACTAATGCCGGTCACATCTCAGTCTGCATCCGACCGATGTTGGTTCCCTATGACTGCCACCTTGCCGACGTCAGTTTCTCCTAGCCGACGCCGGTCGTTATCTGCCCCGAATCATTGACGTCAGGCTACACATAGCCGACGTCGGTCCCTATCTGGACACCGACACTAGTTTTCTTGTCGACGTCGGTCTCTGTGTTTTTCTAGTGAGACCTGACTTTTTCCCACGAGCTCCTTTTGGATCAAACCCTTGTCCAAATCACCCTTGCTTTGCTTAGGATTCCTCTGCACCTTGTGCTGAACTCTATCCGTCACCTTCTCTTTGAAAACCAAGGCTTTCCTGTTCTTGTCACTAACATCAGATTCCTCAAGAAATATCACCTTCTTCTTCTGTATACAGAAACCACAATCCATGCCTTCTAAATCCAAAAGCATACTCTTTAACTCAAGAACAAGCATCTCCTTCTTATCCATGTGACCAAGCCTATCAAGCCACATCTCCGAATCTACAACTAAAGTAGATAACCCAAAAAGAGAATCAGTATTACAAGTAGATAGATAAAGCGTACCTACTTTCTTACCTCTAGCTACAACAAGTGTACCCTTGGTAACCTTCCAAGAGTCTGCTGTGAGAGTTACTGTGCAACCCTCATCACCCAAACTTCTAACAGAAATCAAATTCCACTTCAGAACTGGGACATGCATGACCTCCTTTAACACCCATGTGTCACCTATCTGCAATTTCAGCTTCACTTTTCCTTTGCCAACAATCTGACAAGGCTTACCATCCCCTACACAAATTTCTCCAAAGTCTCCCTGGACATACTCATGAAAAAATTCCCTATGTGGGGATGCATGAAAAGAGGCACCAAAATCTAAAACCCAAGATTCTACTTTATCCAAAGAACATACCAGAGCATCCTATGCAATGTAATTTGCAACATCTACTTCTTCTCCATGTCCTTCATGCTGATCTTCACCCGATCTGCAATCTCTCTTTATGTGCCCTTGCTTTCCACATTTTCAGTAGGTTATTCTGCCATACTTGGACTTGGATCTTCTACCTATCTTCGACCTTGATCTCCCACGCTCTATCTTCTCTCTTGGCCTTCCTCTACTTTCAACACTCAAAGCATCTCCTGATGATTCACCTGTGCTTTTCCTACGTATCTCTTCATTCAAGATCACACTCACAACATCATCCACTTTTAAGACTTTTGAAGGAGACACAGTATTAGAAACTGCCATTACCAAACCTTACCAACTTTCAGGTAATGAACACAAGATTAAGAGAGCTCTAATTTCATCATCAAATACAATATTGACTGAACTTAACTGGTTTACCAAACCATGGAAATCACTAAGATGGCTATGAATAGATCCACCTTCCAACATTTGCAAATTAAATAAACGCTTCATAAGAAATACCTTATTAGAAGCTGAGGGTTTTTCATACAAATTTGCCAAAGATTCTATCAACTCCACTGTTGTCTTACACTGTGATAAGCTAGAAATCACAGATGATGCAAGACTCAATCTAATAGATCCCAGAGCCTTCCAATCAAGAACCTCCCATTCTTCATCCTTCATATCTGAGGGTTTATAATTAACCCCACCCAATGGTAAGTACAAATCTTTCTGATACAGATAATCCTTAATCTGCATCCTCCATAATTGGTAGTTCTTGCCATTAAACTTTTCCATTCATAGTTGACTGTCTTCTGCCATTGCTCAACTCCCACTCAAACAGAAACCCTGTGAGTAACCTGTAATCAAAACACACTACCTAGATCTAAACCAATCTGTTAGTATCCCAACCAAAAGCTCTGATACTAGTTGTAGGGGGTGGGAATCCAAAAACAAACAAACCTGTTCTGATTCCACTTGTCAGGATCTTGCTCCTCAGAAAGAGCACAGTATGATTACCAAATATAAGAAATTAAATATGCAAAAATAACCAAAAACACAAGTAACTAGAATTCACCAATAGCACAGAATATGAGAGACAATACACTATCTTGTATTAACACTTTACAGAAAAGAATACTACAAAGAGCCACCACACTCTTCCACCTTACAGAGGTTTCCCACACCTCAAGTGTACAATAATTCTTCTACACAACACTCTCCTACACAAAAAATGGTCCCAACAACCAACTCACACACAGAATTGGTGTTCACCTCACCAACCAGTCAGTAATAACCCTGTCGATACACCAAGCATTCTATAGCACTCCAAGTTGATCTCCCATGAACCTACAACCTGCAATTCAACAGACCATACTCACATGTAGATCTCCTATGAGCTTGCAACAACCTGCAACTCAATGATCTTACAACTAGAAGGAACTCTTCCTTTCTATTTCATACTTATACAATACATGCCAATGGATCTATAAATAGATCCCTGACTTAAACAATAACTTAGACTCTTAATTTAGACAATTATCCTCATAGCCAAAGACTCTAACTAGCCTTTACATGCAAACTCTTCATTCACTTAACTAACTATTTGTGCAATGAACAGTTCTAGAACACACAGGCGATCGACGCCGGTCCCTGCTTGCCTGGTTCTGTCGACGTCGGCTGACTTCCTGCCATCACCGGTGGCATTCTGCACTGGTCACGATCGATGTTGGTCCTGCTGCCGACACCGGTGCTCTTGGATCTCAGCAACCTTCTGTTCGACCTATTTGCAAAGGGTTGAAGCTTTTAGCTCCGCAACCTAACACATGTACCATCACACATATGGGAAATGCTAAAAACACTAACCTGACCAAGACAAATACAAACCACTTTGACTCTTCTTTCCTTTTGGGGAGAACTACATTGGCTTGAGGCTCTTAAAACAAGGGCTATGTAGGCAACACTCAGTTGACATGGGGTCTTCTAAGGTTAGCTCAACCATTCATTGGTTCATCTACCTAATGGACCAACTATCTAAACCAGCCCAAAATCATGACCAAACAACTAGCCCTAACACTATATAGGTCACCTTAGACTTCTCATGGGGCACATTGGAGATCACATACATCTCCCTATCCACAACAAACAACACTTTAGATCACTTATATCTCAATCTGACTCGACCAACGACCTAGGAGATCATGACTATCTCCTCAAACCATGACCACTTTTGAGACAACTCTGCTTTGGTTGTTTTTATTACATATGCTACCTCATGAATAGTTAGTAAATTATACGCACCCCATATTATGACCCTCACATGTATTGATGGATTGTGCCCAAGTTGATCCCCAATATTTGTGACATTTTCATGTTTTTTGAGAGCACTTCCTAGCCCAGGATACTTGGAACATGATGACCATTGGAGATATGCTTTGATCGATCTAACCCAATCAGTTACGACTAATAAGCTGGGGCCCGATTAGTTTGATTTTAGTCTTCCTCAACCATTAGAGCTACAAATTTGATTGTTTAACCCAATTAGCTACCACTAATAAGCTAGGGACTAGTTAATTCAATTTTAGTGCTCCTTGACCTTGCTTGCGATAATTTGACCTACCTATCACGTGATGTGGTATATGCACAATCTCAACTATTATAGCATTCACACTCCAACTTCACCATACCCATCTACTACCTATCAAATCAGCAATTGATTTCAGGTTACCCTCTCTCAACTCTCGCTTTGAGGGGGAATACTTCATCCCATACCTGGGGTAACCAACCACACTTATTTTTGTCTTACAGTTCGTCAGAACAACCAATAAGACAAAAAGGGGTAAATGTAGACACCAAAATTGTGTCGACTCCCCTTGGTCCCTTACACACCTTATTAATTTAAAATGAACTAGTTATTTTAAATTAATGACATCACCTAGACACCTTACCTTAGACACCTCACCCTAAGACCATTTCCTACCCTATGAGTCACCCTAAGACTAGGTCATCTAAATCCTAACCACCTAAGACCTATTCTCACTCCATTCCAACTGCCTAACTAACTCTCATGCCTAATAAACTTGTCCTTTGACCATTCTCCAATGGCAAATGCACTTGGCAGATGGAGAAATGGGCAAAGGGCTAAAAATAGCCCTTTTACCCATTCTCTATCTACCAACGTCGGTCAACTGTTAGCCAACACCAATGGGATCACTGATGTTAGTTATTTAAACTAAGTTCTAACCTTGAGCTAAGGCCCATAATCCTAATTGTTCCCCCTGGACTCTTTCAGATCGATGCACACACTTTGAGACCAAGCATCAAACTTCAACTTTCACTCTCTTAGCTACAAAAACTCTACACAAGTCACTCCAAATCAGATTGGAACATTACAAGAGGACGTCGACATCAGCCACAATAGGAATAAGCATTCTAACACCTCTAGTTCTTCACCAAGCAGAGCTAAGTATTCTTCTCATCTCCATTTCAAAGTTTTAGAATAACTTAGCAATTAGTTTTTATTTACTATTTATAAATACTATCAACCAAACCTGACTTTTTCTGTGGAGAGGCTGAAAAGCCTTCCCCATATCCTTATCCTCTTTTCACACCTACCCTCTACCTTTGCCTCTCCTCAGACCTTATACATCTCCTTGCAACCCTACACAAACCCTTAAACTCCCAGAATCCTTTGTTGACCATAGACATACCTTGAATCCTGTCCAAGGCGCACTACCCCTACCGACATCGGTAACATAACCGACATCGACATCATTGACCAACTGACCTCGGTAGGACTATCGACATCGGTGACTATGATAGACTAATTACAGAGAATAGGTACGCGTTGTCTACTTTCTCTTTCTTAGTCTTTCATCATTTCTTGTTATACAACACTCTTTTTGTCAAATAGTGGACTATCATCCCTTACAAAGCTTTATGCTTTCAGGACCGAGCGTGTTGCTTGGCAGTCCACCATATCATATTATAACATTCTCTTTGTTTAAGTCTTATTCTTATCTACAAGTGTCTTCCTCCAAAGCCAAAGAGGAGCTCCTACAATGCTTGGATACGGTGCACAACTTAATCCGGGTAACGTACAAACCCTTGACCTTTAACTTTAGTTTCTTCTTTCTTCTGAATATAATTAGAAAAAAAGTAGAGAAACAATGGGTAATAATGCATGAAAACATGTAAAGGAGGTGATGCACTAGTAATATGATTGTTCATCCACTCTATCTGAACTTCTAACAAACACTAATGAGATTAGAAATGCAACTCTAAATGGATATTTATGCATTATTATTTCATGTAAAGGTTCACCAAATGATCAAAACCTAAGGGAAGTGATGAAGGGGCCTAATTAAAGGCACCATTTGGTCAGTGTATCCACTTATTAGCTTTAATCAAATGACATTTGACACTAAACATGACCTACAAAACAATATAATCTAGTAGCTAGGTGAGATCAGGATTTGACAAGAGAGATATTTCTACCACATATGCAATTCAATCTGACATTAACACATAAGACTAGACTAATAAGATTTGAAAAAGAGTCCTTTATCTATCTAAGAAGGATATAAACATCAAATCTAGGTAGAGTCTAGTCATGCCCAAGAAAGGAATTATCAAGCTATTTACAAGGCTAAAACTCCTATATTTATAGAAAAGGGGATGAGAGAGAGAAGGAACTGAGCAAATAAAAAAATTTAATGAGGTCCAACTACTCTTGATGGATTATAATTCTCAAGGATGTTGAGTCATGATCTTATCAAGAAGGTACAATTTTATAGGCTTTGTAAAAGAATTTAATGCTCCATGATCCTTATGCAATTGCTAGGTCTTCATCTCAGGACTCTATGCCACTTCCACCTGATCTACTGATGAGGATAATGTCTTCATGCCTTGAAATTGAAAGAGTCTTTCTTGGTTTATTTCAAGTGGATATATATATTTGTTTGTATCATAATATTTGAGCAAAAATCTCCTTATAGATTGAAAACTAATCATATTATTGGTTTTCCTATAGCTTAATGCCTAGTCTCATTTTGAAAGCTAAATGTTGACCTTCGACTAAAAAATGTCTAAAAAACCAATCCTAGCTTCAAAGACCTATGGTGATGATGTTTGGTCTTAAAATATTCACCCTGACTTAACCTAGATCCATCCTAGATTAAATTGAAGCTCAATTCCTTTATATTAGTTTTGCTTGGGTCCAATACTGATGTGTTGACCTTCATCAAAATATCTTGGGGGTTTGATCTTATTCATTGGTTGTCAAATACTAACTCAGACCCTTGACTTCTTTGACCCTTTTCACTCCATTGATCTACCTATGCATAGATACCTGAGAGTCATCTATATTATACCAACTAAATGCACTTGTGCCATTTGTCCTTGACTCATTAGCTCCTTATATTTTCTAACCTCTTTGAGTTATGCTTGTCATCTGATCTTGATGATCAATTAAATGCAAACCCTTAGATCTACCTGGGACCCACTACTTAACACCCAATGACTCTTTATCTATCCTAAAAATTAATGTTTGCATGAATGTCATTTGACATCTATGTGGATATATTTGACATTCTACAAACTATTAAATTTAAACTCACATAATTTTTCTTTGATATTTATTTTGACATCCCATAGACTGTCAATGATGTCCTGTAGACCATATTTGACATCCCATAGACTGTCAATTTTAAGCCCTAATGGATTTTTACCCAAGATTTATTTTAACATTAGCACAAATGTCTTATGTTATAGGTCTAACCTTCAAGGCCTATAACTTTAAGTTCAAAAGTCATAGAGGCACCAAATTTTTAGGGGATGTTTTTCTTACCAAAAGGGATGAACCCATTTGATTCAATGGTCTCAAGAGCCTTCTAAGTGTGCTTGAAAAATGCTCAAGTTGACTGGTCTATCCTAAGCTCCAATGACATCCTAATGATGGTCTAGTTTATTTGGCTAAGTATGGAAAACTTTGCAAAATCTAATTGAGGATCCAATGTTGAACATGCATAACTTCTACCATGCTTTAGTGAATGACCTAAAAATTTGCATGTAGTAACTAGGGACCAAGCTAAACAAACCCATGTAATCACTTTTTACTGAGACTACCACATGTGTGATATATGGCCTCATTAATATGCTCACTTAGCTCTATTGAGCTTCTTCTAGAATGGCTAACTATGGAAACTTAGTAGATTTTGCCTGAGAGGCCAACTTTGAGTCTTCATATATTTTGATGCACTTTGATAGAGGACTTGAAACTTGGCATGTATATTCCTAGGAATAAATTGAATAAACTCATATGATCACTTCTCTTTGAATCATCCACACATGGTAATGCTAATGTCAATAAAGTGCCTTCTTAGAATTTATGCCACTAGACCCATAATGTCTAGATGAACACAATGAAGGACTTGATGGATACCATGCATTTATGTACTCATTCTAAGAACTTTTGACAATACATGAAGTCTCTAAAACTCTAGTTTTATCCTTATAAATTGACAAATTACACTTTAAGTGAATTTAAAGTGTTTCAAAAGTTTTGCAAGTAATATGATCTTCCTCCTTTCTCATTAGATCCATCTCTCAATCAAAAACATTGCTTAGTCCTTGAAAGATCTATATGCAAGCCAAAAAAGGCCAACATCTTTGGTGACTTAGCTAGGAAGCATGTTTTCTATGCATGAACTTAGACCATGTACATGAATCTTTGACTCATAACAAATGACTGCAATAGAACTCTTGATTTATAAAGATAATGGACTCCACCAAAATAGGGAAGGAAACAAAAGTAGGGAAACTATCCTAAAAAAGTAAATGTGAAAATAAATAACTTATTTGAGATAAAATATAAACAAACTAACCTAATTAAACATGAAAAAACATGATCCACCTGGATCAAAATGGAAATTCATGAATTTACCCATTATAAAAGATGGTACAAGTTGTAAAGTAGGGGGTTTATTAAACACAACCTTTGAAGAGGCACTCTTTTTGCCCATTATTTATCTTAAAATCTCCTAAATTGAGTCAACAACAAAAATCTAGTCACCAACAAAGACAAATTCATCTTGCACTTCTAGATCCTTTTCATGTTGCTTAGCAACTAAAACCTTATCAAATGACATCTTATCTATTCATTGTCCTAAAATGACCTTATCCTTCATATCAACTATTTCAAGTTCATCCATCTCTTTAAGGAGCTATGAATAGTCAACCCAATCTATATCATGATCTTGAGTAGGTATTTCTTGATCAAATTCATAAATATCATGCTCTTCATTGTGTAACATGCTCTTACAAAGCTCTTTAATCTCTTGTAGAGATTCAAGATATAGCTATCAATCATGTTTTTGCTCTTCACTTTGATCAATCTGAATAGGATTAACTTGAATGACATCTTAATGTTCCTCAAGTGGATATATCTCAATCTTATTTGTGACATCAAATTGTATCAATTCCTCATAGATTTATTCTATTCCAAGATCTGCCTTCTCCTGCATACATGAGATAACCTCTTTAATATCATCTAAAATCTCAGTTTCAACATGGACCTCAAGTGAAGTACCAATGAATAACTCTTCGTCGTACACACTTTAATCATCTTTTTCATATTCTTAAAGAATTTGGCTTGCAGTTGCAACTTCTTCCTCTATTTACCATAGAACACACTCCTCTTGTAGAAGGCAGATGGTGGGAGAGTGATTAAATTTATTTTATTGAGAGGGTGTATGAGGCATGGAATGTTGATCATGATAATAATTTAGGGTTTTGAGGGCAATAGAGTTTTGGAGTGGATGGAAAGAGAAACTTTTGACAATCTCTACATTTTGCTCTTTCCACTTAGCCATTATCTCATCAAGGTCTGAAACCTTTTTGTCCTCATGGATAACTTTAACTTGAGGGGGAAGGGGTGAAAGAAAGGAAATATAAGAAGGTTTAGCCTCTTGAATAGGTTCTTGAATTTGACTTTGAATATTTGTTGGCACATACTAGGCTTGGTCAAGAATTTCATGAGAATAAGGAGTACAAGAAGACTGGTAAGGAACACAAGAGGATTATTTGTTAGTTGAAATTTACTCATCCTCTTCATCAATAGATAAAAGTGATAATTTCTCAGTCCACTCAAGTAAAATATATTCTTGAATTGAAACTTATAAAGCTAGGTTATTTTCCTCATTTGAAACATTAGCTTGTTGTTCAGCTGCATCACTCAAATATACCTTGCTAAGTTGCTCAATCTCACCCAAGAATTCCAAATACAAGTGCTACCACTGGTACTCTAATAGATTACTAACTTCAAGTATCAATATCATCATCATGGATTCTACCACCTAATTGGTCTCTTATGAAAAGGTCAATTTGTGTTTCAATTCCCTTAGCTCTATCATCATGAAATTTCATCTTCCTTTTATCATCCAATTTCTACTCATGCTTACCTTCTGATATATTGGAAAGTATAAAGGTCCTAATTTAAATATCCTCATCATAGACACTAGAAATGTCTTCTTCAAGGTGATCTTGACACTTAGCTACAATTGTATCACTATCTATCCTTTGAATGACTGTTCCCTCCTTTACCAACTTTGATAGTTTATCCACCATGCTTGAATGATCTAATTCTAATTTTAGTGTATTTTGAAGAGGTGAGAGGGTGGGTGGGTAGTAGATATCATTAGGATACTTGATGCTTATAGGGGTATCCTTCCAAATAAGAATATTGAATGGATTCATATGAAACTCTTGGGATTAAGGAGGGATGTGAAAAGGGGAAATCTGTATTTGAGTGACAATAGATGAAGGATAAATAATAGATTTTACACCTACTTTTCTTCTTCCATTATCCTCTTCTTCAAGGGTGGGAATAATGAAATTATAATCCATGTCCCATGAAGGCTTCCATGTGGGTATTATTTTAGGGCCTTTGGTAGGTATAGGATCTTGGACATAAGTAGGTTGCTTTGGGGAAGGAAGATGGAGGTAGTATGCCTTTGGGGTGATTGGAAAGAGTGACTAAATATGGAAATTAAAGAGTGATTCTAACTTTATTTTCAAACCGTGTTCAATTTTGTACACTATATGAGACAATTATTTAATAAAGTACCCTCCAACCTTAGTCATGAAGTCATTACCCGAAAACAAGGTAAAATGAGGCAACAAATCTGCTACAATAGGTCTTATTCAACTAAAAGTTTGGGGTAAGTAGGAAAAGTAAGTCAAAGACTTCTAAAAATACCAAATATTTTAAGAGGGTCTCCATTCTATTGTAATCCAAAGTTAGAAATAGGCTCATACGTTAGATTCAAGTTATCTACCACCAATTTAGGAACAATTGAAATTTTTTCCTTGTCACTAGGTAAGTAATTATGGACCAACTTATCTCCTATGACTAGGGAAGTAAGAAAAGGAGATGGGGTGACCAATTTTGCCAACTTTGGTTGTTTTGTAAGAGTATTTTGATAATGAATAAGATATTGGTTTTTTACTATCTAAGACTCTCCTACAACTTGTCTCTTTCTTTTTTTAAAATTTTAATTTCTAAATGTAAATGATTAATATTTGATGCAGGTGGATTATAAGGGGTAACAAGTTCATAACATGATTGATTATGAGGGTGAGGAGGTTTCCATGGATGATCTTGGTAGTGTGTAAGGATATATGGGTCATATGGGCTATGGTAAGGTGGATATGATTCATCATAGGTTTGATAAGGAAGTATAGCATAGTTTTCTTCATACAAAGCCATGAAAACAACATCAATATATTATGATGAAAATAGACTTACTTGGAAAATACATAAACTTTTAAAAACAATTGCTTGAGCTTACAATCATCAAATAATTCATTAAAAACATTTTTAAAACTAAAATTCCACTAAGACCAACTCCATTAGGTCCCATCGGGTATGGAAAAATTGTTTGTGTTCTAGATTTGCACCCTAGCTAAGAAAGGGATTGTTCAGGTTATTTGCTAAAATCGAGTCCAACATAAGACTGAACCTATGCTATGGGTCACCTATCATAGGGTCAAACCTCTAGAGAAGGCTAGTTTCCTTATGGATCCATCACCTAAACTAAATTCTGACTAGAAAAAGGGAGAGAGAAATGGGTAACAATGCATGAAAACATGTAAAGGAGGTGATGCACCAATAATGTGATTGTTCATCCACTCTATCTAAACTTCTAAAAAACACTAATGAGATCAAATATACAACTCTAAATAGTTGTTTATGCATTAGTATTTCATGCAAAGGTTCACCAAATGATCAAAACCTAAGGAAAGTGATGGAGGGGCCTAATTCAAGGAACTAACTAGTCAATGTATCCACTTTATAGCTTTAATAAAATGACATTTGACACTAAACATGATGTGAAAAATAATATAATCTAGTATCTAGGTGAGATCAATATTTGACAAGGGAGAGATTTATAACACATGCAAATCAATCTAACATTAACACACAAGACCAAAATAATAAGATTTGAAAAAGAGTATTTTATCTATCTCAAGAGGTTAATCTGGGTAGAGTCTAGTCATGCCCAAAATAGGGAATATCAAGCTGTTTACAAGGCTAAAAAGCTTGTATTTATAAAAAATGGGATGAGAGAGAGAAGGAATTGAGTAGATAGAAAATTTTGAATGAGTTCCAATTGATCTTGATAGATTAACATTCTCAAGGATGTTGAGTCATGATCTTATCAAGAAGGCACAATTTAAAGGCTTTGTAAAATAATTTAATGCTCCATAATCCTTATGTAATCAGCAGGTCTTCATCTCAAGACTCCATGCCACTTCCACTTGATTTGCTGACGAGAATAATATCTTCATTCCTTAGAACTAAAAGAGTCTTTCTTGATCTATTTCAAGTGGCTATATGTATTTGTTCATATCATAATATCTAAGCAAAGATCTCATTATAGATTAAAAACCAATCATATTATTGGTTTTCCTATAGCTCAATGCTTGGTCTCATTTTGAGAACCAAATATCGACCTTTGACTAAAAAAGGTCTAAAATACCATTCATATATTCAAAGAGATCTAATGATGATGTTTGGTCCTAAAATATTCACCTTGAATTGATTTTGAATCATCCCAAATCATATTTGAGCTTGATTTATTTATATTAGCTTTGCCCAGGTCTAATACTACTATGTCAACCTTCATCAAAATGTCTTGGGCCTCAATCCTATTCATTGGTTATCAAATGTTGACTCAGACCCTTGATTTCTTTGACCCTTTTTACTCCATTGATCTACTTATGCATAGATGCCTGAGAGTCATCGATCTTCTACGAAATAAATATGCTTGTGCCATGTGTCCTTGACTCATTAGCTCCTTGGATTTGTTGAACTCTTTGACTCATGCTCACTATCTGATCTTGATGAGTGATTAAACATGAACCCTTAGATCTACCTAGGACCCACTACTTGACACCCAATGACTCTTTATCTATGTTAAAATTGACATTCACATGAATATTATTTGATGTATGTACATACCTATTGGATGTTTTTCAAACCATCAAATTTAAGCTCACATGATTTTTGTCTGATATTTATTTTGACATCTTTTAGACCATCAATGATGTTTAGTAGACCATATTTTATGTCCCATAGACCATTAATTTTAAACCTTGATGAATTTTTTCCCAAGATTTATTTTGGCATTAGTATGAATGTCTTATGTTGTAAGTCCAACTTTGAAAGCCTATAACTTGAAGCACAAAAGTCGTAGAGGCACCAAATTTTTGGGAGATGTTATTCTTACCAAAAGGGATGAACCCATTTGATTCAATGGTCTTGAGAACCTTTTAAATGTGCCCATAAAATTTTCTAGATGACTAGTCTATCTTAAGCTCTAGTGATGTCATGATGATGGTCTAGTTCATTTGGCTAACTATGGGAAACTTAGCAAAATATGACCGAGGAGCCAACTTTGAACATGCACAAATTTTACTGAGCTTTGATGCATGACCTAAAACATTGCATGTAGTAACTAGGGACAAAGCTGAACAAACACATGTGATCACTTTTTCTTGAGACTGCTATATGTGTAAGATATGGCCTTGTCAATATGCTCACTCGACTCTATTGAGATTATTTTAAAATGGCTATGGAAACTTGGTGGATTTTGCTTGAGAGGCAAACTTTGGGTCTTCATATCTTTTGATGCATTTTGGTAGAGGATCTAAAACTTGGCATGTATATTCTTGGGACTAAAGTGAACAAACCTATATTATCACTTCTCCTTGACCCATCCACACATGGAAATGGTGATTTTAACAAAGTACCTACTTATAATTTCTACCACTAGACCCATAATGTCTAGATAAACACAATGAAGGACCAGATGAAACCCATGCATTTCTATACTCATTCTAAGCACTTTTGAAATTACATGGAGTCTCTTCAACTCTAGTCTTGTCTTTAAAAATTGAAAAATTACACTTTAAGTGAAATTAAAGTGTTTCAAAAGTTTTTCATGTAATATGATCTTATTATTTTCTCATTGGATCCTTCTCTCAATTAGGAATATTACTCAGTCCTTAAAATATCTGTATGTAGGCCAAAAATGGCCATCAATAACCTTGAATTTTTATAATTTGATAGGCCTTCATTTAAAGTTTATAAATTCTTGGTGTTGATATCAATTATATCTCAAACAATTGACAAAACATTTATGAAATTCTCTTAAGGGCTAGTGTCGAACCATGAATTATGTGTTGTTGAAAGAGTGCTTAATTTCACCTAGCCAGCTAGTGATTGTGTTACTACATATTAGGAGTGACTATTTTAGCTTATGTTATATGCCTAATCATTTCAGGATAGATGAAATATCTTCTAACATAACACTCATTTAAAATGGGTGAACTACAATAGCCTTGATTCTATGTGTGATGGGATCACTATAGATATGTATGTAGCTCAGGGAGTGGGTACAGGCTTAGGAAACTAACCCTTAGGATGCCCACCTAGTGTGGGTAATTGAAAACTAAATTTAGTATGTTATTAGAATACATGCTTAAATTATCTAATTCTTAGTATGCTTTCTTAATCATGAATGGTATGATACTCTTCCTTGTGTATTTGTTATTGTTAGTGTTAATAGCATGGTTTTCTTAGTTGACCATCTATTGCAGATAGTGAGCCCTATTGATTATTGAGCTTTGATCTTGTTCTCTGTTGCATTAGCCTTGGACACCTTTTAAAATTTATTTAGGAGACAAAGTCTTTCTAAATAACATAATTAAGATATTGTAGAGTCATTGACCACTTTATAATAGGAGAATATAAGTTTTTAATCACCCCTAATTATTGTTATAATGTCACAAGAAAGTGCTTGGATAAGCACTTATACCTTGTGATGTTGTAGATAGTGATTGATGAACTTAAGTTTTATCATTTATTAGAATAGATGAATAGAGATTGTCATGTCCCCTTTTTAATTGACATGTTCTGAGTTCATGGATAGCCTATTATGCGACCTTCATAGGCTAATAGGATGGATAGAGGGTCATAATGGAGCTTGGCTTGACTTTGATTCACAGGATTTCTACATTTGATTTTCATTCAGGTTATTTCAGACATATTTGGCTAGGGCTCCTACTTTTTAGGGATATTTGATATGCAGTGGAGCACCTTTATTATGGTATGGTTATGTGCGGAATCACTCCCTGATTCACTAGCTTCGATCGGTTCGTCGATCTGACATGTATTGAGGGAGATATTAATATTTGATTGATTTAATCAAATATTAATTATTTAGCCTATTTTTAATTAGAAACCCTAATTCTAATTTAAGAAACCCTAATTAGGGCAAGCATATCTTTTTGAGGGTATAAGGGTTTCTCATGGAGGCCATTGTTGATTATGCTATTGATTATTGATATTGATTTTGAGAATTTCTTCTGTGAAGACTGAGCCTAGGGTTCAAGGATTCCATTTGCATTGGAAAACATTCCCTCTTTAGTGTGTGCAATTAAGAGGCTGTGGAATATCAGCTGATCTATTGCCAAAGTGTGAGATAGCTTCATCCAGAAGTTATCACAAAATTTTAGGTTTGAGAGATAACTTCACAAAGAAGTTATTACAGATAATCCAGGTATTTCTTTATTCTTGTTTTGATTCAATAAATTATACAGCTAGAGATCTTCTGTGCTAGAAAAGTATATTTCCAGATCAAGGGTTGAAACAGGGAAGTTGTGCTTAATTGGCGGCCGTACAAGGTCCGTACAGGTCCGTACAGATCAGCTCAGGAACCGACCTCGGCAGACAGAGGGTTTTCAGTGACCGACATTGGCCGACTGAAGACCGACGTCGGCATAAACGACCGACAGAGACCGACGTCGGCGAGATATCGACCGACGACAGTGACTGTGTGTCGACACAGAAGGGCCGAGACCTTCCAGAATTCAATTTTTACTTCCAATTTTGATAAGCCAGGGTTTTTAAGACTGTATTTCATATTTATATGCATAAGGAAGGACTGCAATTGCAATAGTTTAGAAGGACAGGTGATAAGATTTGTAATTTGCTATTAAGAGACTATATTATTGTGATCATTCTAAATTTATTCAACAGAAGTTATATCTTGTTCAGAGTTTTTTGTGTTGCTATATTTCCTATTTTGAAGGGGATATTACAGTGGTATCAGAGCTAAATCTTTCCATCCTGAGGGTGTATAGATCTTATGCAGCCACAAGAGTTGGGACCACACAAGTATAACACACACAGCCGAGCCTTGCTTGAAGGTACTCAGGGGTTAGATCAGCCACCGACCATCATGAGTGACAGACGTGAGGGCAGCCCACCCAAGGGCCACAGGTATGATGCTGATCAGGGCACCAGAGAATTTTAGTGTGCTATGATGATAAGCCAACAACAGATGGCTCAGACACTACAGGCACTTATGATTATGATAGAGAGAATGAACACACCTGATGGACAGAATGGGGACCAAAGAGATGATAGGAGTGCTATGGTTAATCAGAGGCCACAGCGGACTCACTCCAGAATAGCTGATAGACCTACACGTCCTACTTTTGTTCAAGAAGAACCAGAGGCACCAGCAGAGGAAGCATGGAATAACCCATTTGCAGATGTTTACATGGCTGCAAATGATGAGTGGGACTTATTACCTCTTCATGTCCAAGAGAGGATGACCTTTGATCATTTTGTCAATCTTAGGAGAGAGCACTACCGATTGGTTAGACAGGACAGGAAGCCTAGAGTTCAATTCAGTGAGCTGCAGAAGGCTACTGGTAAGCTTTCTTTGACTACTTTTGATGGCAGCGGTAAGATGACAGCTCAAGCTTGGGTTCATAAGCTTGACACCTTTTTGGAATTGAGACCAATGTCAGAGATAGATGCCATCAAATACGCTACTTTGCACTTGGATGGAGTAGCACATGATTGGTGGTACCATGGTATGGTAACACTTCAGCATAATCAGGTAACAGAGTACCAAGACTTTGTGGATAGATTGGTTGAGTAGTTTGACAGGAGAGATCTCAAGGTTTACTTTCGAGATCTGGCATAGTTGAGACAAACAGGTAACTTGGAGTCCTTCATTGGTGAGTTTCAGAGATTGGCAGTCATGGTACCCAATATTTCAGAGCGTAGATTGGTAGTTCTCTTCATAGAGGGATTGACAGAGCCATTGAGGGGTTGGATCAAAGCCCTTGATCCTCCTTCATTACAGGTAGCTATGAAGAAGGCACGGGATATGGAGATGGCAGCCCCATCCAATAAATTTAATGCCAGAGGTACTTCTTCTAGAGACCATAAGCACTCCCACGGGGATACGGAGAGACCGGATTTTAACATAGATAAATCCGGGGTAAAAAATGATTCAAAGGCCAATCCGGCAGCACCACCTTTGGATCGTGAGGTGCTTAATGATTTACGCAGAAAGAAGCTTTGATTCTACTTCAAAGGACCATATGATATCCATCACGATTGTCCTTTGAGGCCTAAGGGCAAGGCGAATCGTATGATGTGGGTATACTATGAGGATTCCGATTCTGAGGATTCTGAGCAGTAAAACAGTTCTGAGGGGGCAGAGGCAGAGGCTTCAGGGCCTAATGTAGAAGTAGAGTTAGAGCTTCACATTTAGGAGGCACGCATATCCAGTATTCAGTCAGATGAGTCATTCAGACTCCGTGGAGTTTTGGCAGGGCAGAAGGTTATCACCCTTCTTGATACAGGAGCCACACATAATTTCATAGATGCTAGATTTGTGGAGAAGCGTGGGCTCACTACCATAGAATTTGAGGGCATCAGTGTTAAGGTAGCCGATGGTCACACTCTTAAGTGTGAGCGTATGATTAGAGACCTACCATTGCGCTTGAACAATTATGAGTTCAAGGCTGATTATTATGTGGTAAATATGGGGGATATAGACTTAGTCTTGGGTATGAAGTGGCTTCATTCATTTGAGGAAGTTACTCTTCGTCTCAAGGACATGGAGGTTCTCTTTAATGTTGATGGGATGACACATATTCTTAAGGCAATACGGGGCAGCAGCTTCATATATATGTTTTTTCATCGGATGGAGGTACCTATACCACATAACATGATAGAGGGTGATGACGAGAGCACATTGGCACCAACACAGGAGAGGTATGAGGATGAGCTTGGTCTTGAGGTGACTTCAGTTCAGGAGTTGTCACATGTGGTGAGGACTCAACTTTCTATTATAGCCGGGTCACAGGTTGATGATGATATGACTATTTCTAGTCTTCACTATCCAGTTTCAGATATTATTCAGGTAAGGAGTTTGCTTGCTGATTTTCATTTATGGATTGGATGTTGGAGTGCTTATCTTAGTACTAGAGATGATGTGACACCATTACATGAGAGTTGGGATGGACCTGGCATGGGGGTCATGTTAATTGACAGTGGTGGAGATCAAAACTATATTTGGGATCCAGGTGGATTGATTGATTTGTCATTCAGTGATTGCTTGAGGGCAAGCAATTTCAGGAGGGGCGGATTGTCATGTCCCCTTTTTAATTGACATGTTCTGAGTTCATGGTTAGCCTATTATGAGACCTTCGTAGGCTAATAGGATGGATAGAGGGTCATAATGGAGCTTGGCTTGACTTTGATTCACAGGATTTCTACATTTGATTTTCATTCAGGTTATTTCAGACATATTTGGCCAGGGCTCCTACTTTTTAGGGATATTTGATATGCAGTGGAGCGCCTTTATTATGGTATGGTTATGTGCGGAATCACTCCCTGATTCACTAGCTTCGATCGGTTCGTCGATCCGACATGTATTGAGGGAGATATTAATATTTGATTGATTTAATCAAATATTAATTATTTAGCCTATTTTTAATTAGAAACCCTAATTCTAATTTAAGAAACCCTAATTAGGGCAAGCATATCTTTTTGAGGGTATAAGGGTTTCTCATGGAGGCCATTGTTGATTATGCTATTGATTATTGATATTGATTTTGAGAATTTCTTCTGTGAAGACTGAGCCTAGGGTTCAAGGATTCCACTTGCATTGGAGAACGTTCCCTCTTCAGTGTGTGCAATTAAGAGGCTATGGAATATCAGTTGATCTATTGCCAAAGTGTGAGATAGCTTCATCCAGAAGTTATCATAGAATTTCAGGTTTGAGAGATAACTTCACACAGAAGTTATTACAGATAATCCAGGTATTTCTTTATTCTTGTTTTGATTCAATAAATTATACAGCTAGAGATCTTCTGTGCTAGAAAAGTATATTTCCAGATCAAGGGTTGAAACAGGGAAGTTGTCCTTAATTGGCGGTCGTACAAGGTCCGTACAGATCAGCTCAGGAATCGACCTCGGCAGACAAAGGGTTTTCAGTGACCGACATCGGCCAACTGAAGACCAACGTCGGCAGAAACGACCGACAGAGACCGACATCGGCGAGATATCGACCGACGACGACGACTGTGTGTCGACACAGAAGGGCTGAGACCTTCCAGAATTTAATTTTTACTTCCAGTTTTGATAAGCCAGGGTTTTTAAGACTATATTTCATATTTATATGCATAAGGAAGGACTGCAATTGCAATAGTTTAGAAGGACAGGTGATAAGATTTGTAATTTGCTATTAAGAGACTATATTATTGTGATCATTCTAAATTTATTCAACAGAAGTTATATCTTGTTCAGAGTTTTTTGTGTTGCTATATTTCCTATTTTGAAGGGGATATTACAGAGATTTATAATCTCACCTGAGTGATGTGCTAGTTCCCTTGCTTTCTTAGATCACCAATTCTTGTTTGATGATGATTTTTCATGGAGGAGGCCATCACAAGTGTAAGGAGAACTACATCAGACCCTCATTCCATAGAGTGGATACGTAAGTTTCCCAAGTTGAGGTGGGGGTATCGGGTTTAGGTTATTATGCTAGGTTAGGGGTGCTTGTCATCTTCCTTTATATTGGGCACATACATATTTGGTTGGACATATATGTTTAATCTTAATTTAAGTTTGAATTTGATCGTTGGGTGGTTATTGTCAATCATTTCAATTTGAATTGGCTAGTTTCCTTATCTTAAGTACTTTAATAGTAGAGTTGTATAATGTAGATGACTCTCCATTAGTGAGCCTTAAATTGATAACTCAGTGTTAATTAATTGTTTTCAAGATCATTTAATTCCCTTTGGGTGTTGATCAAATTATGTGTGAATAAATTTGTGATCTTTTAAATTAAGAAATTATAATTTAGTACTTCTTAATAATGTGACTTGTCTCACTTCCGTAATCAATATATTACTTATTGATTTATGGAATCATATTGATCTTAACCTTTTAAATTTGTATTTTAATATTAGAGAGGCTTCATGGTGGAAAACAAAGGTATTAAATAAATATTTTAATAAATGTGCATGTTATACTCTAATTGTACTTTGATTGAATCAAAACAGTTAACATTAAGTAACCATAGTGAATAAATAAATAACATTGAAGTAAGATTAAAAAGAAAAAAATATATGGGTTTTGGGACAAAATTTTTGGGCATTACACACTCAATTACACACCAGTTGATCAGATGGAATGATAAATTCCTTGTTATTCTCTATGTTTTATACACCTAATATCATTTCTAGGTTGCATACCAGTTTTATGCCTTACTCTATTTTCATTGGTTGACATTATTGAGTTTCCTGGATATTCCTAATGTACCTAAGTGGATGTAGAGCCAACATACATAGTTAGATATACCTAGTTAGACATTTATTTTACTTCATGAAATTTATTTTTAGATGCATATAATACACATAGGTGGGCAATGATGGATTTGTAGCCAACTTGAGTTCTTAAGCCACTTACATGAGAGGGTCAGACACTCTATCAGTCTAATCTAATCTATTCATAGGTCATGATTCACCAAACAGGGGTGGGAAATGATGGATTCAAAAATAGATTGAGTTCTTGATCCACCCACATATGAGGATTAAACAAGCCATCAACTTAGTCCAAGCTATTCACTGATTGATCATTATATACACACACACAAGTTATCACCAGGTTCATGCATTGGTTTGCATACCTAGTGATGTGTATTCATTCCTTTCTTTTTTCTTATCTCTTTACTCAATTTTACTTATTTACTTAGTTTAGTCTTTTGATTTTGATATCTCTTAATTAAGGATTGATTTATGCACATTCAAATGATAGGAAATGTATTAAATCATGATTCACATACTCAAACCCAACTTCACACAATCATACCTAGGCTCATAGGCTTCACTTCCTAGGTAAGTCCAGGTACACTTCTTTTTCCTTTATCCTAGTCATTTCACTTTGCTACATTTCTAAAATAAAGGGGGGGAAAATGTAATCACCCAAAAGTGGTATTTAAGTGATAAGAGTTCTACTTGAGACTATCTATCTATAGCTTAGCCATAAACCTATCCTAGACCTTATCGTCATACATATCCAACCTTTGTGTGGGCTATAATCATCCTTAGTTAGCCCCAACATAATCCCAGACCCTCATTTCTTGATCCTTGCCCTTCGTGCCTAGTGTTCTACCAACTAGACACTAGTTACCTAATAAGGACATGGTGCTTGTGTCCCCAAAATGGTGCTAATGTCCTTTCCCCTATATTTTTTGAAACATATATCTTTTCAAAAATAAAACCTCCCATGATTGGCTTAGAAATATTTTATCATCCACACAAGCAACATAACAATATATATACATGATTTTTATCCATATAACCATTAGATGGAAATCAAATGCAAAATACACATTCAAACTCAAAACAATTTTAGCACAATTAAGGTTATTAATCCCTATTCTACCCTACTTTTGCATACTACCATCTATAACAATCATAAGCTCAGATTATCTAGATTTCTAGTCTCAATCACATTCAAGGAACTCAAGGCCACTATAATACTAACATATCTTGAAATTTCAACATCACTTAGGTGGGGATAACTACATCAAGATTGATCCCTCCTTAGAGTATTGGTATGTAGGTAACTCTCTTCATAACAGGGTATTGAGGATGTGTAGCCTACACTATCAATGAACACACTTTTTAGACATGCCTTAGTTATATGGAGGATTAGGGTATGCAATAATAAATCAATCATTACAAGAGAATTATAGGGTTTTAGAACTTGTGCACACTAGAATAGACCTTAGAGATCTAGATGTATGTGAACCAAGAATCTCAGGACAATCCTACACAAAGGACACTACTACCAATATCAAGATACTACTGCCACTTTTCCAATAATGGTGCTACTGTCCAATTATGGAACTATTATCCAAGATGGGTTATGAAACTAGAATCTAATTTATAACACTTAGACCAGATTCCACCTTAGTTTATAGCACCCAAATCATCTATATCAAGTTTTTTCTAAGTCATTACTTACACTATTTATTACTATTTTTAGAAAAATCAAAGCTAGTGAATTCTGTAACAAATCAATGGTTGTATTTATTGCATATTATTTACCTAATTTAGTCTAGTTATCTCTTTAACAAACATAGAATTTAAATATTCTAAGTCCTAAAAATTTAAAATAAAGAGATAAACTAGATGATTATATTAGAATGATTTGGCCATATTTCATTAAAAAGAACTATGAAGTGTTGTCTAAATTCAAGAAATTTAATGATATTGTTGAAAATACTTATAGTTTTTCTATTAAGAGATTAAGATTTGATAATGGTGTTAAATACATTAGTAAAGAGTTTGATTCTTTTTGTATTAGTTGTGGTACTCAAAGGGAACTAAAAACTCCCTATTCTCAATAAAATAATATTATTGAAAGGAAAACCATTCAATTATAGAAATGATTAGAACAATGTTGCATTCTACAAATGTTCCTAAGTTAGTATGGACTGAAGCCATAAATATTTTTATGAATATTCTAAATAGAGTCCCTACTAAATATTTAGACCTTTATACTCCTTTAGAAATGTGGTTTAAAAATAAACCCATTTTGGTTTATCTTAGGATCTTCGTTAGTGCTACTTCTATCTTTTTTCCTAAATTTAAAATAAAGAGACTTGATCCCACTTCCTATTCTTACATTTTTGTAGGTTATGGAGGTAAGACAAAAGGTTTAACAACATATGATTCATATAAACATCAAATCATTGAGAGAAATAATGTTTTGAAAAGTCTTTTTGCCAGCCCTTTGTGAAACCTCCTCAATGTTTTTCTATTGTTGAACCTAACTATAATGTTTGTACTTATAAATAAATTGATGCATTAGAGAAATATGATCTAGTTTTAGATAACTTAGAGTCTAAGAAACCCCTAAATGTCATGTTCAAACTAAAAGACCTAAATGTGTAGAATCTCTAATCCAATCTTATAATGTTGATAATCTTAATAAATTAACTATAAGTCAACATTCTTATCATGCTTTAATGACTATGTATGAATGTGAACCTCAATCATTTGAGGAATCCATTAAATATGAAAGATGGAATGTTGTTATGCAAGTTTAGTTCAATGACTTAATTAAAAATAACACTTGGGATATTGTTCCACCTCTACCTAAAAGGTATATTGTTGGTTGTATATGGATTTATAAAATCAAGTATAATTCAATTAGTATAATTGACAAGTTTAAAACAAAATTAGTCACTCTAGGTTTACTCAAAAACCAAAAATTTACTATGTTGAAACCTTTTCTCTTGTAACAAAAATAAGTATTGTTATATTATGTATACATTCCACATTTATCACTTCCATGTCAAATTTTTAAAATGGAATGATTACAAACAATTACACATAATCTAGTCCAAAATATTCTGCTTATCTAATATACAGGTTCAAATTCAGCTTGGGACATTTCTAGGTGGGATAATTCACTTTATTATATTTGTTCAATTATCTTATTGGTCAATTTTTCTAGTCAATTATTATATTATGGTCAAATCACTAATTTTCCATTTGCTAATCAATTAATTCAATTAATTCCCCCTTTGTCTAAATCATTCTTCTAATTATATTTCTATAGTAAATAGAATTATAATTTCCTTTCATTTAATTAATTCTTCTTTTCCCTCCAAGTGGCATATTCATTCAAGAAAGGATATTGAGATCCTTTGAAACGTGCTTTTATGAGCTAATAAATTTGATAAGTGAATTAATATACAAGATTATTCTCCACCCTTCATCTTAGAGACAAGATGAAGGACCCTTAATGAATCTTGTGGGATATTTTAAGAGCATTCCCAACCCTTCATCTTGGAAACAAGATGGAGGAACCACATGGGTGATATATGTGCCTTCTTGGGAATTATTATCCTCCCTTTATCTTAGAAATAAGATGAAGGGTTTAAATAAACTCTCACAAAGATCTTAGAAGGAAAATTCTCCACCCTTCATCTTGAAAACACTATGAAGGGCTTATATTAATCCTCCTTTGATATTTTAAAATATCATCCTCCACCATTCATCTTGAGCAAGATGAAGGGCTCACATTAGTGATACATGTGTTAATCCATGTGCACTATTGAGAACTCATTTGTAGTCATTCGTATTATTCTCAATGTGAGGGGTCCTCATTAATCCAAGTTCATTATAAATATATCTCTATTATCAAAATTCACCATGCTCAAGATATACAATCAAGTGTAGATAATTTATTGAATTCCTTTATGCATTACCTTTTCGATTCTTGATCAAATTCAACTAATCCATAGCTTCAATGGAGATGTCTCAACATGAATTAGAATTGAAAAATATCATTTGATGTTATATCTAATCCAAATCCTATATAAATACATTTGTAATGAAGGTTTTCATTCTTTTGGTTTAAATATTATACATTGTTAGCTAATATTTTGTATACTCATGAGGTCTAAGCTCAAGCATTTTTAATTTGTTTAGTTTTTGATAGAGTTAACTAAGATTTATGAAAATATTGATTATGAATAATATTAATGACACATATGACATGCCTTGTGGGACTTTCAACCCATGCCTTTCTTTCGATCCTCTTTAAAAATCTTCCTTTGAAGAATATATCATTATTTTGGCTCTTTTCTATTAATATTTTCTTCCACATTCTATTTTTATGTATCGATGAATTTGTATCACAAAAATGGATAAAACATTTTTATTTTATCTGATAATCAATGAAATCACCCATTAATTCATTAAATCCTCACTTTTTTTAATTTTTTGTTCTCTATTTTCTGTATAAGTTTCATAAACCAATGAAAATTTTCAAATATTGGTCAAATTGATAAAATTTAGTGAAATCGCTCACGAGTTTATTTTCTGCATATCGATTAATTTGTCACTATTTTAATGAAATCGCTCATGGGTTTATTTTCTACATATTTGTGAATTGGTCACTATTTCAGCAAAATTGACATTTATTTAAGTGAAATTGACCCATCCTCTAGTGAAATTAACAAACTTATTGGTGAAATCAACTTTATAATTGATGAAATCATTTATGTTCCTTCATCTTATCTATCATACCTATGAGGATTTTCATATCAATGAAATTATTCAAATATAGGTTAAATCATTAAAGTAATTAGAAAATTTGTTCAAATATTTGCAAAATTATCTAAACATCTCATAACTCAATTTACTTCTTATTGGTGAAATGATTTGATTATCAATAAAATTGTTCTATTATTGATGAAATTATTCCAACTAATCAATGAAATCACCTCTATCTATATTTTTATATGTTCTATTTTCTATTATTTGTAGGATTATGAAATCAATGATTGGTCCTGTGAAATGGTGAATTCATCTCTATTTGTCAAAATTTGAGAGTTGTAAAATCATAAAAAATCAAATCCTTCTCTTGTCAAAGACCCACCAAGTAAAACTAATTATCTTGTTTACTTGCAATTTCCAAAAAGGGTGTGGCAATTTATTCAAACATTTACATTGTCTACTCACATTTCCTTTCGTGTTTTAAAAAAATTCACATTTCATTTTGGGTTATAATAAAACTTGTTTATTTTCCAAGCTTTCTCATTTGTACAAGTTTTCTTGCTACTTCTTATTACTGGAATATTTTGTGATGATATTTTGTGCATATACTTTCCCCTTTTGGGTGACTCAAAATGTAATGTTATTATTTATTTTAATCCAAAATATTTACCTATTATGCTCTTCACTTGTCCTTAATGGGAATTATGTCAATTAGAATGACAACACCTTCTTTTTTATTTTGGATATGTGGCTTCGATTTCATCACCTTATTGCAAGTATTTAGGGAATAGTGACTGGTACATAATTAAAAAAATTCATACCAAACCCATTTATCTAGTGGGGTATACAAATTAAGGAGCATTATCATTGTGAAGGCCTAACTTTATGTTTGCACATTGTCATGTGAGGATTGAACCCCAGGGAGTTCTTTCCAATCCTCAAGGCTAAGGTGTGGTACCCTTGAAAGGATAAATTTTAAAAATAAGATTGAAATTATTTATTAATGAACTTGTATCCATATACCACATATTAAGGGTTGTATATAGGGACCATTTAGAAATCTAAGTAAAATTGTAAGCAAACCCTAAATTTAGTAGCACTTCACTGAGACCCTTACAACTAAAGTGGTTGCAAAGGGACAAGACCCTCTTGTGAATACCTTGATATTGGATTGCTTGTTAGATATCTCTTTTTTATTAGATAATTTATTGATTTAGGGGTGTAAAGGTTAACAACACCCTTAAATATTACCTTAATCGTATAGACCTTTTAAGAGAAGGGTGGGATTAAAACACTACCAATAACTATAATAATTTATTTAATGAATTTTAAATTTTAATCCTCTCTCAAGGTGAGTATATCAAAGTTTCAATGAATGTGATGTAAACCCATATCAGTTATTAAATTACCTCATAATGCTTGTGTATTGATGTTTGATTTTCATGTCAAAGCCTAGTTTTGTATTCCAAAAACCAATCCCATCAACCAACATCAAAACTGAAGTTTACGACATTATCATACTATACCTACACAAAAAGACATTACTCTATCCATGTTTTAGGTAAAAATCATTTCTTTCTATATCATGTGTCCAAATTTATCTCAAATCACACCTTTTTAATATGAAATTATATAGTTATGTTATTTGTGTCAATTTGAACCTATTCTAGTCTTTTCCCCAAGTTCTTAGTTCTAAGATCATTTGAAACTTGAGACTTGTTTAAATCAACATTTATAGTCTTGATAATTTTTTATGTTCAAATAAAATCTATTCAAGTCCAAAGTTTTCTCTTGTCATTTTTCCAACATCATATTTTCTCATTCCCATCTAGGTCTATTCCAAGTTTGAGTCCAATATGCCTCATTAAACAAGAAGCAATATGGATTATAATGCTTATTATGATGATGATTGGAATCTAGGTCAAAAAAACCCATTCACGTATCAATCCAATTTCCCCCATGATCAAGAGGATTCTATGAATCCACATGATATGAAATTTCACCAACTAGAGTATGAATAAGTGCCATTGATGTATGATATAACTAGAACTCAATTTGAGCAACAATTATTTAATAATAGAGAAAAATTATTTTTTTCATTTATTATGGATGGATGTTAAGGTTCATCCTAATTTTCCCATATAAAATTTACATTAGTTTGAGAAATAAAAATCACAAAATATGTCAAAATTATCAAGTGGAATGATGATATAACCTCTTCTAGTCATGACCTTTCAGTTGTTCAAATGTCAATAATTCTAAAAACATCTAAGAAAGGGAATGAATTAATTTTAACTTGTCCCCAAGTTTCACCTCATATGTTAACCCAACTATAATAATTTGGTAAAGTGTTTAGTGACCTTACCACCTTATTACTTAATCCAGTTTCTAATCCTCCACTTGAACATCAAAAAAATGATTCTTTGGTTGATCCATTTCCTAATTTTGAGACATTTATTGATTTTGATAAACATACACCTGAGGTTTATTTAAAACCAATTGTATAAATTCTCCAACAAATATTACCTAATCCTCACCAAATTTATAGCAATCTTACATGTCAAATTCCATCTAAATAAATCCCCCTCAATAGTTATAGAGTTTAGGTCATTCCCAATAGGTTACCATTGAGACATAGAATATTACTTCTAATTATCATATACCCCAACACAATTCCTCTAATGTTCCCTCTAATACTCGTTAGATTTTGTTTAATATATAAAAACAAGTTCCTTTAGTCTAACATATTCCTTCTACTCAACAACAAATCACCCTCACTCAATAATAATTCCATAGTCAAAATTAACAACTTTTTCCTATGCAACAACATGTTTCTATTCCATGTTCTAATCACAATCAATACCAATTTATTCATATGCAACACCACATTTCTAGTCCTTCTTCTATTCACAACCAATACCAAAGTCCACCTAACCAATCAAATCTTGGAAATAGAAATAATAATTCTAATTGGTTTGGGAAAAAACTTCCCATAAATATAACAAACACATAATTCTATTCTCAGTCAAATAATCCCCCACCTAATTTTCAAAATACCTTCTTTTCCCGAGAATTGTAAGCTATCAAGGATGTAATTTTAGGATTACAAGATATGAATCAAAATAAAAAATACAAGTTGGATCACATATGTTCATATCCATTTGATTCAAGTATTTTTGAGATACTTTTTCCATCCCATTTTGATATTCATAAATTTGAAAATTATAAATTAAACTATGACTCAAGAGATTACTTAATCTTATTCTTTGTTGCTTTCCAAGAAGTAAGCTATAACACCAATTTCCTACATCACTTTTTCTCACAAAGTTTATATGAACTTGATTTAGAATGGTTTATGCACCTCCCAGAATATTATACTAAAACTTTGTATGACTTGTTACATAAGTTTATTAAACACTTTTCCTATAACATTGAATATGAGTTAACCATGATTGATTTTTTGATATTAAACAAAGAAGAAGTGAGATTTTTATTACTTATCTTCAATGATGGTGAGCATTGACTAGTAGATTTACACACACACTTCCTGAAACTAAGTTATCAAACATATTCATGATGATTTTGAACTCCAAACTAACTCTTAATCTCATACTACAATGTCCAAATAATTTTGATAATTTTATTACTAAGGGTGTCCAAATAGAAAAATATCTTATTGATAAAGGATTGATTAAAATCTATTCAAAAAATCATTCTCAAAATTAGAGTAAAAATTTAGCTTCAAATCCAACAAATGTGGCAGATAATCACCACCAGTAAAAAGGCTCCACAACCACTTACTTTTCAAAGGCAACCTCCTCTAAGGAATTAATTTAATCAAAGACCATTTGATAATTTGTGAGAGACCATTGAGAATTTATTTTGTAAGCTACTTGTTGTCAATATGATTGGTTGGCCAACTACCAAACCCTTTGATGAAATTCAACTTAAACCAGAGTGGTATAGGGATAATGAATATTATGAATATCATTAGGTTAAAAGGCATAGAGTTCATATATGTGTGTAACTTTGAAATCTCATTCAAGACATGATATAAAGAGGGGAAATTGAGTTAATCAACACATCATCCTCTCGTTTTGGTCAAAATATGAGAATCCATAAGATCCCTTTTTCTCAACATAATACCAATTAGCATGAGCAATAACAACATCAATAGAATAATAATCATAATTAGAATCAAGGTTCCCATACTAGTAACATTGATTACCATGCTATCCCCTACAATTACAACATAGTGGGACATATCATGGAACATCACATTACTACAATCATGATCAAACCCTGTTCCTATTCCAATAATTCCCAATAAGCAAATCTCTCTATTCTAGGATCAGGTTCAACTATATTGGGAGTTCTTCCTCATGATCCTTGATCTTGAGTTATTATTCTAAGACATGTTTATTTTGCTTCAAATTCTAGTATTTCTATTCCCACTCAAGACTATGATTTTATAACTTGATGTGCTAAAATCACCCTTCAAGGGCCTATATCTTCCTCTGATGATATTAATCCACCTTCTTGTCCTAATCCTATTCCAGATTGATCCAAATTAAAATATGCACTTGTTAAAAAGTAGTATGATCTTGTAGATCAATTGAATAACATGCCAACATGGATTTTCATTTTATATATGTTATGTATTTGTCAAATTCACAAAGATGTCTTGCATGAGATTTTGAGCCAATCTCGAGCGCCAATCAATATTTCACTAGATTAATTTCAACTATTGGTAGGAAATTTATCTCTTGGCCCATAGCTAATATTTATCAAAGTGATATATCATCCCTTAAATCTTCCCACACCAACTCCTTGTACATTGAAGTTACAAGTACTCACCAAAAAATCAAGCGAGTACTTATAGACAATGATTTTAGACTTAATATTATTCCATTTAAGATAATCCAACATCTAGGATATACTTTAGTACATATCAATAATGATACTATTACTATCAAGGGATATGATAATATTGAGTGACACTCAACAGGTAAAATTTCCTTACCCATTCAGATTGGGCCTATCATCCATGTTACTTTGTGTCATGTAATTGATTTTGATTTTTTGTATAATATAATTCTTGGACATCCATGGATTGATGAGATTATTATATTTCCCTCTAAATTCCATCAATGTATCAAGTTTCCTAATTTTGTAATGGAGGCTACCATTTCTATGGATTTGTAACCATATCAATATTGTAAACATTCAAAAGTAGAAGGTCACCATATACATATTATCTTAGGACTACCAATACCATCAAAAAGTACAAAAAACTAATATTTAAGCATCCTCAATCCAATTATTTATATCCCAATACCCTCATTTTTTCTTAAAAATCACCATTTCCCTCATTAAAATCCTCTCATTTCAATATTCATGACAAAGGTATTGGCACCTATAGTGTGGAAGATACCTTTCATGTTGCCAAATTGCCTAGATCACCCAAATCCCATGGCTAACCCAAGATGGAATAATGTAAGAAGAAGGTGGAATATTACTCGACGGAGTCTCTTCCATTCATCCTAAGAAAATTATTTAGTCAAGAAGATTTAAATCAAGAAGATGAGTCATGTCTATACAATGAGGATTTAGGTCCTTGTTTTTAAATAAAAAAGTACCCTATCCCAAATTGAGTTATGACCCATAATGATTATAAAGGTAAGGGATTGGGGGAAAATGAATGAGGTGGACTAGACCCTATTATACTTGCAAAAAATTAAAAGAAAAAAGTGCTCATTATATAAATCTCCTAGGGTTATTCCCACACATCCTGAAAGCAATAATTTTTTTATGTTAAATGATGATGAGCCTGTTAACAACACAGAGTACTATAATAGTATCTACGATGATCTTTCCAACACCAATCTATTTTATTCTTTTTATATTCACACCATTTCCATTGTTCTCACTATTCCCCTTATCCTTCATTATCTGGACCTTGTTGATTGGGACCGACAAGACAATGATATCATTCTTGATGAGTTTTTAAATGAGGAACATATTTAAGAGTTCATGGGCCTAAGAGATGGTTTACCAATAGGTGACCAAAATTAAGGATTTGTATACACTTTGGAATTTGAGGCCTATTTTAAAGAGTAAGTGAACTTCCTTAGTCAAAATAGAAATTAAACATCAATATATTTAAGTGAAAACCTTTTCAAGGTGATTTTGGATTAGGGAAAAAGTCAATAAAAGATAAGTCCCTTGGTAAAATCCTATTATAAGCACCATTAGATGGGAAATATAACTCTCCTTCACAAGAATACCAAGAGTCCACAAGTCCATGCTTGTCATATAATGCTTGAAATCAAGCCCGAAGATCATGAATAATTTGAGCATATGGTTTTAGAGAACCCACATTTGGTAGCTCATTGGCCATTGCCTAAGGGGAATGATTCTTAATATTAATAAATGGGTCAATGTAAGAGTCCATATTCAATGTTAAATGATCAATTACATTCTTTTCCTATGATTTTAGATTATGATTCCACTCTTCTTATGGAAGACACAATATAAATCAATATTGGCACACATGATGATCATAAGATAATCAAGTTTGGTGCATCCCTCACTACAGAGGAACTTGAATTGATTATTACCCTTCTTAGGGAGTTCATTGATATATTTGCTTGGGCCTATTATAATATTCTTGGTCTACATCCTTCATTAGTATTTCATCATTTGGTTATGCACCTAGATGCCAAACTTATTAAGCAGAAGCTAATGAAGATGCATCCATGGATTGCTATCGTGGTCAAAGTAGAACTATAAAAATTACTTGTCACAAGTTTTATCAAACCTATTCTCTATGTATTTTGGATTTATAACATTGTTATAGTCAGTAAAAAACTAATTGAAATCCAAATATACATGGATTTTAGAGATCTAAATAGAGTTTATCTTAAAGATGATTTTCCATTACCAAATATAGATATGATTGTGGATTCCACAATAGGTTATGATATGCTATCTCTTATGGATGGATTCTTTAGGTATAATCAAATTAAGATCACTCCATAAGATCAAGGCAAGATAACATTTACAACCCCTTAGGACATATTATGTTATAAAGTCATGTCATTTGACTTGAAAAATATCAAATCCACATATCAAAAAATAATGATTGTTATCTTTCATGATCTCAAGCATGATATTTCTAAAGACCATGTTGATGATATTTTGGGCAAATCCAAAAATATTGCATAACATCCAAAAGTGTTTTGAAGAATCCTTGAAAGGTTTTATGAGTATAACATACATCTAAATCCCTAAAATTATGTTTTTGGGTTACATTTGGTAAATGGTTAGGCTTCATTGTCTTTCCTAGGGGCATTGAAGTTGATCTAGCCAAAGTCCAAACTATTACTGAAATGCTGCATCCTTTCAATTGAAGTAACTTCATCACTTATAGGGTAAGATCTATGCTGTTAGATGTTTCATCTCCCAACTTACTAATCATTGTCATCCATTTACACATAGTTTAAATAAGGGCATTACATTTCAATGGAATGTTGAATGCTAAGAATATTTTGAGAAACTTAAGGAATATTTACTAAATCCTCTAGTTCTTATTCTACCAATGCTAGGGAATCCTTTATTATTGTAAATTGATACCACTATTAGTGCCTTGGGGGAAATCCTAACTTAACATATTGATCATGGAAAATAAAGAGTTTAATATTATCTCAGCTATACATTAGTCTCTTATGAGCAAAACTATACTCCAATAGAAAAAGCTTGTCTTACATTAGTTTTTGCTTTCCAAAAGCTTAGACATTAAATGTTGAACAATAAGACCATGTTAATTACAAAAATAGATCATTTGAAATATCTATTAGAAAAATCAATTATAATTGGTAGAATGGCCAAATGGGTCATGCTTCTTAGTGAGTTTAATATTTTATACACACAATAGAAAGCTATCAAAGGATAAGTATTAGCTGATGAACTGGATGAAGCACCTATATAAGATTTTATTCTTATTATAGTACACTTTCTAGATGAGTCTATTATGAATCTAGGTGAAGCCAAAGAATGCAAGCCTTATTTTGATGGTTCTTTCACATCACATGGTTTAGGAGTAGGAATATTATTTATCACGACACTAGGTGATCTTATTCCTAACACTTTTAGCATTGTATTTCTATAGATAAATATGAGGCTTTGCTTGTTGGAAATTATCTTTCACTATAATGTAATATTCAACATTTATAAGTATATGGTGATTCATATATCATTATCAATCAAGCTAAAAATAAATATCAAATAAAGGATGAAAAGTCTGTGCTTTAAAAAGGTATGGTGGGTGCTCTCAAAATCAAATTTGAAGCCATTCAGTTGAAACAAGTTGTTAGGGCTAACAACAAGTCTATATATGTTATGGCTATTATTAGATCCATGATTACACTTTTTTCATCTATCAAAGATTATTAGTTTTTAATTAAAAACCTCCTTATTTTAGCATACGACTATTCTGATTTTGAGACAATATGTGTTCTTACTAGTCCTAATACCATTTAGTAAATTGACATATAATCATATATATATAATCACATTCTTCCACATGATTTATCCCATAACCCAACAAAATCCTTTATCCAAAATGATTGCCATTATACCATAATTGGAAAATGCTCTATCATAGAGGCTATGATGGAACTCTACTTCATTATTAAAATTTAAGAGAATATAACTTAATATTAAAATAAGTTTATGAGGGGCACACACTAGTAGTATGGTCCTAGCTAAAAATTTCATTCATACTCATTATTATTAGCCTACCATGGAAGCTGATGCATGTGATTATGTTAAGAAATACCTCTAATGTCAAAAACATGGTGATCTTATTTTTGCTCTTGTTGGAGAGTTGTCAATGATGTCATGGCAATGTCATATAAGTGTCTTGGTGAGTGGATGAAGAGACTTGATAGTCTATGTGACAATGATAAAGTGTGTAATGTGCTTGTGCTAATATGCTTGGTTGATCTTTTATCTTGACATGGTTAGAGATGTTCACGGATGAATATGGAATATTGAGCATGTGCAAGAGGTCCCTAAGGTGTTTTCTATGATTTGAGTGTTTAAAATCATATAGTTGATCATTTTTTTCATCTCGACACTTTGGCTCTAGTGGTAAAAAATAAGTAGGTAGTTTGATGACATCACCATTGCCATGTGTGGATGAGTTAGGGGGATTTGGTCATATGGTTATGATCAAATTTGTGTCTAGTTGATATACATTAAATATCAAGTCATGCATCAAATTACATTGAAACATATAAGGGTAAAAAGTTGGCTTCTAAATCAAAATTCATTATTTTCTCATACTTAGCCAAATTTGCATGTGGCCAGAAAAAGCTAAGTAAGCATGTTGATAAGGTCAACATTCACACACATGGAGGTGTCAAGATAAAATGATCATATGGGTTTGTTAATAATTTTGATTAGTTTATTTGTACTAAGTTTTAGATTATAAATTGAAGCATGATCAAATATATGAGGGTGAAACATTATCTTCTTAGTCATAATTCTATGTTTTTCCATACTTAGCCAAATTTGTGTGTGACTTGTAAAGTTAAGTGATCATTTTGATAGTATTATATCTTGCACGTGTGAAAGTGTCAATAGAAACTAATCATATGGGTTTGTTTATTTTTATGCATAGTTGATTTGTGATAAAGTTTAGATCATGCGATGAATTACATCAAAATATATGTTTGTTTAATGTTGGCCTCCCAAGCAGGTTTTTGACATAGTTGGCTCTGTGATAGAAAATTTTGAGATGGCATTTTAATGATGTTATATATTGAATGCACAAAGGTTTCATGAGTATTTTGGAATATGGTTGGATTCATATTTTAAAGGAGAACATATGGTGTAATTTGTGGGACATGAGATTGATCACAACAAAAGATATATCTATCCAGAATTGACCTTCCAGGGATATTGAAATGGTCCCCATGCTTGGTCATTTTCTCACAAGTTAAAGCTCAAGAAAAATAGATGGTGTGCATTACTCAAAGAAGTAAAAAATTATTAAGATGAGGATAGGTGCATGATGTTTAAATATTGATCAAAGGTAAAGGATAAGGATCCAATGGTGAGCAGGTGTTTGTAGAGATTGATTAAATGATGAACATTGCTAGTTAAAGTCCTAATTGATTTGTAGAGATTGACAGAGCACATTGAGTTAAAGTTTCTAGAGTGCATTAGATGAAGTCAAAGTGATAGATGTATAATGTTTGAGTATTGGTACCTATACATTAAATTTTGGATAATATCGATGGTGTAAGATTGATCTAAATCTGAGAGGACATGACATGTAAGCATAATATTCAAAGTTTAACTATGACCATTGTCATTAAAGTATTTGAATTTAACATAGGGAAAAATAAAGATATATATTTTGGGTATATATTTTTATATAGTTTGAATTTTTTGGTGATACAAAATAAAATATGAAGAGGACTCCATGGAAAATCTAAAAAACCTAATTTGAAGATCTAGAAGTGTGTACACTCAAAGATATTAATGTTCAAAGTTGATTATGCATTTGTGCTTATTATGGAAGTGAAACAAGAAGATTAATAATGTTTTATTGATATATTTTGATGAATTATATATTTTGGAGTGTTTTAGAATCCACAAAGATGGTTGTGTGCATTATGAAGGTTTGACCAATCATATGTGGTATGAATAAAGGTTTATAAGATGACTGTGTGCGTAGATTGTTTTTTGAGAAATTTTTTCTTAAGCATAAAGGTTCTATGTTTGTTTTTGACACTTAAGGGGTACCTATAAATCATATGAAATGGGTCAAAATTTTTGATATAGGTTCTATGTTCTTATTTTGTTTGATGAAGTGCTAAAGGAATGAATAGGTTCACATGAGACCTATAAGGACTACAAGGGCCTAATTGAAAGGTATAGTTCCTTAAGTGTGACCCATAGATGCTATGGCTGACCTATGAATATTTAATTAAGCCATGTATTCATGTGAGATGTGAATTAAGGGTTAAGGCATGCCTAATGGCTAACCAAGATAGTGATTATCATGATTACTCTATAAATCATGGAACCAAATGTGTTGGTTTTGAGGATATGAGCAAGATCCTTGGGAGAATTTTTAGAGAGTATTATGTGTGTGAATTAGGGAGATAAGGAGGGGTGAAGTACCATATGGATGAGTTTATGAGTAGATCAATTTGAGGACAATTTTTATGATTGGTTGGTCATTATTTTATTGGCAGAATAATACTCCTACTATTTGAGTATGAGAGAAGGTGAATAGTGATAATTAAAGTTCCATCATTAGGTTTTGGAGACATCAGTGAAAAGGTGGATGTGTTCATAGGTGTTGTTGTGACTACTCAAGATCTAAGGTGGTTGCATCCTCCTTGCAAGGTGAAACTTGCTAAAATTTTGGTTTTTGTTACAACCCAACTAGATAGGTATTGTAGCACTTGGTGGGATTGTAGTTCCTTGATCAGTTCTAGGTGGTCTAAATTGGATATTTTTATTATAATATATTAGTATAATTATGGGTTCTAGTGGGTTTTATTTCCCAAGAGGGTTTTCCACTTATGTCATGTGTTATGTGCTTGATCTTGCATTGTCTCTCTTGCTTATTGCTATGAATGATGTGTATGATTCATGAATGCTTATGGTAATTGATTAAGTGTTTTCAAATATTAAAATTGAAGTTGGATTATTTGGGCTCATTGATTCACCCCCCCTCTCATTTATTGTACCTCTAAATAATCTAGCATAGGTGATTCAACCAGTCACAACCCTTTGGTCATTTTCAACTTGGGGGCTTGATATCATAAGAAAGATTAACCCTACTTCTTTAGATAGTCACAATCATATCCTTATTGCAATAAAATATTTAACTAAATGGGTAGAGGCAATCCCTCTGAATTACATAACTAGTAAGTAAATATCTAAGATCATCTTTAATCACATCATTTATCATTATGGAATCCCTTCCAATATCACTTAGATAATAGTATGTCCTTTAAAAATAAGGATGTTACTACCCTCTATTCTAAGTTCCCTATCAAGCACAAGTTTTACACTCCTTATTACCCTCAATATAATGCCTAGGTAAAAGCATCCAATAAAAAACTTATCAAAAACCTCAAAAATATTGTCAATGAATTTGGTTACAATTGGCATCTAAAAATATTCCCAACCTTATGGGCATACCATAACAATGTTTGCACTCCTATTAATGTAACAACCTATTCCTTGGTCTATGGTTCTAAAGTTATTATTTATATTGAGATTGAGCTTCCCTCGCTACACATTTCACTAGAGGACATTATTGATGAAGAAGACTATTGAATGGCCAAATTAGCAAAGTTGGAGATTTTAGATCAAAAAAGGCTAGCTTCTCTAAATCACCTGAAGTCTTATCAAAATCAGCTATACCAAGGTTATTAAAAGAGAATTATATCCCACAAGTTTGAGCTTGGTGACTTGGTATTAAAATAAAATTAAAAGAATACAAATTTTGAGTGAGAAAATAAAGGCAAGTTCAAACTAAATTGGTTGGGTCCCTTCATGGTTACAATTAACTATGGTTCTGGTGCATATAAGATGGTTACTTCAGAGGGTTATGAAATTGATGAGCCAATGAACATTATGCATCTTAAGTGTTTCTATGCTTGAGTTTTTGTGATCTTATTTATTAATGTTCCTACTTGGGGGTATCTCTATTCTATTCTGTATTCCCTTTCCATTCTGCCCTTACTTGGGGGCATCTTTTCACTATTCCTCACTTCCTTTTCCTATATTCACCTTTATCTAATTATGATTATATAGGTATAATATGTGAATCGGAGTAACACTAAAAAAGAGTAGATCATAATTTAATACTAGTTTTGTGTCATAATATCTTGTCAAATTAAATGTCAAAACATGGAATGTTATGATTTTTTGGCTTGTATAACTTTTAATGTTCCTTTAAATTCCTAACAATTTATGTACACATTCCCTCATTCACCCCCATTACATCTTGATATATTATTTCAAGAGGCATTATCTCCTATTACAAATTATTATTGAGTGGTACTCCATGAATTGATCATGTATGGACAATCCCTTCACGTTCCCTATTCACTGTTGAGTTCACACACCCATGATTCTCCTTTCTTTTTATAGATGTTTCTAGATTTTTATGTTCTTATTTATTATATATTCTCTAGTAAAAATACTTAAACAATTCAAATATTCCAAATATATGTAAACATTTCAAATATTTGAAAAAATCTCTAAACAGTTCAAATATTCCAAGAATCCATAAAAATATGAATATTCCCTTATGTATAAAACCCTAAAAACTACATGAGTCACCATCACACAAAGTTTCCCCATCTATGTTCATCTCTAATTTGATGAGTTGTTATCCTATTATTCAACTTGGATTTCTAGTCACTTGCAGTTAGGTGGCACATACTAAAGTACCTCATAGGTGATTTTCATCTCCTCATAAATAGGACATATTAAAAGTGGGACCAACTATTCCACACTCTCACTATTTTACGAGATTAATTTATACACTGTCATCATTTTGTGAGTTTAATTTCTACACTCTCACCATTTTGCAAGATTAACCATTCTATATCAATTATTCATTTCTTGTCCCTAATAAAACTTATCATTTTTCCATGCCCAATTTTTGGTCAAACTACAATGAATTGAGGTCTAATTGGAATATGTATGCAACACTTAATTTTCTAAGGTCATCTTGGCCACCCATTATCCCATGCTCTTGAAATTTAATGAGCCTTTCTCTTATCATTTTGGTAAGCTTATTATTTATACACTCTCACCATTTTGTGAGTTCCCTTTCCTAATTTCCTGTATAACCTATCTTCTTAACTTGTCATCAATTTTATTCAATCCCAAATCCTTGGGAGAACTACATTGGTTTTGAATTCCATACGACTATATAGGTAAGTGTCCACTTATATGGGGCATTTAGAGTTAGCTCAACCACCCCTTCCTTATTCTTTTATTCCCCCTTCCCTTGTCATAATTTTTTTTATCATACCCTTGGTCTCAAAAAAGACACCTTATTGTCACAAACACTCCTTTCTGAATTGAATGTTTATTTACTTTCTCTTGTGTGTTTGTGTGTTGATTGTTTGTTTTCTTATCAATATGTTATTTTATTACTCAGTTGCCTTAATTTAGTACATTAATATTTTCACTTAAGTCTCGATTATTCATAACATGATTTTGAACTACAAACATTTGTATCTAAATTATAATTGATTTAAGTGAATTATGTGGTACATTTAAAGCTTGATTGTCTTTATCTTATTTTAAGCTATATACATTTGCATTTTTAATTCAAAATTTATGTATTTTTGACAAATGAATGTTATCATGATTATTTCAAGATTATGATGCATATTGTAATGTGAAATATTAGAAATCAAGTATGAAAAATGTTTACATATCAATTCCATAAAATCAAATACATCTCTATATATCTATCCAATCATCAAATTATCAAACATAATGATCATCTCATTAATATTAATAGAAAGAGCATATATAAATTATAGAAATATCCATCATGTATAATCAAAGTAAAAGAGACAAGGAAATACAATAAGAATCACATGAGATAACAATAAATATCATAATTATCATATATCAAAATTTCAAATGACCATATATAAATCTAAATGGGTAGTATACATCAAAAGAGAGTACATGTACATCTTAGATCATCCATGTAAATCATATAAATTAGTACATCTCATATGTCAAAATATAAATCCTTATCTCAAAAGGTTAATTTTGGCTATGCCCATCTCTAGTAAATCTATCATGTGGACCCACATGATGAGATATCTTACCTATCTTGTCCTATGGTGGGGTCAGATGTGTCAAAGGACCCATAACTGATTATCAAGGAGGAAGTTGGGCTATTAAACTAGTTTATTTATAAGTCCTATGATATTGACCTAATATAGAGGTTAATTTTTGTGTATTATACTATGAAAATGTAGGTCTCCTCACTACAAATGGTATTACTACTTCATATAGGCTCTTATAGTATCTAGGCTCATCTTTATCCCAAAGACTCTTCTCATCGATATGTAGTAAGCCTCTCTTTGTCACAACCACTCAAGATTCATCAAGATATATTTATAATCTAACCAACCCTAGTCATGTTGTATCTCTCTCTAACTGTGCCAAATACCGCTATGTTATCATAGAGTCTCTCTCAACAATAACCCAAATTTGGCCCTATATTAAAACATCTTGCCCATATCAAGTTGAATCCATAATAGTGGTAAGATGTGTTTGTATTTGAAAAATTTGATTCACCTCATATATCATTATGGATATCTCAGTATATTCTACACTAATCTAAATATTAGATGTGGATAACTACTATGATTGATGATCTAATCATGCTTATAGTCCTATGATCTCAATCTCTCTAGCACTGATCTCCTATCTCAATTTTTCCACCAAAGCCTAAGCCTCAGAAGATACTATTAGTCTAGATGGGCTAGCCTTCCTAACATCTCCTATCATCTGTGTACCTTGATCCATACTTGTCACATCTATCTATATCATCTACTTATATGTGCCAATATCTCTTCCTCCTCCACATAATCTATCTCAACCTCATCATCGTATTCTCCTTACTTTATCTCCCTCTCTTCTCCTCCACTTCCTCCACTCTAGTCTCTATTTCCATAGCTAAAATACTAGGTCATTGAGCCCACAAGGGAATATATGCATGGTAAGCTCCCTAAACCTATCCCTCATCTCCATTTAGTGGAGTAGTAAATCTCACTAGCCAAATATCTACCCACCATGCAAGTATGCCTCAATAACCCATACATTTGATGACCCTCCTGCATACACCTAATTCACTTGTGGCACTAACCCAAAACTAGCTCCTACCTTAGCCTAATTAGATGTTGGTCCCCATTATCATCTCTCTAACTACATGTGAAAACTAGTGAGGTCCCATAGGTATATCTTAATGTATTACAAACTATCACTATACTCTATCTAGCCTATAACAGTCTATGGTTTACTCTTATTGACCCACAATATAACACATAGTGGTCATAAAATCATGTAGTTTGCATCCTTTTCCCATTGAAACCAAATATATAATAATGATCTCCATGTTAAATCTGCATCAGTCATCTAATCTATAGTTCACCTATAGTGTTTGAAATCCCATCTATGTTTCTTATTTAAAGGCCCCAACTGACACCTATTGATGTGGTTCTGTTGGCTAGAAAAAATGTAAACCATTTTAGCACATAAACAATAGTCAATAGTATCATGTGACTAAGTCCCTCTTCTAATAGTAGATGAAGTTACCTTTATTCAAAAGAGAAAAAACAAAAAATAAGCCTAATATATTTACACATATACATATTAAAATCAATTTAGGTTTTTTCATATAAGAAGAGAAGTACAAATTAGAAAAAATGGATAAGTGAAATATGAGAATTATTCCTAATGAAAGAGAGAATATAAATAAGTGAGAAAATGTAGAATTAACTTATATGTCACATTTGTTGATTTAAAATGAAAATTAATTATCACTAAGATTCCTTATTGGAAGATTTGAGAAAATAATATTATGAATAAATGTACACAAGAACATTCATTCACAATCAAAGGCAAGTTCAATGTCTTGCAACACTTAGATTTATTAATTTCATTGAAAAGACACAAAAATAATTCCTTCTCCTCCTCCAAAAAATTTATCTTCTTGACAAAATTTATATAATTATTAATTATTTAGAGGCATGCAAGCCTCTTACTTATAGGGAATCCTGAACCTAGATTTAAGGAAACAAACTCTAGAAATAGAATTTGGTTGAACATTTTAAAGTACATGTTAACTAGGTCAAACTATGTGAGAAAATTATAAAATCCTCTAGAATAAAATTCATCCTATCACATGTAGGGAGGAGTAATTAAAATCTTAACCCAAACTATAAGATAGTGGGTATTAGCTGACACTTATTCTTCATCTCCTTCCTCTTCATTGATGTTGATGAATTATTCTCACATATCTTATTGTTGCTTCTCTTCATACTATCCAAATTTATGTAACACACCCTCTAGTTTTTATTTATCTAGGCCTTTGTAATACTGATATGGAATCTTGACTCCCATTTTTAGATTTATCATTTGAGAAGGAATTATTCTAAACTTCTTTGAGTCATTATCTAGCTTATAAAAAGTACATTGAAAATGCACCAATTTCTAAATCAATCCATAGTTGAATATATCAGTAAGGCATGTTTTTTGTTCAATAAAATATTTGAATGAACCTTATATGTCTTATAAAATAAGTGATTTTCCTCCCTCTCCATAGAATGTGCATAGAAGATTCTCAATTGCTTCTTTGATATCATAAGTAGGATCAACAACTAAGGTCTTTGATTCCTTGAATTTGTGTAAATTCTCTTCTATAATATTGATTTTGAATTTGATCAGTCCTAACAATTCAACTTGATATCCTAAGTCATATTTGGTTAGAATCCCTTCATTATCCAAGACATATTAATCTACTCTAGCTAATGCCTGACGCCATGGAAACTAGTTTTTCAATTTACTTAATTATTATTTATACTCATCCTCTTTCTTATAAACATATTATTCCTCTTCTCCCATTGAAGACTAGAATTCTGTTACTAAAGCTATCATTTTGGTTCCTTATTCAAGCAATTTCTCTGGCCATTATTTTGTATCCCTACAAATGTTTCCTATTCACTCAGTTTCCTAAAGAGTCTTTGTGTCTAGGGTATAATTTAGTAATCTTGGTTGAGTTAGGTTGACTAATTTTTGAATCACAGATGTAAGTTATTCCACCTTCTCTTTTAGCTCATCCTTAGTCACTTTGTCTTTATCAAAATGTTTTATTAAAGAAATGATGGTAGTTTGCACATCCTCTATTAACCCTTCATGAATACCATTACCCAAGTAAATTTGTGAAACCTGATAGTCTACTACTGTGATTTCTTCTCTTGACTTTTATTAAGAGGGAATGACAACTTCAACAGAGTTTTCACCTTGTTAATCCACCGTAATATGAATTTTTTAATTTGGATTATTAGTAGTTTGATGATGGGTAGGGATCAGAGTGTTGAATTTGATCTCTAAAGGGGGAACCATCTTTTTACTTTTCTTCACTATATTACTTAACCATGGAGATCCCACTATTGCTAACTCCTTCTATGGTGATGATAACTTTTTTGGAGCTTGTTCATAAATAAAAAGGATTTGATCCATCATGGTTTTCATATCCTCCTCTTTTTGAGGGTGGGGCATTGCTTCTACCTCTATATTTTCTTATATATCTAGCCCTCCTTCTTGATTGATAGGAAAGTACCCAAATTCTATAGAGAAAGTATATGATAAATTTGAAGAGGATACGCCTTCTTTAGGGAGTGATTCTATAGCCTTTTGATAAATGGCATGAGGAGAAAATTTTAGTAGTTTTTCAGAAGGGAAAGAGACTATATTTGTTAGAGAAGTTTCCTCATGACCTAATAAAGGAGGATCTACCATTATGAACTACAATGTGATTTTTTTATTGGATTTTATGAATAAATGACCCCTTCAAGTGTTCTATCAGGCATAGTTGTTACTCTTAGAGATCAATTTCCTCCCATTGAATTTTAAGCTTTAACTTCAAAGGTATTTTATCTATTTGAGGTAGAGGTTATATAAATTCTTTGATCACCATGGATGTATCTTTAGCTGTAGTTGAATGTGTCATTTGATCTTTTCCATCTATTTTCCTATCTTGCTTAGGAGGAGGAACATATGCAACTTTTAATGGTGGAGGAAGTTTAGCATTTTTCATGTCCACCCCTTTGTTGTCTAACCAAACTAAAGTTATTTTTAAGACTCCCTGAGTTTAGAATTTCAATTAGGCTATCTATAACTGACTCCAATCTATTTTTAGAATTGGTTCCTTTTTGATTCCTTGAGAGAAAAAACTTTGATCAACTACTTTACCTTCATCTTCAAATTATATATCATATAGAATATCTATGATGTTCAATCTAATTATTTGATCTAATTTGAGAAGATAAACTTCTCTCTTATCATCACAATCCATTAATAAGTCCTCATAATAAGGAATGTGCTTGTATGAGTCACTTAATATATGCTTCATTATTCCTCTTATATGAAATGATGGGTGGATATGAAAAGTTTAAAGTGTAACATGCAGCATATCTTCTTCAGCTGACTTGGATTTATGTAATGTAACACATGCATATCTATTAATGATCATTGGGAAATGAATTCCAATAGAATTGTGCTTAGTAACCAATAAATTTTACAACAACATTAATTACTGCACTAAATCCATGAGAGACCATTTTATCATCTACATATCTTTGGAGCATGAAGAGAGATGAATCACACCCATATATCCTAATGTAGAAAAAATCATGAATTCAATGAGCCAACTAACCCACCTTGATATATAAGTAGAGATGGAAATAGGAAAAATGCATATTACTAAGTTCTTATTCAAATATCTGGATCAAAAACTATAAGGAAGCATCATTGACATGACAAAATTATTTATAACTTTCTCTCATTATCAAATGAGGATAGTAGTCATATATGTGGGAAGATGACATTGCTTTAAATATGGACAGGCCATTGTAGAATATTCTTCTAGTAAGAACATAGATCAACTATGACATCATATAAAACTTATGAAAAGTAACCACTTTACACTTTTGCTTGTGAATTGATTCACTAATCAATTTTTCCCAGTATATGTATTTATTATTGGCATGAATGATCTAAATATACTAAAACATTCATTCATTATAATCTCTCATTATTAAACTACCCACCATATTGTTCAGGAGAGTCACTATGTCATTGATCTCTAGTTTAAAATCTTATCTAGAAATTACCTTGGGAACCCTAGATACTGCATATTTAGGCTTGGAAAGCTAGTGTTGATTCAGGGACTTTAGGAAATCATATTTATGATTAGCATGATATTATTGAACTATCTCTAGAACAATCCCTATAAAATATTCATGATCAAGGATTTTTAGTACTTACCTCTCTTCTATCCTATCATAATGACTTTCCAAAGTCATGACAAGTTATTTACATTAAACGGTGATCAAACATGCAACAATTTCTAGAATATTATTATTATAGATGATTTATATCTAATCATTTTTAAAAGTGGCATTTATCTTTCTCTAAAATTCATCCATATCTATATGACCCAGGTTTTTATTTGTAACTTGATCAATATTGGAGTAAATATTAGAGGGGGTAACCCCTTGGAACTGACACTTCATTTTGATAACCTTTTACTTTCCTTTCTTCTTTAGGGTTCTAGACATCTATAAATCAAATTAATGATTGGGGAATGAGAAGTGAAAGAATAGAGTGTGGAGGGGAAAGAGGGAATGATAGAAGAGTAACAGAGTAAGGGGAAGTGGGAGCAAAAAGCTACAATGCAATTTATTAAACATAATGAAAGAGACGGATGAAACCCCTATGTCAATGTTATGGACCTATGATGTACATGGGAAACCCTAACATAGGAGGTAGTAAAAATCTTGATGTCAGAGTTAGGGAATAAAAATTTAGGTGGAAGACCATGATGTAAGGAAAGTCAAAACCCTGATGTCAGTTTCGTAAGGCTTCACTACAATGTGAAAAATATGATGCAATGAGGTGGGAAAATCCCAATCATTGAGTAGGTGAAAATTTAAGTTCTTCAATATCTTTTCAAGATAACACCAAAATACTAACATAATTTAATAAAGAAAGTTATAAGATGAAAACTAATAGAGGAAAACAACTGTGAACTAGGAATTTGACATAGAGGGGAGGTTCGTCTCATGTTAGTCTCATAAAACTAATGAAATGAACATATTAAGATCTTAACACCTCTATAATAGACACTAAGGAGAGATTAGGTAACAAAAACTAAATGAAAGCATAACAAAAACATAAAATACATAACTCTTTTACCTTCATTTGAAACTCCAAATGGATTTGTTGAATGGATTACTCAGCTTGTGCATCAAGAAGTATTTGGTAATGGAGCTTGCTTAGCTCCTTCTCTCCTTGGAACCTTGGCTTTGTGATTGATTGGCTTAATATTTGGGCATGGTAACACTTCTTTCATGAGTTTTATGGAGAAAATCCTACATAATAACTTTAAAATATCCAAGATTTGAAATGGATGGGTATGGCCTTGTATTATAGAATTAGGAATTAACTCTCACCCAAGGTGTGTTAAAGTTGAGTTTAGGCTTGGAATGGGTTCAAACTAACCCTTAATGAGTTAAAAATAACTCTAGTAGAGTTAATATTTATCAAGTCATTATGATTTGTAATTACTAGGCATGGATCTCAAAATTAGATATTTTAGGATATTTTCAAAGAGCTTGACAACTCGTAAAGGTAATGATAAAAGGCTAGGATATTTTGAATTTTGAATTTTCTTTTTTAGGTATTCATTAATGTCAAATGGATAATTCAACTGGGCATTTAATCTTGTTATTTTGTTAATTGATTTATATTAACCTTTTATCTCTTTCAAGATTTGAGTTAAGTGTGCAAGTACCCCACTTAATAGGTTCATAGGCCAAATTGATAGTTGTGATGTTGTAAGGTGATTAGGGATGAATCTATGAGAGGTTATTGATGCATATGATAGAATACCCCAAATAGGGATGCTTCAACATGATTCTGAGCTTTGATGAATGATGCACAACTAGATTTGGGATGTTTAGTAATTTCTAGGCTTAATTTACAATGGCTGGTAGGAATCAATCTGAAGTCTAGTAAAAAATCTAGTTGTGGCCATTTTAGGTGTCTACAGTTTGCCCCTAGTTGGGAAGATGTTGTAAGTTATAGTCATAGTAACATATTCTCAAATAATGAAAAAGTCCTATATGCATATGACTTCGATGATAATGGATGAGCTCTAGATGCCCCCTTGAGGGAATGATTGATAAAAAAAGGGGTAGTGGTCAGTCCCTTGAAAGAAGGAAATGATGGACTAAAAAGGCAAACTAGGGTGGAAAAGATTTATTTTCCCATAGTTAATTATAATTAGTGGCATATGGAGCTACCCTAGTTGGGCAGACAAATAGGGTGATTTTCCCATAGGTGGTTATAATCATTGGCAAAGGTGGGATAAAAAAGGTAATAATTTTCCCAAAGGCAATTATAATCATTGAAAAGAGGATTAGGGTAATAAGGGAATGATTTTCCCAAAGGTAGTTATAATCATTAAAAGGGAAAATAATGATTTTCCCATAGGTGGTTATAATCATTGGCAAGATTAAAAGATGCCCTTGTTGGGTGGATAGATATAATGGTTTTCCCAAAGGTGGTTATAATAATTATCACAATGAAAACATGCTCTAGTTGGGTAGAAGAAAGATAATGATTTACCCAAAGTCATTTATAATCATTAACCTCTTGATAGATTGAAACATAATAATTTATCCATAGGTGGTTATAATCATTGGCTCTATGAGTTGGATGATACACAATGATTTTCCCATAGGCGGTTACAATCAGTGGTAGAATGATGGGCATATGATGGAAAAGTAGTTTAGAGGAGAAAGATGAATTTGGGTAACATTCTAGTATGGAGATGCATGTCCTAATTAGCAAGGACTAAAATTATTTCATTATTTAATTACTCTATATTTGGAATATGATTTGGGTAGATTAGAAAATTTTTAGATGCCAAGGAGATATACCATGTCTTCATTACTTGTAAGACTTTCCAAGCTAATTTTTATTATATCACGTGATCGTAGGTATCATGGTATAAATAACCATGATAACTTAGCCAAAATATGCATAAGGACTGACAAACGATCTAATAATTAATGTTGGCAAATGAATATGCATGGACTTAAGTATAATGTGTAAGGAATCACCTAGTGAATGCAAAAATACTAAGTCAAGGCAAAACAAAGAAAGAAAATAAAAAAACACAAAAAAATAAAAAATACAAAGAAAAAAAAGGCACAAACAATACAAAACAATGAGAACAAAACTAAATAAAAACATCAATGGTTTTTTTAGCTTGATGTCAAGGTTAAATAGGTCCCTGTCCTAAAAACACAATACTCCAAAATTCAAAAGTAGCCTATCTTAATGGATTAACTATCAAGCCATATAGATAAATTAATTACAAAAGGGCCAAATAGATGAAAGTATTATAAAATATTATAGTATATATAAACAAAAATTAAAACATATAATCTCAATACTACTCTACCTTCATTAATCAACCATGAGAACTTCATGTCCTTGAAGGAGAATTAGGAATACATTTTTTTATACTTATAACAACCTTCTAATATTCTTGATTACTCAAATTTTATGAGACTAAATTTTCCAAACCACCTCCTTTCTTGGGTTGACCTTTATCTACTTTTATATTACTCTACTCAAATCCCTTTGTTTCTTTCCATTAGATCCAACTATCTTAGAATTCAGAGAAGAGAACACACTAGGTTTTTTACTAAATTCTGAATTCTTTTCTAGAAAAGAATTTGAAGCATTTCCTAAAAGCAGACTAGGCTTGCTGACCAAAATAACTATTAGATGTTCTTCTTTAGTCTCCTTCCCCAAAGAAGAGACTATTTTTTGCTTGGATTTAAGACATGAAGTAGAAATGTGACCAATTTGAAAACAATTCTAGCATCTCAAAGAAATCCCTTCAAAATCAATGGATTGAGACCTACTCCTCTATTTTACTTTTAATTCAATCCTATCCAATAAATCCTAAGAGATATCTATATAAACTGACATTCTAACAAAGGTTGTCCTAGAAAAATTTAGTGAAGAGGCATCAATTTTCAATAATTCACCCAAAGCTCCACCAATAATTGTAAGCCTAGTTTAATTGCAAAACTAGAGTGGAAGATACAACAACCTTACCTATATAGTGTGAATAGAAAGATTTTTAGTCAAAGGGTTAAAATTAGGAAACCAAGGTTTTAATATTGGAAGGTGATATCAAGACTCAAACATTTAACTTGAAAAATCTTATTATGGTCAACCAAATAATCAAATGACACAATAAAAAATCCTTTTACATATGAATAAATTTACATATTTCCTTCTAATAAAGGCTACCAAGAAAGTGAAAACCACTTATTTAGCTCCAATAGGTATGTCCAAAACCTATCAAAATGGTAGATCAAGCCCCTCTCCAAAAACCAATCTTCACCCTCCAAAATCTCCTCTAAATCTTTACCTTAAAAATTGAACACTAAGGGATGCTTTGCCACAACCCTAGACTGATCATAATGGATGAACACAAAATCTGAGGATGACCTAGCCTCTTGATTTTTTGACCTAGCTAATGTTGACTATATGCTTCCTGCTCTCTCTTTGCCATCTCTCACTTCTTCCTAAGGCTCAAAATATTTATAATTTCCATCCTAGGCCATAAGAAACTTATGTGCATTTGACCTAAAACCCTAACCATCTACCAATGATGCCAATTTATGCCCTTGATTTTACCAAGCTTAACTACCATTCCCTTCACCTTGTAAATACACATATTGACTTGACCTAATCAATGTCCATTTGAGTATATAAGCTCATGTGATTGTCAATGTGCTCTTCCACCAAAAATCAGATCCAAAATTTTTGGGTGCTAACATTTTTATACCCAAAATGTCCAAACTATTCATGAATAGTATCCCTTGTGATGGATTGTAGACTTGCCTCATTATATTAAACACAAGTTTCAATCCACTTACTGACCCCCATCACATTGAATATCAAGCTAATTATCCCATTACATTTGGATACTTTTCATGAAGGTGTGTATATTTTATCCCCTGTAGGATTAGAACCTATGACCTCCCTTTTGGGAGCACATGTTCTTCACCATTAGGCCAACTCAAGTACATTAACACATAAATGGTTGATCATGATGTTAGTGAAAATAATATGACATAAATAAGAATACAAAAATTTCCCCTTGGTGATAAGATACAACAAAACAAACAAAAAAGATGGGGGAATAGAAGAAAAGGAAGGGGGTGGCCGAGATGACTCTTGATGTACTAGGAAAGTGGACACTACCTACATAGTTCTATGGACATAAGGTCCAATATAAAATTTAGGCCAAATTTAGTTCTCCCAAAAAATGGGATAGAAGAAATTGATGATAAAGAAAACATTATTATTATTGTAGAGTAATAATGGGATATAGGTTCATAAAATGGCAAGAGCGTGGGATGTTAGGCTAGTAAGGATGGGGAAACTACAATGTTAGGTGGTTTATTATGAAATAACTAGGGATCCCAAAATCCTTAAGGCAAAGAAGTGGTCAATGTGGAATATTTTTGGGATTTTATAGATAATTTTAAAAATGTTTCTAGATTTTTGAAGTATCTCAACTCGATCAAGAATGATGAGATATTAAATGGTCCAACTCACAAAATGGCAAGAGCATTAAAACTTAAATTATTTAGAAAATGGCAAGAGCATGGAAAAGGGTGACTCAGCTAACCTCAATGGGAATTGAGTGATACATACATAATACCAAGATGGGACCTCAAGTCATTATAGTTTTCTCCTTATAGTGGAGGAATCTGACTAGGTAACAATACATTTGTAAAAATAGACAAAGTAGGTAAATGGCACAGTATGATATAGGAATGAAAAGGTGGTACTTTACTTGATGATAAAGGTGTTGTTATTAATTTTATCATAGGTTTTTATAATCAATAAATAATGGCATAGGTCAATGATACTAATTTTCCCACAGGTGATTATAATTAGTAACATGATGGTGACACTTTGATTTGTCCAAAGGCAATTATAGTCAGTGGTAATGGAATGGAACAAAATAAGGAATGAAGGATGCAACTGCCAAAACACTATCATATTACAAAATATTTCCTTTGCCTATCATACTAAATTAATTACTAAAACTTGATCTGAATCCCCTTGCTGAAGGTGCCCAAAGAACCAATAGAATGGAACCAAGGTCAAAGGGTTAGGTAGGGAGGTTGAAAATAACTTTGGTTGCTAGGAAGGTATGGTAAAAAGAAAATCATAATATGATACAATAAAAATGGGCCTCATAAACAATATTTTATGTCTCTCAAGTGAAGTAGTGCTTGAGGTGTACAATATTCATTAGCTTATTAAGTTCACCTCCATCTAGTGTAACGAGCTTGTATGCTTTGGAGCCATAGTTTACAAAAATGATGTATGGGTCTATCTAGTTGGGTTTGAGCTTTCCCTTGTGTTTCTTCTCAGTTATGTTATTTTATTGGATTTCTTTGAGAATAAGAGCCTTAATTTAAAAATCTTGATGTTTGAATCATTCATTATAATGGCCACAAATTGTGTTCTAGTATGTTTGAAGGTTGTTGATAATGGCCATGCATTTTTCATCTAATAACTCCATCTTTTGCAGGTGACCTAATTGATTAGCTTCATCTCTAGAACATGTTTTATAAAAATACATAAAGAAGGTAATTTGACCCCAATGGGAAGAATGGCCTCAGTGCCATAAACTAGGGAATATAGAGTGGATCCTATTGGGGTATGGTAATTGGTGTAGTATGCCTTGAGGGCACAAAATATTTAGAGGTGCCAGTTAAGGCCTACATCATTAATAATTTTTTTAAGGATTTTGAAAATGGTTTTGTTAGATGATTTTTCTTGGCCATTAATTTTTAGGTAATATGTGGTAGAATTTTTTTGAGTAATGTTGTACTTAGCAAATAGTGAATTGACATTCTTGTTCTTGAATGATCCACCATTATCAAATGTAATGTTAGATGGAATACCATAATGACAAATGAGATGGTTAAAGATGAATTTGGAATTTTTTTTTCCAGTCACATAAGTGAGGGGTATAGCTTTAACCAACTTAGTGAAATATTTGGTAGTGCTAAGGATGTGTTTATGGTCGTTAGATGAGGTTGGGTTAATATTAACAATGAGATCGAGGCCCCATGTAGCAAACAACCATGGTGTTAGCATTGGTTTTAGTGTTTTGGTCAAGGCATGAATCATATTGGTATGCCTTTTGTTAGGATCTAGAATAGAAAGCTCTGATACCAACTATTAGGATCCTCCTTAGAGTACTATCGATTACCTTTGTATAAGCAACTAAACATGGAATTAAACCAGAAGTAATAAGTAACTAGAATTCAGAAATAACACAGAATATGAGATACAAGAAACAATAAAATATGTATTCAACTCTTCTAGAAGGAAATACAATGAAGAAATCACACTCTTCTTCCCACACCTCTTGGGCATACATTAATTCTCCCTCAAGAGTTCTCTCTCTCAATCAATTACAAACCAACTCAAACACATAGTTTTTCCCTCCACCAATCAGTGACAATCAACCCAATGGTTGTTGTTGCCTACTACCAATCCACCAAGTAGATCTCCTTGATCTTGCACCCTTGTAGATCTAACTGATCTTACTTACCATGTAGATCTCCCTAATCTTGCTACTTGCAAATCAACTGATCTTACGCCCCTTGAGACAACCAACCCAATTGTTGTTCTTGCATTCAAGTTGAGGATCTAATCCTACTTAGTCCTTCATTACTCTTGTGTTGTAGATCTTCTTGATCTTGCTACCCTGTATATCAACTAATCTTACACATAACCTTGGCACACTTGCAGATCTCTTTGATCTTGCTACCCCACAAATCAACTGATCTTGCTCTTTTGCACTATAAGAATCTCATCCTTCTCTTGATCCTAGTTACAATATAGCCCCATGGCTCTCTTAAATAGATCCCAAAACAAACAATAATTAGAAAAGCAAACTCAAGATTAAAATTAGTCTTTACATGCAAACTAGCTATTTGTCAAACTAACTGTTCATCTAACTAATAGTTCTAGAAATACACAGGCTACCAACATCGGTTCTTATCTATTTGGAGATGACCATTGTCGGCCAATGCCTAACCGATGTCGGTAGCTTTCGTTCGACCCTAACCGATGTCGATTGGTCCTGACTGGTCTTAGCAACTGTCTAACTCTAACAACCTCCACATTTGCATACAGTGAAGCTTTTAGCTCCATAACCTAACAATCTCTCACTTGGAGATAAACAGCTACACCTATACTTGTACATCAATGTCCTCTAATCTATTTCTGGCTTGTATCCCTCTTGAAGTTCAATCTTGAAGACCAATAGAAGTTGAATGAAGATTCAACTTCTCCTTTATTCCTAGCTTTGCTAACATATCAGTAGGGTTCTTATCCTTGCTAGCCACCATGACTGCAATAACCTTCTATAACTCTAAAATCTAGTTAACCACCATTCCACCAATAGTGAACACATATCCTGTGGTGCTTCTCTAAATCCTTCCTCACACATGTCTGAGCTACTTTTACCTTTAGCTCAGTAATTCCCTGCATGTGTGACCCTGCAACAATCATATACACTACATACAGTAACAAGATAATGTAGCTATCATTATCCAACCTAGTAAAATAAACACAATGGTCACATTGACATTGACTAAAGCCATGCTTTGTCATAAACCTGTCAAACCTCAAATACCACTATCTTGGAGTTTGCTCAAGACCATATAACCTGGCCTTCTATCTCACCTATTCATTCTCTCCTTTCTTTAACCTATAGATCCATTCATCTTTTAGTGCTTTCTTTCCAGCTAGCAACTCTACCAAATCCCACATTTGGTTCTCTTCCAAGGAATCAATTTCCTCATTCATGCCATGCTCCCACTATTTCCTCGATTCTACCTGCATTGCCTCTTCAAAAATTCTTGGTTTGCGACCATCAGTGAGCAATAAGTAGTATAAAGAAGGGAAATAATGAATTTGAGGCTTACTTACCCTTTCAATCCTCCTCATGGGCATTTGAGACTCCTTGACAGCTTGCTGTCCACCCAAATTTCATTCTAATAGTGACCAATCCTAGTCATCTCTCAGTCTACACCAGACCAATGCTAGTTCCATGTGATCAACCTGACCGATGTCAGTTCTTACCTGACCGACATCAGTTTCCACCTGCCTGACATCACTGACTTTGGTCTACACATCACTGACATCGATTCCTACTTGATCGACGTTGGTTCTCACCTGACCGATGTCGGTAACTATGTTTTCTTGTGAGTGATGAATTTTACCTGTGAGCTCATTTTGGATCATAACCTTGTCCAAATCAACACTGCCCTGCTCAGAATTATTTAGCCTCTAGAGCTAATCTCTATCCATCATCTTCTCTTTAAAAACCAAGGCTTTCCAGTTCTTCAATATGTCAAAAACATCAGATTTCCTCTTTATGCAATACTATGATCCTCCAATAGAAGCTACCTTCTTCATTGACCTAGTTTCAAGAAACCTCACTTTCTTCTGTTGCTTACAGAAATCTTGATCTATGCTTTTCAAATCTGAAAGCTTACCTTTTGACTTAAGAACATCCATTCCCTTCTCACTCATGTGACCAAGCCTATAGAGCCACATCTTTACATCTACATCTGAAGTAAATAAAACAGAAGGAGAATCAGTAATACAAGTAGATAGATAAAGTGTACCTACTTTATTACCTCTTGCTAATACAAGTGCACCCTTGGAAACTTTCCAAGATTCCACTGTGAGAGTTACTGTGCAACCCTCATCACCCAACTTTCCTATAGAAATCAAATTTTACTTCAGGACTGGGACATGCATGACATCCTTCAACACCCATGTGTTGCTAGTCTGCGACTTCAGCTGCACTTCCCCTTTGCCAACCATTTGACAAGGCTCACCAACCCCTAAATAAATCTTTCGAAAGTCTCCATGGACATAATCATGGAAAAATGCTCTATTTGGGGTTGCATGGAAAGAGGCACCAGAATCTAAAACCCAAGATTCTACTTTATCCAAGGAACATATAAGATCATCCCGTGCAACAATACTTGCATCATTTGCTTCTTTATTTCCTTCATGCTGATCTTCTACCAATCAACAATCTTTCTTTACATGCCCTTTCTCTCCACAATTCCATAATTGATAATTCTTGCCATTGAATTTCTCCATTCTTAGCTTACTTTCTTCTGTCATTGCTTTACTCCCACTCAAATAGAAACCCCTGTGAGTGACCTGTAATCAACTAACACTAACCTGCTCTAAACCAGGCTCTGATACCACTTGTCAGGATATAGAATAGAAAGCTCTAATACCAACTGTTAGGATCCTCCTTAGATTACTATTGATTACCTTTGTATAAACAACTAAGCACGAAATTAAACCAAAAGTAATAAGTAACTAAAATTTAGAAATAACATAGAATATGAGATACGAGAAACAATACAATCTGTATTCAACTCTTCCAGAAGGAAATATAATGAAGAAATGACATTCTTCTTCTCACACCTCTTGGGCATACAATAATTCTCCCTCAATAGTTCTCTCCCTCAATCAATTACAAACCAACTCAAACACAGAGTTGTTCTCTCCACCAATCACTGACAATCAACCCAATGGTTGTTGTTTCCCACTGCCAGTCCACCAAGTAGATCTCCTTGATCTTGCACCCTTGTAGATCTAACTGATCTTACTTACCATGTAGATCTCCCTGATCTTGATACCTGTAGATCAACTGATCTTACACCCCTTGAGACAACTAACCCAATTGCTGTTCTTGCCTTCAAGTTGAGGATTTAATCCTTCTTAGTCCTTCATTACTCTTGTGTTGTAGATCTTCTTGATCTTGCTAACCTATAAATCAACTGATCTTGCACACAACCTTGGCACGCTTGTAGATCTCCTTGATCTTGTGACCCCACAGATCAATTGATCTTGCTCTTCTATACTCTGAGGATCTCATCCTTTCCTTGATCCTAATTACAATACAACCCCATGGGTCTCTCAAATAGATCCCAAAAAAAATAATGATTAGAAAAGTGAACTCAAGACTAAAATTAATATTTACATGCAAAATAGCTATTCATCAAACTAACTGTTCATCTAACTAACAGTTTTGGAAATGCACAGGCTACAGACGTCAGTTCCTATCTGTCTAGAGATGACCAATGTCAGCCGATGCCTAACTGATGTCAGCAGATTTTGGTCGACCCTAACTGATGTCAGTTGGTCCTGACTAATGTCGATGACTGTCTAACTCTAAAAACCTTCACATTTACATAATAGTAAAGCTTTTAGCTCCACAACCTAACAATCTCCCACTTGGAGATAAACAGCTTCACCTATACCTATACAACAACGCCCTCTAATCTATTTCTAGCTTGTATCCCTCTTCAAGTTCAATCTTGAAGACCAACAGAAGTTGAATGAAGATTCAACTTCTCCTTTTTTCTTGACTTTGTTAACATATCAGTAGGGTTCTTATCCTTGTTAGCCACCATGACTTCAACAACCTTCTACAACTCTAAAATTAGCTAACCATTGTTCCACCAACAGTGAACACATATCCTGTGGTGTTTCTCCTAAATCCTTCCTGGCACATGTCTGAGCTACTTTTACCTTTACCTCAGCAATTTCCTGCATGTGTGACCCTACAAAAAGCATATAACTTACATACAGTAATAGAATAATGTAGCTATCATTATCCAATTTGGTGAAATAAACACAATGGTCACATTGACATTGACTAAAGCCATGCTTTGTCATAAACCTGCCAAACCTCAAATACCACTGTCTTGGAGCTTGCTCAAGACCATATAACCTGGCCTTCTATCTCACCTATCCGTTCTCTCCTTTCTTTAACCTGTAAATCCATTCATATTTTAGTGCTTTCTTTTTGACTAGCAACTCTACCAAATCCCATGTTTGGTTCTCTTCCAAAGAATCAATTTCCTCAGTCATGCCATGATCCCACTGTTTCCTCGATTCTCCCTGCATTGCCTCTTCAAAACTTCCTGGTTTTCAACCATCAGTGAGAAACAAGTAGTATAAAGAAGGGGAATAACAAATTTGATGCTTACTTACCCTTTTAGTCCACCTCATGGGCATTTGAGATTCCTTGATAGCTTGTTGTCCGCCCAAATTTTGTTCTAATAGTGACTGATCTCGGTCATCTCTCAGTCTACACCTGACCGATGTCGGTTCCATGTGACTAACTTGACCAACGTTGGTTCCTACCTAACCGACATCAGTTTCCACCTACCTGACATCACTAACTTTGGTCTGCACATGACCGACATTGGTTCCTACTTGATCGACGTCAGTTCTCACCTGTCCGATGTTGATAACTGTGTTTTCTTGTGAGTGATGATTTTTACTCGTGAACTCATTTTGGATCATAACCTTGTCCAAATCAACACTGCCTTGCTCAAAATTATTTAGCCTCTTGAGTTGATCTCTATCCATCATCTTCTCCTTAAAAATCAAGGCTTTCCAGTTCTTCAATATGTCCAAAACATCAGATTTCCTCTTTATGCAATACTGTGATCCTCCAATAGAAGCTACCTTCTTCGTTGACCCAGTTTCAAGAAACCTCACTTTCTTTTGTTGCTTACAAAAATCTCAATCTATGCCTTTCAAATCTGAAAGCTTACCTTTTGACTTAAGAACATTCATTCCCTTCTCACTCATGTGACCAAGCCTACAGAGCCACACCTTTGCATCTACATCTGAAGTAGATAAAATAGAAGGAGAATGAGTAATACAAGTAGATAGATAAAGTGTACCTACTTTCTTACCTCTTACTAATACAAATGTACCCTTGGAAACTTTCTAAGATTCCATTATGAGAGTTATTGTGCAACCCTCATCACCCAACTTTCCTATAGAAATCAAATTCTGCTTCAGGACTGGGACATGCATGACATCCTTCAACACCCATGTGTTGCTAGTCTATAACTTCAGCTGCACTTCCCCTTTGCCAACCATTTGACAAGGCTCACCAACCCCTAAATAAATCTTTCCAAAGTCTCCATAGACATAATCATGGAAAAATGCTCTATTTGGGGTTGCATGGAAAGAGGCACTAGAATCTAAAACCCAAGATTCTACTTTATCCAAGGAACATATAAGAGCATCCCATGCAACAATACCTACATCATTTTCTTCTTTATTTCCTTCATGTTGATCTTCTACCAACCACCAATCTTTTTTTACATGCCCTTTCTTTCCACAATTCCATAATTGATAATTCTTGCCATTGAATTTCTCCATTCTTAGCTTACTTTCTTCTACCATTGCTTTACTCCCACTCAAATAGAAACCCCTATGAATGACCAGTAATCAACAAACACTAACCTACTCTAAAACAAGCTCTGATAAACCTTCAACTAGGCTCTAATACCACTTGTCAGGATCTAGAAGAGAAAGCTCTGATACCGATTGTTAGGATCCTCCTTAGAGTACTATTGATTACCTTTGTATAAACAACTAAACATGGAATTAAACCAAAAGTAATAAGTAACTAGAATTTAGAAATAACACAGAATATGAGATATGAGAAACAATACAATCTATATTCAACTCTTTCAAAAGGAAATACAAGGAAGAAATCACACTCTTCTTCCCACACCTCTTGGGTGTACAGTAATTCTCCCTCAAGAGTTCTCTCTCTCAATCAATTACAAACCAACTCAAATATAGAGTTATTCCCTCCACCAGTCAGTGACAATCAACCAAATGGTTCTTGTTGCCTACTGCCAGTCCACCAAGTAGATCTCCTTGATCTTGCACCCTTACAGATCTAACTAATCTTACTTACCATTTAAATCTCCCTGATCTTGCTACCTGCAGATCAACTGATCTTACACCCTTGAGACAACCAACCCAATTGTTGTTCTTGCCTTCAAGTTGAGGATCTAATCCTACTTAGTCCTTCATTACTCTTGTGTTGCAGATCTTCTTGATCTTGCTACCCCATAGATCAACTAACCTTGCACACAACCTTGGCACACTTGCAGATCTCCTTGATCTTGCTACCCCACAGATCAACTGATCTTGATCTTTTACACTCTAAAGATCTCATCCTTTCCTTGATCCTAATTACAATACAACCCCATGGGTCTCTTAAATTGATCCTAAAACAAACAATAATTAGAAAAGCAGACTCAAGACTAAAATTAGTCTTTACATGCAAACTAGTTGGTCATCAAACTAACTATTCATCTAACTAACAGTTTTGGAAACACACAGGCTATCGACGTCAATTTTTATCTGTCTAGAGATGACTGACATTGGCTGATGCCTAATTGATGTCAGTAGCTTCTGGTCAACCCTAACTAATGTTGGTTGGTCCTAATCGATGTCAGTAACTGTCTAACTCTAGCAACCTCTACATTTGCATAACAGTGAAGCTTTTAGCTCCACAACCTAACAATCTCCCACTTGGAGATAAATAGCTGCACCTGTACCTATACAACAACTTCCTCTAATCTATTTCTAGCTTGTATCCCTCTTCAAGTTCAATTTTGAAGACCAAAAAAAGTTGAATGAAGATTTAACTTCTCCTTTGTTCCCATCTTTGTTAAAATATTAGTAGGGTTCTTATCCTTGCTAGCCACCATGATTGCAATAACCTTCTGCAACTCTAAAATCTAGCTAACCACCATTCTACCAACAGTGAACACATATCCTATGGTGCTTCTCCTAAATCCTTCCTAACACATGTTTGAGCTACTTTTACCTTTAGCTTAGTAATTCCCTGCATGTGTGACCCTACAACAAGCATATACACTACATACAGTAACAAGATAATGTAGCTATCATTATCTAACATGGTAAAATAAACACAATGGTCACATTGACATTGACTAAAGCCATGCTTTGTCATAAACCTATCAAACCTCAAATACCACTGTCCTAAAGCTTGCTCAAGACCATATAACCTGGCCTTCTTATCTCACCTATCCATTCTCTCCTTTCTTTAACGTGTAAATCCATTTGTCTTTCAGTGCTTTCTTTTTGGCTGGAAACTCTACCAAATCCCACGTTTGGTTCTCTTCCAAGGAATCAATTTCTTCATTCATGCCATGCTCCCACTGTTTCCTAGATTCTACCTGCATTGCCTCTTCAAAACTTCTTGGTTTGCGATGATCAGTGAGCAATAAGTAGTATAAAGAAGGGGAATAATGAATTTGAGGCTTACTTACCCTTTCAGTCCTCCTCATGGGCATTTGAGACTCCTTGACAGCTTGATGTCCACCCAAATTTTATTCTAATAGTGACCAATCCTGATCATCTCTCAGTCTACACTTGACCGATGTCGATCCCATGTGACTGACCTGATCGACGTCAGTTCTTACCTGACTGACATTAGTTTCCACCTACCTAACATCACTAACTTTGGTCTGCACATGACCAACATCAGTTCTCACTTGATCGACATCGGTAACTGTGTTTTCTTGTGAGTGATGATTTTTACTTGCAAGCTCATTTTGGATCATAACCTTGTCCAAATCAATACTGCCCTACTCAGAATTATTCAACCTCTTCAGCTGATCTTTGTCCATCATCTTCTCCTTGAAAATCAAGGATTTTTAGTTCTTCAATATGTGGAAAACATCAGATTTCCTCTTTATGCAATACTATGATCCTCCAATATAAGCTACCTTCTTCATTGACCCAGTTTCAAGAAACCTCACTTTCTTCATTTGTTTATAGAAATCTTGATCTATGATTTTCAAATTTGAAAGCTTACCTTTTGACTTAAGAACATCCATTCCCTTCTCACTCATGTGACCAAGCCTATAGAGCCACATCTTTGCATCTACATCTGAAGTAGATAAAATAGAAAGAAAATCAATAATACAAGTAGATAGATACAGTGTGCCTACTTTCTTACCTCTTGCTAATACAAGTTCACCCTTGGAAAATTTCCAAGATTTTGTTGTGAGAGTTACTATGCAACCCTCATCACCCAACTTTCCTACAGAAATCAATTTTTTTTCAGGACTAGGACATGCATGACAGCCTTCAACACCTATGAGTTGCCAGTCTACAACTTCAGCTGCACTTCCCCTTTGCCAACCATTTGACAAGGCTCACCAACCCCTAAATAAATCTTTCCAAAGTCTCCATAGGCATAATCATGGAAAAATGCTCTATTTGGGGTTGCATGGAAAGAGGCACCAGAATCTAAAACCCAAGATTCTACTTTATCCAAGGAACATATAAGAGCATCTTGTGCAACAATACCTGCATCATTTGCTTCTTTATTTCCTTCATGTTGATCTTCTACCAACCAACAATATTTCTTTACATGCCCTTTCTTTCCATAATTCCATAATTGATAATTCTTGCCATTGACTTTCTCCATTCTTGCCATTGACTTTCTCCATTCTTATCTTACTTTCTTCTGCCATTGCTTTACTCCCACTCAAAAAGAAACCCCTGTGAGTGACCTATAATCAACTAACACTAACCTACTCTAAACCAAGCTCTGATACCACTTGTCAGGATCTATAATAGAAAGCTCTAATACCAACTATTAGTATCCTCCTTAGAGTACTATTGATTACCTTTGTATAAACAACTAAGCATGGAATTGAACCAAAAGTAATAAGTAACTAGAATTTAGAAATAGCATAGAATATGAGATACGAGAAACAATACAATCTGTATTCAACTCTTCTAGAAGGAAATACAATGAAGAAATCACACTCTTCTTCCCACACCTCTTGGGCACATAGTAATTCTCCCTTAAGAGTTCTCTCTCTCAATTAGTTACAAACCAACTCAAACATAGAGTTGTTCCCTCCACCAGTCAGTGACAATCAACCCAATGGTTGTTGTTACCTACTGCCAGTCCACCAAGTAGATCTCCTTGATCTTGCACCCTTGTAGATCTAACTGATCTTACTTACCATGTAGATTTCCTTAATCTTGCTACCCGTAGATCAACTAATCTTACACCCCTTGAGACAACTAACCCAATTGTTGCTCTTGCCTTCAAGTTGAGGATCTAATCCTTCTTAGTCCTTCATTACTCTTGTGTTGTAGATCTTATTGATCTTGCTACCTTACAGATCAATTGATCTTGCACACAACCTTGGCACACTTGCAGATCTCCTTGATCTTGCTGCCCCGCAGATCAACTGATCTTGCTCTTTTGCACTCTGAGGATCTCATCCTTTCCTTGATTCTAATTAAAATACAACCCCATGGGTCTCTTAAATAGATTCCAAAACAAATAATAATTAGAAAAGTGGACTCAAGACTAAAATTAGTCTTTACATGCAGACTAGCTATTCATCAAACTAACAGTTTATCTAACTAACAGTTTTGGAAATGCACCAGCTACCAAATTTAGTTCCTATCTATCTAGAGATGATTAACGTCGATCGATGCCTAACTGGTGTCGATAGCTTCCGATCGACCCTAACCGATGTTGATTGGTCCTAATCGATGTCGGTGACTAACTCCAATAACATATACATTTGCATAATAGTGAAGCTTTTAGCTCCACAACCTAACAATTTCCCACTTGGAGATAAATAGTTGCACTTGTACCTATACAACAATGTCCTCTAATATGTTTCTAGCTTGTATCCCTCTTCAAGTTTAATCTTGAAGACCAATAAAAGTTGAATGAAGATTCAACTTCTCCTTTGTTCTCAGCTTTGTTAGCATATCAACAGGGTTCTTATTCTTGTTAGCCACTGTGACTGCAACAACCTTCTGTAACTCTAAAATCTAGCTAACCACCATTCCACCAACAATGAACACATATCTTGTGGTGCTTCTCCTAAATCCTTCCTGGCACATGTTTGAGCTACTTTTACCTTTAGCTCAGTAATTCCCTGCATGTGTGACCCTACACCAAGCATATACACTACATACAGTAACAAGATAATGTAGCTATCATTATCCAACTTGGTAAAATAAACACAATAGTCACATTGACATTGACTAAAGCCATGCTTTGTCATAAACCTATCAAACCTCAAATACCACTGTCCTAAAGCTTGCTCAAGTCCATATAACCTTGCCTTCTATCTTACCCGTACATTCTCTCCTTTCTTTAACTTGTAAATGCATTCATCTTTCAGTGCTTTCTTTCCAGCTAACAACTTTACCAAATCCCATGTTTGGTTCTCTTCCAAGGAATCAATTTCCTCATTCATGCTATGCTCCCACTGTTTCTTAGATTTTACTTGCATTGCCTCTTCAAAACTTCCTAGTTTGTGACCATTAGTGAGCAACAAGTAGTATAAAGAAGGGGAATAATGAATTTGAAGCTTACTTACCCTTTCATTCCTCCTCATGGGAATTTGAGACTCCTTGACAGCTTGCTGTCTACCCAAATTTCATTCTAACAGTGATCGATCCCGGTCATCTCTCAGTCTACACCCGACCGATGTTAGTTCCATGTGTCTGACCTAACTGACGTCAATTCTTACCTAACTGACATCAATTTTCACCTACTTGACATCACTGACTTTGGTCTGCACATGATCGACGTCAGTTCCTACCTGATCGATGTCGATTCTCAATTGACTGACATTAGTAACTATGTTTTCCTGTGAGTGATGATTTTTACCAACGAGCTCATTTTGGATCATAACCTTGTCGAAATCAACACTACCCTACTTAGAATTATTCAACCTCTTAAGCTGATCTCTGTCTATCATCTTCTCCTTAAAAACCAAGGCTTTCCAGTTCTTTAATATGTCAAAAACATCAAATTTCCTCTTTATGCAATACTGTGATCTTCTATTAGAAGCTACCTTCTTTTTTGACCCAATTTCAGGAAACCTCACTTTCTTTTGTTGCTTACAAAAATCTTGATCTATGCTTATCAAATGTGAAAGCTTACCTTTTGACTTAAGAACATCCATTCCCTTCTCACTCATGTGACCAAGCCTACAGAGCCACATCTTTGCATCTACATTTGAAGTAGATAAAACAGAAGGAAAATGAGTAATACAAGTAGATAGATAAAGTGTACCTATTTTCTTACCTCTTGCTAATACAAGTGCACCCTTGGAAACTTTCCAAGATTTTGTTGTGAGAGTTACTGTGCAACCCTTATCACCTAACTTTCCTACAAAAATCAAATTCTGCTTCAGGACTGGGACATGCATGACATCTTTCAACACCCATGTGTTACCAATTTGCAACTTCAGCTACACTTCCCCTTTGCTAACCATTTGACAAGGATCACCAACCCCTAAATAAATATTTCCAAAGTCTCCATGGACATAATCATGGAAAAATGCTCTATTTGGGGTTGCATGAAAAGAGGCACCAAAATCTAAAACCCAATATTCTACTTTATCCAAGGAACATATAAGAGCATCCCATGCAACAATACCTACATCATTTGTTTCTTTATTTCTTTCATGCTGATCTTCTACCAACCAACAATCTTTCTTTACATGCCCTTTCTTTCCACAATTCTATAATTGATAATTCTTGCCATTAAATTTCTCCATTCTTAGCTTACTTTCTTCTACCATTGCTTTACTCCCACTCAAACAGAAACCCCTGTGAGTGACTTGTAATCAACAAACACTAACCTAGTCTGAACCAGGCTCTGATAAACTTTCAACCAGGCTCTGATACCACTTTTCAGGATCTAGAATAGAAAGCTCTGAGACCAACTGTTAGGATCCTCTTTAGAGTACTATTGACTACCTTTGTATAAGCAACTAAACACAGAATTAAACCAGAAGTAATAAGTAACTAGAATTCAAAAATAACACAGAATATGAGATACAACAAATAATACAATCTGTATTCAACTCTTCCAAAAGGAAATACAATGAAGAAATCACACTCTTCTTCCCACACCTCTTGGGCATATAATAATTCTCCCTCAAGAGTTCTCTCTCTCAATCAATTACAAACCAACTCAGACACAGAGTTGTTCCCTCCACCAGTTAGTGACAATCAACCCAATGGTTGTTGTTGCCTACTGCCAGTCCACTAAGTAGATCTCCTTGATCGTGCACCCTTGTAGATCTAATTGATCTTACTTACCATGTATATCTCCTTGATCTTGTTACCTACAGATCAACTGATCTTACACCCTTTGAGACAACCAACCCAATTGTTGTTCTTGCCTTCAAGTTGAGGATCTAATCCTTCTTAGTCCTTCATTACTCTTGTTTTGTAGATCTTATTGATCTTGCTACCCTACAGATCAATTGATCTTGCACACAACCTTGGCACACTTGCAGATCTCCTTGATCTTGCTACCCCATAGATCAACTGATCTTGCTCTTTTGCACTCTGAGGATCTCATCCTTTCCTTGATCCTAATTACAATATATCCCCATGGGTCTCTTAGATAGATCCCAAAACAAACAATAATTAGAAAAGCAGACTCAAGACTAAAATTAGTCTTTACATGCAAACTAGTTGTTTATCAAACTAACTGTTCGTCTAACTAACAGTTCAAGAAATGCACAGGCTATTGACGTCAGTTCCTGTCTATCTAGAGATGATCAATGTTGGTCGATGCCTAATTGATGTCAGTTGGTCCTTATCGATGTCAGCAACTGTCTAACTCCAGCAACCTCCACATTTGCATAACAATGAAGCTTTTAGCTCCACAACCTAACACCTTTGACATTTGTCAAACATTTTGAGGTAAGTAGTTACATCTACATCCATAGTTAGCCAATAATACCCAATATGTAGGAGCTTTTTGGATAGGATAAACCCACTTATGTGGACTCCACATATTCCTTCATGAAATTATTGTAATGCTAATGTTGATTCTATTGAATTTAAATAATAAAGTAGAGTTCCATCAAAGTTGTGATGGTAAAAGGTTGGTCCAAGTAAGGTATATCATGAGGTTTGGTGGATAAATTCCTTTTATTGTTTGTGTGATAGGTCTGGTGGAATAATATTGTCATGAAGGTAGGTATAAAGATCTAAATACCATATAGAGATCGAAACAACAATATCATAGATCATTATGATAGTTAAAGGTTCATGAGCTGGCACTAGAATATTTTTAATAAGGAATTGATATTATTTTTCCTTATCTAGATGATGGATCAAAGAGCCAATGGTGGCCATGGCATCCATTATTCTATTACTAGACCTAGGTATATGTTCAAATTATATGTTGATAATTTATTTTTTGAGAGTGTTGATCATGTCCCTATATGGAACTAACTTGTCATCCTTGGTCTAAAGTGGTCTGTAACCTGATGATGATTAATTGAGAATCACCATAAACCTTTAGATGTTGAATATTATATTATACTAATTGGTGAATCCCTACAATGAGTTCTTCATATTTGTCCATGTTGTTGGTATAAGAAAGTTGATATAGAATGATTTAAGGATAAGATCCCCCTATGGTATAATAAATAATAGGCCTCTCCCAATCCACATGTTATGAATGATCTATCAAAATATAGCTTTCGATGCTTCTCCCCAAGAGGTGTTTCAATGATGCTCATAATGAAATCATCTGATAATTGGAATGTGAGTGGTTCTATATCTACTAGGGGAGATTTAACAAGTTGATCTATAAGTACTTGTCCTTGATGGCCTTATATTTGATGTATTCTATCTTGAACTTTCTAATAAACATTATCTATTTAGCCATGCAACCATCTAAAGCTATATTGGATAGTAGATACTTGAGTGGATGTAATTTTAAAATAAATATGGTCTTGTTGTTTAACATGTAATGTCATAATTTCTAAGCTACATAGACCATATCTTAATAAGATTTTTCAATGGGTGTATAATTATGTTCATATGAAAATATTGTATGAATTAAATAGTACATGACATGTTATTTTATATTATCATCATGCATAGCTATAAGTTCCCCCAGGGATTTGTTTGTGGCTAACAAGTATAGTAGGAATGACTTTCTAGGCAGAGGTGGAAACAAAATAGGTAGATTTCAAAGATAGTCCTTTAAATGCTGAAAAAGTTTCTAGCCTTCATCATCTCAATGAAACATGACACCTTTATTAAAAAAGTGTGTAAATGGATGGTATTTATTGACCAACTATGATATGAAGCATCTGATAAACTAGAGCTTACCCTGTAAACTATGGAGCTACTTCAAGTTTGAAGGTGGTAACATATCTGTAATGGCTTGTACTTTGGTAGGATCAACTTAAATGCCTCAGTGAGAGATGATGAAGCCTAAAAATTTGCCTAAAGTAACTCCAAAAACACACTTCTTAAGATTGAGTCTGACCTTATATTCACATAGTTTATCAAATATTCTCTTTAGTGTTGCTAGATGATCCGTCCTGATCTTGGATTTTCCCAATATGTCATTGACATAGTCTTCAACAATGTAATGCATCATATCATAGAATATGATGGCCATGGCTCTTTGGTATGTGGACCCAATATTATTGAGATCAAATGGCATAACTTGATAATAGAATGTTCCCAAAGAGTGGTGAATGTTATTTTATGTAGGTCTTATAGTACAATCCAAATATAGTTATATCCTGAGAATCCATCCATGAGTGAAAGCATTTTGTACCTAGTTATGGAGTTAAATATCATGTCAATGTTTGGTAGAGGAATGTCATCCTTGGGGCAAGCCTTTTTTATTTCTCTAAAATCAATATAGATTTTGATTCTTTCTATTTTTTTATTGGCTGGTACAACATTAGAGATCTACTCTAAATATTTGATTGATCAAATACATATCACTTATAAGAGTTTTTACAACTCTTTATTTACTAATACATCAATGTGAGGATGCACATTGCATAATTTAAATTTCACATGTTTGGCATTAGGATGTACAACAAAGTGGTGTACAAATAAGGTGGGGTCCAAACCTAGCATGTCAAAGTATGATAAAGAAAATATGCCAAAAAATTCCCTCAAAAAGGATACAAATATGTCAAATTTCTCCTCAATTAGGGATGCACCTAATCTGATCCATTTTGGGTCATCTAGAGTTATATTGTTAACTTCTATAGTTTCCTCTATAAGAAGAGTCAAATCATCTTCCAAAATGGTTGGTAATAACTGGAATTGGCCTACAACAACAAAGTCCTCTATTTGTGCTAGCTCTTCACATTATCTTAAGAAAGATAAATCAAAATATCCTAATGGTAACTATGGACATGCCATAAACACTATTGGAAACTCTTGAATGATTTAGTCAAAAACATGCTATTCTTTAGAACTGAACTCAAACCCATAGGTAAGTTAATCATTATGGTCTCTTGAGTTATGTTTGAATAAAGGTGAACACCCCCATCTAATGGATCCTAAAATAGGTTTTTTGGAATCCAAATTATTTAGGGGGGTGTAAATCAGGCTTCAAAAATTTTCTTATCAATTCAACTCATGTAATAATGAACCATCACATCAACATATAGATCAAGCAATGCATAAGCAATAAACTATACAAGCACGAAAAGAGATTGTATAAGTCAACACACCATATATATGGGAAAACCTAAATGGGAAGAAAAACCATTGATATATACAAATGGACTATAGTCATATACAAGACACATCAAATTTAGTGAAGCACCCAATTCACATGGAACACCAACCCCAACTAGCTAAGCAACAACTCAACTAGGCTTTGGTAAGCACCAACTTGCAAGGAGGCACCAAAACCCTAGATGACTCATAAAAAAATTAGATACCTAATTTAATTTATCACATTCAAGATACTTTTTTTCTCAATAAACTAATGTTGACAACCTATTCATCCCTTCACACTCTTAGCCCTCTCAAACTGCCTTCTATGCCTCTTCGCTCAACTAGATCTCTTCAGAACTGATTAGGTCATATGACCTTGATTATCAAACATATAAATTAATAAAATATTAATAATTGATAATATAAACTCTTATAATGTTCTAAAATACCTCTTTATACTTTGTAATATATTATTCCATTCCTTTGCACCCTACACACCAAATAGGCCTAAAATTGCCTTGTATTTATACAAGTCTCTTGTTCATATCCTTCTTGGTCAGCCAAAAAACCTTAATCTCTAAGGTTGGACATGGAATAGATATTAGGAAATATTATAAACATGGATAAAATTTTATTTGAGTCCCCTTAGTTCTAACCTATCTCAATTAGGCCTTATCTCTTCTTTATGTCTCATGGAGACCTAATCCCATTAGGTCTACTTAGGACATGCTAAACTTTTCCTTCCTTTTTTTTAACTAAAAGAGGGGTAAAAATTTATTGAAAGAAAAAAATAGAAGGAAAGAAAGTTACATAGCTTTATCCTAGTCCACAAGTTGGGCTAATTTTTGAGAGAGATCCAAAGGAAGCATAGTCTGATCAATAATATTCCAATTCGAGCCATGTTTCGAGGCCCATTTAGCTAAGCTATCTGCAACCCCATTCCATTCACAGGGAATATAACTAAAGGTCACATCTTCCAATGAAGAACATAGTTGGAGGATCTGAAGAACAATCACAAAAAGATGCCAGTCTATAGCATCAGAGTTCTTTTTATTCAGTAAGTTGACCACTACCTGAGAGTCTAATTCACAAATGATTCTATTCCATCCATGTTGATAGCATTGCTGAACTGCATCCAGGATAGCCATGGCTTCCATAAGGTTATTTGTGTGCACGCCCTTGTAGATAGAAATATAGAGCTGAATATTACCATCGCTATCCCTACCAAGTCCTCCCGTGCCTGCCATGCCTAGGTTTTTATGCGCGGATCCGTCTGTGTTAATTTTTAGGATGCCATTTGGAGGGGGAGACCACTGCCCTATGTGCATAATAGGCTGCACCCACTGGCTGACCCCAATCATTGGGGGTGTGGGAGGGGCCACAAGGGTGTTGCCCAAATTTTCCAAGGAGAGATGGGTGCTAATGATATCATCTACAGGGCTTAGGCCTCCAGCCCAATCGCATTTGGCATGTAAATTTTCTTGAAGTGACATAGTAATTCACCTCCACAAAATCCTAAACTCCACGTGCTTATTCAAGAAAATTCTTCTATTCCTCTCAAGCCAGATATTCCACAAGATAAATGAGGGGCTGATGGACTAAGCTGCTTGAAGGTGCACAGCCTTGGAAGGAGGATGGCCTATACGAGACCAAAAGTCAATGAGAGAGGATACATGTAAATAGGAACATCCCCATGCCTACCACCAAAGATGCCAGAGCTGTTTGGCAAAGGAGCACTAAAAGAAAAGATGAGAGGTTGTCTCTTCACTGTTGCAACATAAGCTACAAATGGATGGACCCTGGAAGCCCCTTCTACACAGATTGTCCCAGGTAAGGACCCTATTGTGGGATAAAACCTAGAGAAAAAAATTGTACTTGGGCCACTATAGCTGATTCCACACTTTCTTAGGCCAAGAAATCTCTGTAACACCAAAAGCTTGTTTTGTCAGTGCCAGATATCTTGAGGATACTGAGTACTTCCCTGAAGGAGCTCCTCCCCAGTCCAAGACATAGTGCTCCTATAAGGAGCTGCATCTTCTAGAATCCAAAATCTATGCCAACTCCTCTCGCTCCTTTGACGTGCCTCCCAGTGGCCAATCTGAAGGAGTCTTCCACTGGAAGCCCACAGCCAGGCCCAAGTCAAAAGCCTCCTTGTAATGAGCTATAAAATCCCACCCTGCTACAAGGAAAGCATGACTCAAGGGCTGTAGGTGTGGGTGGGAGGACAAGAGTGGAGGAGCTCCATCCTAGGAGTCACTCCAGAAGAGGGCATCGGTGCCCCTATTACAAATCTAGAAGAGTTTGTGCTTAACAAGCTAAGCTCCACACTTGAGGGTGTGCCAAATCATAGAACCTCTCCCTTTCAATAGCAATCTGGGGATAATGGCTGAGTTGATGTCTGAGAAGTACTTAAAATGCAAGATATGGGCCCATAAGCAAGAGGGGCTAGAGCACCAGTGCTAATAAAGTTTGGCAGTGAGAGCCTGATTGGAAAAGATAACAGAGCACAACCCAAGACCTCCATCCTTCTTTGGTCAGCATATAGTATTATAGTTAATGAGGCTCCACTGAGCATTTTTCAAATTACCACTCCATAAGAATTGATGGGAGAGAGCATCAAATTCCTTAAGGAAATACATCAGAGCAGCCTGTACCATACTCCTGTATATAGGAAGGGCCTGGATCATGACCTGCAGAAGGATTACCCTGCCCACTATAGAGAGCCACTTGTGCGTCCAATGGTTAATTTTTCTCCAGAGTTTATCAAGAATATTCTGCCAAAACCTCTTAGGTTGTCTTCCCACCACAATGGGAACTCCCAAGTAGGTCAGAGGGAGCAGTTGCAGCTGGAATCTTAGGATAGCAACAATCCTCCTCTGAATCAGCTCAGGGGTATTAAAGAAATAGATAGAGGATTTATGATCATTAATTTTTTGACTTGAGGCCACTGTGTATGTATTAAGGGTGAGCCAAAATGCCTCTACCTCTCTACCTCTGGCTCTCCTTGAAAGAGTTGTGTCATCAATGAAGTGGAGGTGGGACAAGGTAGGCAAGTTGTCCCCCCATTTCCACCCTTAAAGCGAATTCTGAGAAACTCGAGACTTGATAAGCCATCCAAGTCCCTCGGGCATGATGATAAATAAATATGGAAAAAGTAGATCTCCTTAGTGTAGGCCTCGTGAGGCACCAAAGAGCTCTGAGGACTTGCCATTGGTGAGGACCGAGTAAGAGGGGGTAGTGACACAACTCAAGACCCACCTCACCCAATCTTGACTAAAACCGAAGGCCATCAGGACCTTGTGCAGGAAACTCCATTTAACTCTGTCATATGCCTTAGCCATATCTAGCTTAATGATCATGGCTCACTCTTGGGAAATACACATGGAGTGGGCAGCCTCAAATGTAAAAATCACTTGATCCAGAATTTGTTTACCTTCCACAAAAGCCCCTTGTTCCTTTGAAATCACTATGGGCAAACAAGCCTTGAGCCTCTCTGCAAGAAGCTTAGTGATGATTTTGTAGACCACGTTACAGAGGGTGATAGGTCTAAATTGATCTAGCTGGTTTGCCTATTCTTTCTTCGGGATAAGGACTAACAAGGTGGCGTTCAAAGCCCTGAGTATTTCCTTGTTGGCATAGGATTCCTGTATCCCCGCCAAAAGATCCTACTTAATAATAAACTTTTCCCTCCTTAGAACACATTCAAACACATAATAAAATAGGTATGAATCATATGAAACTCAACATAGACCCCTTATAATATCACCTAGGTTTTATAACACCTTTTAGCTTAAACCACCACTTGAAACATGCCATTAGTACTGTTCACAATTAGGCTTGTGCATACTTAGAAAATATGTCTTGAATAACTAAAGCATAAACAAAATTTTGACAAAAAAACATGGAAAAAAATTACATATAAAGAAGATACATGACCTCAATTTCATCAAAATATTATTTAGACTTCATAACTCAGGGTAAAAGAACTCAAACCCTTCTTTGCAAAATGCTCACTTTGAACTACCAACTAGCCTCAAAACACAGTCATGGAAACTTGAACTTTTGAAACTTAAAACAAAATAATTAATGACTTCCAATGCATGAAAATGATCCTAAAAATCCTTAGAACAACCTTAAATAAAATTATCATAATATTTATTGGTAATTATTAGTCTTTTAGACCAGTTTGCTGTCTTCAGTACACAGTCAAACCTGAACCAGTCAACCTCTTTTAGATACAAAATTTCAATAACTTTCACTATATATCAAAAATTATAAAAAGAATGGATAGAACATACATCTACCAAAAAAAACATCATGTGTATTAAAATATTTAACTTAGGGCATAAAGCCTCAAACTCATCATTACAACTTGTTTACCCAGAATTGTCAGTTTACCTTGAAGACTAGTCATGGTGATTTTGAAATTCAACACATATATGACAATTTAAAGAGACTCCTAATACATTTGGATAACCTTATGATATCACTAGACCATTTTTAGATAGATATATAACATGGTCAAATGGAAATATTAGTCTTGCAGACCAATCTCATAAACTTACACCTTTAATGCTTCATATATACTAAACAAGTCAACTTACGAGCAACATTTTCATCATATAAAATGATATCCAAAACTTATATCTAGAATTAATATGCATTAAAAGTCTTTAATAATTCCTCCATTCACTTGGATTCATCCCTAATCCATGATAACACATCCATAAATACCTTCTCACTTCTACCTAGGTTTCTCACTATTTGCACCATTAAGCCTGTTAGCTATAGGTTATGTTGGATGACCAATTTAGCACACCTAAGGGATACAACATATCCATAAACCAAAATTTATAAATAATATAAGTCTCAAAATTTTTCCTCCATCCATTTATAAACTTTGACTTGGTCAACTCTGATTGTTATAACAAATCTCTAAGAATTAAGGCTTTTTTATAGGTTCCACTCACTCACCTGACAAACTAATCACACTTAGAGATTCCTAGAAGAGTTGAATAAAACCTCAAATCAATTAACTAGACATACCAATCCATTATGATCACTTTAGAATAACTTATTTCATATCGGGTTACTATTAGGGTTCTTTGAGGGTTTAACCCATCTTTGAGTCTTAATGATCATTCATAAATCATATCCCCTTAATCAAAAAAATAATTCCTATAATTTTGATCTAGGAACCATCCATATGTACCATGAATAGATAAGGTTATCATGCAGAGGTTACACTTGCGAATGAACACTTGAAAGTTCTTCTCGGGTTGAGAACCCTTCATTTTGTGCACTTTTTCTTGCCTTAAAATTAAAATTTTGACCTAAAACTAGGTGAAAATACTTGAAATAACATGAAACACTTTTTATAATTCTCACATACTCACACTTTTCTTGGAAACTGATCTTGATACCTCATTTACCCACCATCTCTCTCTTTGTTTACTTAGACCTTGACCTACAAACCATATTAGGCGTAAAAGCTAACCTTAAATATTATTTACATATACTCACCACCTTATTATTAAATTAAAAAAACCTATCTAATGATAAAAAACTAATTTAAATCATTCATAGGCCTTGACAACATCTTCTGACATCTCATTAGATTAGGCAGGGTCTAGAACTAGTCTAGTTGTAGACTTGGACTTAAGGTCTTACCCCTGTAGGCTCACCCTAAAACTAACTTGAGTGATCCAATGCCTCATATTCATGCTAATTCAACCTTATATTACCTCTCATTACTCAATACATATATCTCACTAGTTTACTAGACTCCTTCTTGCACAAGACTAGGTATCCTATGCATAAACCTTCTGAAGTCTCTTTCTAGGTTCAAACACTTGAAAACTTTGATAAATAATATTGAAACACTATTTGATTATTTTACACCTTGATTATATGCCTCACATGTTACTAAACCAATTTCATGTCTCTACACAAACCTCTTCATGCACATCATGCACATGTTCATGATATGATTATGCTTGTTATGACTAGGCTTCTCAAAAAACCTTGTACTCAAAAACTAGTACTCAAACATGCTTTACTTATCCTGAACCTTGATATCAACCTGAGAAGAATCATTAGGTTGCCTTCAAATTATCTCTTAATAGAGAGACATTAGGCTACCTTCAAACTCTTTATATAATATTTGGACCTGATTCATTGTCTATGAGGACAGATTTCACTTTGTGCCATATTAGGACAACTTCAATGTATAGATAATTATTATGGAGAGGACCAAATGATGACATATCACTTTGGTCAAAGGTTAACTAGTTGGCCTAGGGATATATGTCTAATCAAATCTTAAAGTTTATCTAGGGATATGTTGTTTGGCACTTATGATTGGCCAAGGAACTTTGTTAAGATGTTCTTATGGATAGTAGACATATGCAACAAATCTTAAATGGAAATTTGTGCAAGCATCTTTTAAAGTTATTCTAAAATATCAAATGTCTTTTTCTTCATAGTGGTAAATGGCTTATTCCTAGCCATAATGGTGGGTTAGATGGGTGTAGTAGCAGATGGTTATGGGCCTATAATGGTAATCTTTGAATGCTAAGTTGTGATTTTATAAGCAAGATTAGATACAAGACCATTGTTTTTAGCAAATTTTGGTATAGGAGGGATAGATAAGATAAGTCTCGATTGTCGATGCACTTATATGTGGTAATAGGATAAAGACAAGTTATCAGTATAAAGTCTAAAAGTAGTAATCCCTACTTATTGGGATGCCTATATGAAGTCCCAAGTTAAGGAATGATCATTGACATAGGTTGGTTAATTAAAATTGGTTAGAAATGGTCCCATTTGGTTAGCACTTGTTATTGGATTGATGGTATTGGTGAAAATGTGACCTCCTGCAAGATGGCCTACAACTTTGTTGTAGTCATGTGCACTACATGATAAGTCTATCTGGTATTGGCATCATTCTAGCCTTTGTTCTATCCATTTAGTTGACATTATTTTTATTGTTGTTGGTATTACTATTATTATCTTGAATGTTGATACTATTATTACTACTATTTTGGCCTTGGTTATTGTTGTTGTTGGTTGTAATTATCTTGTGGAAAAGGGTTTTGATAAATACCCAAGTTCTGATTGGAAGTAGAAGATCTATTATTTATTGTTATCTCCCCATTTTATAACATATTTTCAATAAGGTGCTTGATCTGCACACAAAGGCATAAATTATGTCCATTAACCTTATGGTATTCACATCATTTTGTCTATACCAATCTAGATAAGGATACCCTAAGGATAGTGCTTCGATATAGGCCAACTAATCAGATTAACAGTGGCTAAATTATAAAACATATATTCAATTGGTTACCCAAGGTCACTAAAGACACCATGATTAGGCACATTTATACTTAGAGGAGGGGTTTGCAAAGGCAAAGGTTGTTACACTTGTTGAGCTGGTCTATGTTACTACAAAGGTTATGCTTGTTGAATAACTTATTAGTGAGGAGTATTTTGCATTTGTAATGTTGATTGAGAAGATGTTATTTTCACCATTTAGACATGTTATGACTCATTTAATACATTTCTAAAAACATTATTTTTATAGTTAAACTAATTATATTTTTCATTATTAATTCTTGGGGCTAGTGCTAACACTTGCACTTGGACTTGGTTTTGGTTCTAATTTTGGCCATTTTCTTGGTTTTGGTTCTGATTTTGATTCAAAAAGGTAAGATCGATAATCCCTTTATTAATAAGGGCCTTTTCAATTAGTAAACCTTTATTAATAATCTCCTTGAAAGTGTGTGCACACTAAAGCTCTAGATGGTAAAATATCTCACTATGTAAATTATTGGTAAATACAATGACTAGTTTGTATAGTAAATTATGGGTGAATCAGCTAGTAAGTGCTCTCCATCATTATAGATAGCTTATAAAACTTTAACTAGCCTTCTATTTGGCTTGAGTAATATCTACCAATGAAATCTCATGTTTGAGATTATAAGAAAAATATTGCACAAACTTGTTTGAAAGGTCATTAAAATCAAATACTAAGTTATTTAAAACTTTTAAGAACCAATCCAAAGCCTATCATGATAGGCTCTGAGGAAAAAAAAGTAGGAGGTATATGTTACTATAAGCCACTAGCTATCAAACAATAAAAATTTTCATTAAATGGGCCTTAGGATCTCCTTTACCCTTATATTTTTCAAACTTTGATGGTTTATACCTTGGAGGAAATGGTATTTGTAGATACTCCATGTTGAATGGGTAGGAACACACATCATCCAATTTAAAATTCTTAGTCTATTTCTTGGATTGAATGTCAGTAGTTGCATCCTTCATTTTCTATAGTTTTTGTGCCAATAAACTAGATGGAAGATTAGCCCGAGGTGGAGGTTGGGTGGTCAAAGGTGGATTATCTTGACTGGTGTTTAATAGAGGTAAGTTTTTTTATAGAATGTTGGTTTGGTTAAGGAACTTACCAAGAATATTCATGTATGTATTGGGATGAGCTTGTTGAATTTACATGCATTATGGTGTGATATTCTAGTTTGGATTCAGTATATAAGCCTAGTTTTGAGGGAATTTTGGCTAGGATGGAATGATATGGATTTTAGTAAAGTACTATACTTGTTGAGGTTGAGTAAGAACTTGATGTTGATTAGTCAAACCTAGATGAATAAGGGGAAATTATGAAATAAGGCCTTGTTGGATTTGTGGCACTTTAGAACAAAAGGCAATTATTAATTGATTAGTACTAATTGAATAGTAGTACCTCTTAGTTGTGTGAACACATGTTGTGAAGTAGACACTAGTTAGTTATTCAAAAATTTTCATTAACTAATAGACATATGTTTTTAATTAGACAATGTTTATGATTGTAAAGGCATGTTGTTTTATGACTGAAAAGGTATACTTGTCACTACCTGATGAGGTGTAACATTAGTTTCCCCATGTTGAGGTAGCATAATGTTTGAGCTTGAATACTTAATCCTTACAACTGCGTACTTGATAAATAAGCTAGTTGAGAACTTTTTATGATTGGGAGGTAGAATTTATTATTCCCTACTATTATGAACCACTCATGGTGTTTACTAAATGCACTTGTTGTGGACTAGTTATTTTTATAGTTAAACCACTTTGGCCTAGATTGGATGACACTTGCATGTTATCCATTGTGTTTAGCACATTTATCTATATAGAAATAGTAGACACCTATTAAATATATGGGGTATTGAATATATCTCCAACTGAAGTGATTTGCATGAATGGGTCTATACCTAAATTATCTTGGCTTCTCAATTTGATTAATAATCCTATTAAAGAAGCTAACTCGATGAGAGGAGTGTTTGACATGGCCCTATTATTAAAATTATTTGATAGGTTCAAATAGGTCTGATATTATATCTACATCTATATGAAGTGGTCCTCCCTTAGGCCTTTTCCTATGATAATCATACACAAATATTTGTATGAAATCAACATGAGCACTTAAGGATTGATATAAGAGGCTTGTTCAATGGTTTGATTGTAAGGTATAGTTAATGACACTCTTACTAGAGTAGGCAAGTTTTTATGGGGGAAGTCTGATGGAAACATGGACCCTACCTCTATGGCTCTAATTAAAACTTCATCCTTATTTTTAATTAAGTGATGATCAAATAAATAAGAATCATATTCCAATGACATTGCAACATAATATGGTTGTTATTGAACTTGGTTCATAACTAATGGTATGCTAGTTACATACTACACTATTTATTCTTTGTCCCACTCTGAGTATGGAGGCATGTTGACTAAATAGTGAGCTAAAGGATCTTGAATTTGTTCCCCCGATTGTGTGTTCTAAGGAAGATAAACATCCATCTCATAAACTACATCATCACCATAAGGGTATTGAACAAAGTCATATTGTGTGACCACATTATCATATCCCAGATTGTATATAGCTCTGCTATGAGTATAGTGAGATATATTGAAATAAATGATGAATGTTTTGAGAAAAGGCTTAGAGTTTTATAAAATTTTAAAACAATGACCAATAGACAAATGGTTCAAACTTGGTCTAACTTGGTTAAAAAGTGGAGCTGTATCTCCAAATGGTCTACCCTAAAACTTGGTAGAAAACATTCTAATGTCATATATATAATGTCAAATATCTTGCAAAAAAAGGTCAAGTGGATGAACTAAAACTCAAATGTGAAACTCGAGGTACAAAGTGTTTCAAACAAGTCTAATCTAAAGAAATAAAATTTTCTAGGTCTTTTGAAAAAGACACAAAATCTAGGCTCAAAATAGGCATGTGATAGGTCTTTTGGAAAAGGCATAAAAGATAGACTTTAAACAAAATAAGGTAAGAGATTTAATATAACAAATTTGAAACACTTTGTCATAAACTAGGCATTCAAATTTAAACATGAACTTGGTCAATTGGTATAAGGCATGAAACTATAGGCATATGGAGATAGGCTATTTCTCCCAAATATAAACACAAATAATAGTTTTTAAAATTGAATAATGAATTAACCTAAGTTTCACAACCCAAAATAGAAAGACTAATGTCAAGGCACAAATTACATATGGCATAGGTATAAATCAATCAATGTTTGGATTTGAACTTGTCAAGGCTAATTAAAAATTAAACTTAGAAAATTAGGCTTTAGACAACAAGCTAGGAAATAATGGACAACATAACGATACTAGGTATAGATCCAAAAGGCACATATGGCTTTGATTTTGAAATGGGAATTTAGAAACAAGGGAAATAAGTCTTTGAAATGATTTTGAGTAGTGTAATGATGTTCTTGTGATTTAATGATGTGATCAATGATTTGTGTCAATAATTAAAGGTACAAGATTCAAAATGAATTGGGAAACATAATGACACCCTTTTCAATCAAGTGACACACACACACATAAAAGTTGATAACAATAATAAGGCACATGCACGATGTCAAATGTGTGGTGTAGTGCCTCCTCAAACAAAGGATTAATTTATAAATAAGACTCATTTGACATGGTAATATAGACAAAAATAGATATTTTAACTCAAAACCATGTAAGAAAGGATATAATGACACAAACACCTAGGTATAACATCTTAAATCCTAAAACTACAAGCTTGAAAAATATTGTCAAATTTTCTCAATATACTTTTTATTGAGAGGATTTTAATTATTAATCCAAAAAGTAAATTGCATAAAAAATAGGGTTTTTATGTCCCCTCTTCTCTCAAGGGTTTTTACTATGACATAGAACTTTGGGCTACTCGCCCTACATTAACATTATGTCCATAGCAAGTGGGGTTGTTCTAAACTACATTTTTTTCTAGTTTCTATATGGTCCCAAGTATGGATAACACAAGATATGCTCACATGAATTAAATTTGTATCAACCATATTATTATGAAAATGTCTTATCCTTTTTAAAACCACTACATCTATTGCTTTCTTATTTTAGTGAAATGTTCGAGTTGATCATACATTCCAAGGGTAGCAGTTACTAATGAAGGTAGTTTAACCACTCAAACTACTTTCTTAATGATTCACATCTCAATTTATATACTCGATCATCAAATGGGGTTGAAAAAATGTTAGGAGATGAATTATCAGGTCAATGATTTCCTAGATAACCCATGAAGAAGTGATAAACTCCCACTCACAACCCAAAATACATGATAATAAAGACAAGTGAAAAGACTTTAGGATTATTTTGGGGTCACCTAAACTATACAAATTTGGGGAGGGCCTTATTGAATTTATTTTCACACTTTTGTACTAAAGTAAAAAATTCAAATAATGAGTGATTTTGGTTACCCAAGTTACCGAAAGGGGATGGGGGAGAGAATACATGAATCACTCATTTTGCTCAAACAAAAAAGTTTCAACCAATAAACATAAAATGAACAAATCTTAGGAGTATGTAAATAAATGTGAAAGTGCATTTTAGTGTATTGAAAGAAAGTATATTGTGAAATTTTATCCCCTTGGAGTTAGTTATTTGAAAATTTTCAAAATGACTTAAAAAATAACTAAGGCATATAAAAAAACCTTAGTTTGTTTTAAGCACCAAAGATAATGTGTGTAAGATTCAATGTTTAAACTTTGGATTTTTACACCTTAGGACCAATAATTTATTAGTGGGTTTCCCTACTTAGAAGCCCAAAAGTGAGTGAGAAAACAATATTTAGGATTTAACTCTTAGGTTTCTTGATTTTTTTCTCAGAGAGATTGACATCAATCTATGCAGGGATCGATGTTGTTCCAAAGAGATCGATGCCAATCGATTCACACAAGGATCAACGTTAGTAAATAGAGATTGACATCAATTTTTCTAAAAAAATAGGAAAAATATAATATGGTTTTTTCATAAAAATATTGTTAGTAAAATGATTTTAAAACTAATAATTATCACTAGATCATAAAATAAAAGGGTTAGGAAAATACTATTTAGATCCTTAAACACATAATGATAGCAATAAAAAACAATAAAAACCACTATTAGCTATGTTTTGAATGTGCTCTACTTTTCACACAAGGATTGTGGTTGCTTCAATTAATCAATGCTGGTTTGGGATAACCAACATCGGTATAAGATAATCGACATTAGTCTCTATCAAATTTTGAAATAAACTGATATTGATCACATGCAGCCTATAATTTGCTAAAAGTAAAAATACGTGACAAAAAAAATAAAAACTCAAATTTTAAATATTTTAAAGCATATATTAGCACAAATAAAATTAGAATATTAATCTCCTTAGTCATGTAGGATGTTTTGAGTCCCATCAGGAATGCCAACATGTGAACTAGGGTTTTGACATAATGGGGTGTTAGTGTTGTGTTAGTCCCATAAAATCAATGAAATGAACACACTAAGATCCTAACACCTCTATCTTAGACACTAGGGAGAGATTAGATAATAAAAAATAAATGAAAGCATAAAAAAACATAAATGACCTAACTTTTTTACCTTCTTTTGGATCTCTAAATGGTTTTGTTGAATGGCTTGCTCAGCTTGTGCATTAAGAAGTATTTGATAATGGAGGTTTCTTGGATATTTATCTCTTTATAACCTTGGATTTGTGACTATTTGGATTAATATTTAGGCATGGTAACTCTTGTCATTCAAAGCATACACCTATGGATGCTTTTCAATGTAGGGGTGCCTTGTAATTGGGCACTTGGCATAAAGTTCTTATGCAAGGCACAAAAGTATACAATTATAGGAGTGGAAGTATTATAGATCAAATACATATGTGATCATTGATTGTCTCATCATAACAATGGGAATGTCTCCAAGGTGTGGGAAATTTGTGTTCTTTGGGATGAGCTTTTGAAGTAGGTCAGATTCCTTCTATTCTAAATGCATCTAGTTTAAGACTAGTGAGTAAGAATAAAGAGCAGAAAGGTAATCTAAAATTAATATAAACCTAATATTTTTGAGGAAAATGGAGGGAGAAGGAATGAAATGTTGAAATATAAAATAGGTGATATGCCAAGAATAGAGCGAGTGCTCCTACTATCATAAACATAATACAAACCTTTAAGGATAATAAGATACCACATAGATTCCACCAAGGATACTCCAAATACATAATTAATTCACATGGAGGCATGGGAATGTAGTACCAAATTTAGAGGGATGATAAATGATCCAAAAATAATATCAACACAGACCTTGGTGCGCACAAAATATAACCTACAAGTGAGTTCTAAGTTCAATGAGGAGGTGTTGGGAGTGGATAATGATGAGAGGGGTGAATATCACCCAAAGTCAAGGATCAACAAACATAAATAACACATAGATCATTAGGATAATAGTAGGAGGTGAACTTAATTATCATTAGTCTATAAGATTTAGCTAATACAAGTGCTCATTAAGGGTAAATTTCAATAGTGTGAGGTTACTAAAATGTGTCAACCCCTTTTACAAGTGAATAACTAAGATTTTATAATGAACAAGATTATTTTAAAATAAATTTGCCACTCGGGGTGGTGGATATATATTTTAATAATTTTGTGACACCATGACCTTGTTTCTTGAATTAGTTTGGCAATTGGATCTAGAGTTGGTAGTAGGATCACTTCTGACTACATTTGTGAATGGGGAAAAGGAATATTTGCCTAAAAAGGTTATAGGGTGGCATGAAATAATGTCCCAATGTCTGTGGTTGATTATACATTTTATTTCTCTAATGAGACCTTGGGTTCCACTCAACTTCTTTTCTAACCACCTCTTTATGAGTTCTAAGTTCAATGAGGAGGTGTTGGGAGTGGATAATGATGAGAGGGGTGAATATCACCCAAAGTCAAGGATCAACAAACATAAATAACACATAGATCATTAGGATAATAGTAGGAGGTGAACTTAATTATCATTAGTCTATAAGATTTAGCTAATACAAGTGCTCACTAAGGGTAAATTTCAACAGTGTGAGGCTACTAAAATGTGTTAACCCCTTTTACAAGTGAATAACTAAGATTTTATAATGAACAAGATTATTTTAAAATAAATTTGCCACTCGGGGTGGTGGCTATATATTTTAATAATTTTGTGACACCATGACCTTGTTTCTTGAATTAGTTTGGCAATTGGATCTAGAGTTGGTAGTAGGATCACTTTTGACTACATTTGTGAATGGGGAAATGGAATATTTCCCTAACACGGTCAGAGGGTGGCATGAAATAATGTCCCAATGTCTGTGGTTGATTATACATTTTATTTCTCTAATGACACCTTGGGTTCCACTCAACTTCTTTTCTAACCACCTCTTTATGAGTTCTAAGTTCAATGAGGAGGTGTTGGGAGTGGATAATGATGAGAGGGGTGAATATCACCCAAAGTCAAGGATCAACAAACATAAATAACACATAGATCATTAGGATAATAGTAGGAGGTGAACTTAATTATCATTATTCTATAAGATTTAGCTAATACAAGTGCTCATTAAGGGTAAATTTCAACAGTGTGAGGTTACTAAAATGTGTCAACCCCTTTTACAAGTGAATAACTAAGATTTTATAATGAACAAGATTATTTTAAAATAAATTTTACACTCGGGGTGGTGGCTATATATTTTAATAATTTTGTGACACCATGACCTTGTTTCTTGAATTAGTTTGGCAAATGGATCTAGAGTTGGTAGTAGGATCACTTCTGACTACATTTGTGAATGGGGAAATGGAATATTTCCCTAAGAAGGTCAGAGGGTGGCATGAAATAATGTCCCAATGTCTGTGGTTGATTATACATTTTATTTCTCTAATGACACCTTGGGTTCCACTCAACTTCTTTTCTAACCACCTCTTTATGATTTGCTACCACTTGACAATTACTATGCAGGATCCCTTTCAGCTTGACACATCATTAATGTGCACAATGTGAAAATTGTCATGTGCTCCTTTATTTATATGTTACACGTAAAAATATTTTTTACATGTTCCCTTTAGTCTATAAATACTTGTACACTCATGGTGCATGCAAGAGTCTCTTGAGGAAAGCAAAAAACAACTGTATATTGTGCCCTGTGATGTTTAAGGGTGTAGGAGTATGATCCTATGTAATGTCACATGAATATGTTGGATAGGCATGAGGGATACATAGATAGGAGCATGCACAAAAATAAAATGTCTTAGGAACATACTTCATGATTTATATATACTTCTTGTACACATTCTTTACTCGACCATCCAAAATCTGAGACTTTACATCCTTGGATCTGTGTGCCTTTTGGTTTGTGCACTGAAGGATGCTACATACTAGTGCATATCAAAAAATCTTGGTGTGTGTGAACTATTTTCTTGTTTTTATTTATATCTATGCCTAGCAATTGTGGGCTCGACACAGGAAGTGAATGCCTACACACATCTTGATTTACTTGAAATGTTTGGGACCTCGTAGGTGTGTAACTTATCTTAAGGTCTCGACAAGTCCTACATGGACTAGGGGTGACTTAAAAAGTCAACACTTATGGAAACCTCTATAGGCCACTTCCCTGATAAGTAGGAATCCAATGGTATTTGAAATTATCTATTGGGTATAGAGTCATTAAAACTACAACCTACTTTGGCCTTACACCTAAATAAATTGAACTGAGTTCTACTCTCAACAAAACAAAAAGGAGAAGAAAAAGAAATAGACGTGTGAAACAAACTTAGAGGAAAACAAAACAAAATAAATAATATACAATGTGCATGTAGGAACTTGGAAGAAATAAAAACATCTAACCTACCCTAAACTAACTAATGAAAAGGCCATTTAAACAAAGCCATTGATTGGCTATATAAAATAACTACCCTTTCTTACTAATCTAACATGATTTACATGCTTGAGGAAAAATAAGAAAAGATGGAAAAGGAGTAGATAGTCAAAAAATTGGTGATACACTTCTCCAAAAATAAGAACATAAATAAACTCACTTACCCAATCTAATTGGTTAAACATAAAACTATCTTAGAGTAGATAGGCAAGCTGATCTTGTTCTTTTTGATGCTCAATTTTATACTCTAAATTAATCACAATATGTGATGGTTCTTCCTTTTTATCTTCCAACCAAGCTAGGTACCTAATAGGTCACTTTTTTTTCAAGATAAAGTTTGATCAGTCAGAATTACCCTCCCTTATGCATTTTGCTTCTCCATCATTTTTCTGATTGGGATGCACCTACCAAAGTGGTTGAGTTGGGAACACATATACTTAATCTTATTGCTCTTGATTCTCATGGTTTTCCCATTAAATATATGATTGTTTAATGCCAATTCTCGAACAAAAGTCATCTAGATCATTCCAAAATAAATATTCCTCTAGCTGTTCTTAGCTTTTCTACATGGGAGGCCTAGTTACAACTTCGTGATTGAATTCATCTTCTTCTATACTGAATATAAGCTCATTTATCCAACATATTAATTCATCCTCTCACCCCTATGCATTTCCATACTTCTCTATCTAATCATGTTCATCCTCTTCTTATAGTAGCTCTAAAATTTCTAATTTAGTGGCATAAAGAGGGATGCCAATGATGATTTCCTCATCATAGTCACTTGAAATATCCTCCTGATCCAAATGGTCTTCACTTTCCTTCCATAAAACTAGTCCTCCTTTGAAAAGGGAGATGGTGGGAGGGAAACAGGTGCCAACTGGCATAGAGAAAGGGGATTTTACAAGGTTGGGAATTGTGAAGTCAAGATACATGGTCCAAGAAGGCTACCATGACTGTGCTTGGGGTTTTTAGAGATGGATGAGGGTAGTCTATTTCAAGAAAGGAGGGCCTTTGAAACTTAGAACCTTAAAATCAATGGATTTACTTGAAATTATAGAGGATTTATCTTACCTAAAGCTAGGAAAAGGAAGAGTGTATGTGGTTGGTTGTGATTCAATTTCTTGAATTTATGCAAGAAAATTATGGATATGATCTTCCCTAGCTATGATCTACATAGCTAATCACTCTTCTTCATATTTTCATTATCTTATTACCTCTTGCTATCATGTGTAAGCTTAATCTGCAAGTTCTTCTTACTACCTACTTACTCTTTCTCTCTTTCAATCTCGATCAGCTATTTCTAAAAATCAAGCTATATATCATTGATTCTCTTTTGAGGTTGATTATAAGTATGATTAGGTTATCAAGAAGATTGAACTAGGGTGGGATGTGTAGACATGTAAATTTGGCCACCAATGGATTTGCATCAGACTATTAGACTAATTATTACCAATCATCAAACATTTAACCTAAGAATTTATATTAGTCTTGAATTTGGCTTTATAACCTTGTATTGAATCAATTTGTCTTATTAAATCAATTAAATAAGGCAAATACACACATTGAATTAATCAAAACCAAACAAATGACCAAATGCCTAAAAAGAATTAATTAACTTGCACATCCTAATTAAAATCAATTATCAAGTTAAATCAATTTCAAATCCTAATTGAGTTCACCCATGAGCTATTAAGTAAATTAAATTAAATATTAAAAAGGAAATTCAAGACCATCTTAGAACATTCTAGAATACACTCATTACCTTTGATAGTTGTCACTTTTTGAAAATATCTAAAAAATCATTCTAGGAATATGTCAAACTGAACTAAATTTAATAAACTCAACAATGGTTAGAATTAACCCATTCCAATGTATTTTAAAGTCTATAAAAACAAGCTTAGATCTCTTCATTTGAGGAGCTAAATTAAAGTAGAGTTATAATGTAGGAATATATTCATGAAGCTAAATGTCTAGTGTTATAATGTTGAAATTGAGCCAAGCCATATCAATCAAGCCAAACATTTAGTAATGGTGCATAGAGGAGATGATGTTATCCATGTCATTGATGAATAATTTTTATGCATAATTTGAGCAAGCCAAATGAATAAATTATTCGGAGCTCTCAAGGAAGGTAAAGATTGTTGTTCTTTACATTTTAGTTGGGTTTTCAATTGTTATTTATTCATTAAGCTACCCCTAAGATCTAGGATTAGAGATGTTAGTAAGTTAATATGTTGATTTCATGGTTTTTTGGACTAACACTTGATCTAATATCTTCTCTTTGTCAAATTCCTTGATCACAAATGGCACTCTTGGTGGGACACAATTGCGCACCCCACATATGTGAACAAGAATGGATGTTAAAATAGCTCTTATTTTTAATCTGTTTAAGGTTTTTATCTAAAATTTTGATAGATTGTTTCTAAAGGTTTCATATTAATTATATAAACATTTCATTAAAATCTGATGTTTAGTTTAAAAATTGACTCTTTTAGTGACTATCACTTTCTATTTTCTAATGTTTTGGTAAAATAGTTAGTACATAGATAATAACTTTTTTATTATTCACTATTTTGACCTAAATTTGTTTAGAGAGGTGATCCATAAAATTATAAACAACCTTCAAAAATTTCGTGACAAATTGATGTATATTTTAAAAGTTATGTTAAAAATACCAACTATAGTTTTTATTATTTATGTGTTTAGTTTTTCTTTGTTTTAACTTATTTGTATGTTTCATACGTTTATTTTATTTTTTTGAGATTTTTTGAGTTTTATTTAGTGATATTTTTTCTAATATTTTCCTAACTTAACATGATTATCTTTTTTGGTTTTTCCTTCGGGTTGATAGATCATCGAAACCCAAGAGCATACTTTTCAAGTGTATTTGTTTTATTTGAGAAAGTGCCTCTAAGCAGGGGGTTATAATCTAAAATTTGCAGGTTGAAGGGTTGATTTAAAGAAAAATTTGCATGTTTTTGACTAATCACACATCTCATTTTGATATTTTAAAAATAATTATTCAAATTTCAAACATTTCAATTTGGATCTAAAATGAACTTACTAACTCTTACACATTTGGACTTAAGTGCTTAAAACAAACATGGTTGTGGTTTTTTGCTTAGTTTGTGTTTATTCAAGTTCCTTCAAATTGATTATTAATATTAATTCAAAAATTTTAATTGGTGCATAAAAAATAACCTAATTAAGTCTAAACTTATTTCAAGCTTACATCATCTTTTGGGTATCTAAAAGGAACTTAGTTCATTTTTTATGCCTTAGATGCTTTTTCAAGTTTTTAAAAGATTCTAATCAAAGCCAAGGGGCCAAAATTCACAAAACATTTTATTTTGGTGCCTTAAAATGAAATTAACATCATGTTAGTTTACATGCTTTTTTGATCAAGTTCATTTTTATGCAAGTTGTTTATTGATTGTTTGTTTAGCAAATAGGGAGTTGTGCATGTATGCTCTCCCATTCGTCCCCTTTAGGGAACAGAAGTGCCAACTTCTTTTTGGGTGGTTTGAAATTATTTCTTTTTGTTCATCTTAAATCCAAGGGGATAATAATGAATATAATCAAACACTTTTAATTTTGTGCAACAAAGCTAACCTCACTTTAATTATTTGCAAACTTGCTTGTTGATTGTGTGTTTATGCGAAAAAAGATGTGAGTGTATGCTCTCCCATCCATCCCCTTTAGGGAAATTTTGGGATCAAAAGAGCCATCTCATCACACTTTTATTCTATTTCAAGTCATATAAATAACACTGTTTAAAACCCTCCCCAAAAACTTGCAATAGTATTAGGTGATCTTGAGGTGCCCATATAAGTCTTTCTATTATGTCATTTATTTTCTTGCATCTTGGATTATGAGGGGGACTTCATTACCTCCCAAAAGTTATTTAGAGAAGCTTTGACTTGGAATTTCATCTTCTAGCATTAAATTCACCACCCCCACTGGGATTGGAGGTTTGAGTGGTTAAAACACCTTTTAGTGTTGGAGTTAGGCACCATGAGGTATCTGTACATTGGACATCATACTACACTGAGCAAGTGACGGATGTAGTGATTGAAAAAAGAGAAAGACTTTTTTTCAACAAGCCACGTGTCCTAGACACCCAATTAAAGTGCATTTATTTTACATTATTTTATGTGAACTTCATTGTGTAATCGATCCATCTAGGATGATCGAAAACTAATTAGTTTTATTCAACCTCACATTGTCATACCCCTGATAGGATTTACGGTGATTTACTTAATTGTATTTTGTCATTGTCTTGCTTGGTGTTTTTGAGACTAAAACTAATGTATTTTTTTATAAACCATGTCAAAATAAATTTGTTTATGTCATTTTTTTAATCTAAAGAGGTGTTATGCTAGCCATTTTACTCCACACTTGTGCCTTGTAATTTTTGTTAAACTTATTTGTGTGTGTCAATTTACTGATATGGGCAATATTATGCTACCTAAATAATTATCAAATTTGTGCTTTAGAGTCTTTTAAATAAAACATTGATCACATCATTAGAGTACACTAATACCATTATGCTACTTAATTTATTTCAGAACTTATTTACCTTGTATCAAAAACCATTATTTCAAACCATGTCATGTATGCCATTTAGACCTTGTTCATGCATCATCATGTTGTCCAATCTTGTCTAGATTATTTAATCCAATCATAGTTTTCAACCACTAAGTTTTTAATTAACCTTTTCAAGTTTGAATTCAAACACTGATTGATTTCTATTCAAGCCTCACTTCTTAGGGTTCAATACAAAGATCTTTCTCTTTTGGGTTGCATAACTTAAGTTAATCGATAAACCAAATTTGAAAACTATAGCTTGTTTGTTCATTTAACCTATCCTCATTATTGTTTTTGCCATTATTTATGAAAATACAGTCTTTTACCCAAGTGACTTTTATCTCATGCCTTATACCAACTGATCATGTTTATGTTTGATTCTATGTGTTGGGTCTATGTCAAAGTTATTACAAACTTGTTAGATTAAATCAACTCAAATCAAATTAAACTAGACTTTATTTCAAAGTCTATATTTTGATGTCATTTGGCTAAAAGTCCTAGTAGATCATGTTTGTTTGAGCCTAGCTTTTAACTCCATGTTTGGATGAAAGCCCTAGCAACTCAACTTTTCCCTTTTCTAGGTTAGACCTTATTTTGAACACTTTAGCCTAGACTTTGACATGTTGGTTTTATTCAAAAGCTTAACCTTTTGTGTGTATGACATTTAATGTTAGACATTTGATTTTAGACTATTTTATATCAAGTTCTAACACAAATCATTTTGGATGTAAAAATCCATTTTTAGACCACATTGGAGATACAGGTCCACTTTCAACCAAGCTAGACCTTATTTTCATTTTTAGACCACATTGGAGATTGGCATTATTTTTTAGAGTTTGTATAACTCTAAACCATTTTATTTTCAGAGCTTTCTTCATTTATGCAGATATGTCTAACTACACTTATGGTGGAGTCACATACAATGCAAATTATGATATAATGGCCACATAAAATGGCTTTGATTTTTATGGCTTTATTCAAGACCCCTTTGATGATAACATGGTTTGTGAGATGAAAATTTATCCACCTTACACAAATCAAATCAAGGACCAAAATCAAGACCTCAACTAGGATGACATGGTTGGTGAGGTGGAATTGGGTACATACCTATAAATTGATAATTTTGTTTAGGAGATGGATCCATACCCTCGTTACAATAATCAATACAAAGAACAAAGGCAAAGATAGACTTATAATCCAGCTCAAGACCCTGACTAGGATGATATGGTTTATGAGGAGGACTTGGATGCTTTGGCTTATGAAAGAAATCAAGATCCATAATGCCCTATAATTTATATTCCATAACCTCATCCTTTAGCTTGTATGAGCAATCAAGCTCCATAGTGCCCACCTATTATCCAACTACTGGCCATTCCTCATCTATTGCCTATCATTCCCCACTTTAGAAAATCCCAACCAATCTAACCTATTGTCTCCAAATCTTGCACCCTAGAATAAAGTATTCAATCCTCTTCTATATTTGGGTAATGTTAGAACATTTTCAAGTATGTGGGTATACCTATATGGAAATTGAGCCTCTATATTTAAAGGGCTAGCTCCCTTAAAATATCTCTGCAAAGTAGCCTCTGTCTAAACTAGTTTGACTAAAGGGAAAAGAGTTAGAAATTGCATAAATAGAACCTATTATAAGAATGGTGATGCACCAAGGTTATCTTCCACATGAATGCCATACCCTAATGCATGATACAAAAAAATACATAGACTATTTTCAAGCTCTAAAGATGCTAACACAAGTATTTTAGTATAGAGGTGAGATTTATGAAATGATGCAAGGTAAATAAACTAAAAGACAACATGTACATTCTAAGAATAGTTATACACATGTAAAAATTTAACACACTTGGATGCACTCTATATGACCTGTTAGACCCAAAAATATTGCTCAAGCATGAAGGACAAAGGACAAAAAGATGAAAACCGTCACTTGTCACTATACGTCACTTACATACTTAGGAAATTGATTATAATTTCAAAGGAAATAGACTTATACTAATGCTTAAAGGTAGGATATCATTCTAGTAGGGCTTCACCATGCACTATTTTTTTTTACACTAGCCCAAGGGCTATATATATAGTAGGGAGGAAATGGGAGGAAGAGCCCCTTAGTGCCAAGAGAGGGAATCAATCTGTTAGAAGTCTTCATCTTCAACTACAACTATCTTTGTAAATGATGCTCATTCGAGCCATTTGATTGATCAATGCCACCTCCCTTGATCACTCTTGGCCTAATCTCTCAAAGATGCTTCTCTAATGATTAAACTAGTAGAAATAGATATCTTTGAGCTAGGTAATAGTATCAATTAGTTTTGAAAATGAGAGTCCACTTGTTGTAGATTTGTCCTAATGTGTAACAACTTCTCACTTTCTCACCAAGGTGCATAATGGTGTAGAGAAGAGTTGATTTCATTTTGATTGGCCTTGGAGAGGCATCACCTAAAGTCTATGTTTATGCCTCCATAACATTTTTTAGAATCCTTTGAAACTCATTCTATCTCAACTAAGTCTTTTACTCTTTTTGATTGGCTATCACAAATGATGCAGATCATGGTCTGATCTTTGATGGGCTTTTTTAGATGAAGAATGTGAGTCCTTAGATATATTTTGGATGAGTAAGTTAGGTTCGTAATCCCAAGTTTCTTTTACTTATAAAACTTTATAAGTTAAGTAATTTGGAAAGCCAAATCATGTATTTGTTAGATGAAGAATTACGAGCCTTCAAATCTATATGAGTGATTAAGTGAAGACCATCGGTCTACCTGGGACCCAATATTATAAATACCAATGACTAGTCCATGACCTTGAAGTTGATGGCCATGCAACTGTCACTCTAATGGGACCATTCCTTTAGAATTTTTCCCTATGGACCTGTTGTCCCCAAAAAATGCTACTAATTTTTGGGACAACCTACAAATCAAAATCCTCTCTTCCCCTTTCAAAAAATTGTTCTGAGCATTCAGGGTCAAAGGCTTCTGCAGATGGTTTTAGTCAAAAGAATCAATTTTTCATCTCTTAGTCATTTTTTGAGACTATTTCAGTGCCTTGGTTCAAACAAAAATCTCCATCAGCAAACACCAACAATAGGTTCAATGGGTTCATGGTTCAAATGGATCGATTCAACCAAGTGGTTCAACGCTTTATTTCACTCGGGTGTTCATTTCCTTTGTTTCAGCATCTTTTGGTTCAATGTCTTGGTTCAACGGAATGGTTCATCACCAAAGTTCAAAGGGGCGGTTCAATGCAAAAGGAAGCTTCTCAAAGGATAATTCAAGGGCACTTAATCGATCAAAGCACCCTTCAAAAGGGTCATTTTCAAGGAAGCCGAAAGGTAATTCTTTCAGATTTGTTTAAGGCATTTAAAATTGGTTCCCTAGACTTTTTGTCCATGGGAATTTTCTCCAGGAAAATATATGCTGGAAGAAGCATAAGAAAAGCTTGGGGGAATATCTGAAGGGTCATCCGAGGAAGCCCGAAAGGCCATTTAAAGACTACCCGAAGGATAGATATCCTTGTGGGAGGCTATTCTGACTCAAAATGGGTCATTTCTCAAGAGCCGAAGGGACAAGTTCAATCTAGAAAAATACCAAACAGATAAGCCAAAAGAGGACAAAGGAATGATGCACCCAAAAAATGTCAAATTCAACACAGTGAACTAGTCATTGATCCTTTGAACATACAAACCAGAATACATTCACAGATTTCAAGGCCAAGACAAAAGTAGAAAGCAAAATAAAAGCCCAAATGTAGAGAAAAGCCTATGGAAAAGTGCCCAATGGAAATAGACATCAGAACGTGACAAGTGTTTACATCTTTTATGCAAGAGCAGAAATTTTTGCCGCCCTTGCATCCTTCATGTAAGAGCAAAAATTTTTGCCACCCTTACACGTTCACCTACTCCTTGACGTGCACAAGCGGTAATTTTTGCTGCCTATACACAAGAGCTTCTCCAATATGCAAGGGCAGCAATTTTTGCCACCCATGTATTCCTTCTCTCTTCTTCTTCTCATGCACTTTTGTCATGTAAAAGTGCATGCAATTTTGTAATGTGTAATTACATGTAAAAAATCTAAAAAAATATCTAAAAGTCAAAGATGACTCATCTTTGACTTAGATATTTTTATATTATAATCTTTTTTAATTTTGAAGGTTTCTCCCTATATTTAGTGGAGACCTCTTTTGTAAATATATCTGGGATAATTGAGAGCAAAAACTCTACTGAAATTGAGACACTTCTTGAGACTTTGTGCTCAATTTGTAAATCATATTTTGTTAAATGAATGAGAAGCAGGTTTATTTCAGACTTTGTGTTGAAGTTATCTGTGTTATTTAAGAAATAGTTCTTATGTTCTATTTCCTGATAATCTCTTATTTGTTTGATTTAATAAGCAAAGTGGGTGTGTTGATATTATCTGAGGGCATTTGTAAAAGATAGAAGAGAAACTTTGAGCTAATTTTATCTTTGTGATCCTTTCATATTTTGTAGTTTTAGGTGAAGACTTTGTGCTTCGTTTCACTCTACAATTATGCTTGTTTCAAATCGGTGAAGGAGGCTACAGAAGACTTTGTGCTTATGTGAGTTTCCTTGTGAACTTTGTTACTTCAGGTGATTTTTTGCTCTACGCTAGATACCATTCTTGAAAGAAGAGGAATGTTGTTGGCCAACAACCAGGATTTCTCTCTCTTGTTCCTTGTACATCACCTCTAAAAAAATAGAGGTGGATGCTATTATACCACCTTGAGTATTTTTTTCTGCTTAATTATATATACTTATAGTGTATAAATATTCATAGGGAACCTCCCCTTGATGAGAGGAGAGATTTACCTCATCCATATTTGCTAAACCCACACTTTTCATGGTGTAAATCTCTCTATGCTGTGGTTGATATACCCATTTTGTCATCAGTTAGTTGACGACAAAATATTCACCCAACAATTTTTTTGGTGACTCTGTTGGGGATCGAATGTGTATTCTGAAACCTCAAGTTTCAGATTGAAGTAGTTCTTACCCTTATCCATTACATAGTCTGGTGACTCCATTCCATGTCTTACCCATTATCATTATAGCTTTACCATCTCCCTCCATCTCTGTTATATTATCTAGTCTGCAAAACCAGAGCCACTGGGAAGAATGTGCATTTTGAAGCCTCAAGCTTCAACTTGAAGCAGTTTCAGTCCCTTTTTCATTTGAAATTTGGCAACTCCATGCTACACAAGAAGCCAGAGATCTAAGGGTGTTTTTGACCCCATGTTTGATTTAGTGCAGCAGAGCAATTTTGATCTATTTCCTCCACTACCTTTCCTCCAATGATCTAGGAGTCTTCCTCCTGACCTGATCGGGTCACCAACATAAGGTAGAGCTTCTTTTCCTACTGTTAATAGTGATCTACCTATAAACACCCCACCAAGATTTGTTATCCCCACTTTCTATAATCCAATCATGGCAGCTCGGGGCCCCTGGGGTAACTCATTTGGACCACTCAACCTTACTCCACCTCTACATGAGCTTCCATGCAACTCAATGAAAAACTTCCCCAAATTCCTTGGTGATGGGAAAGTTCACCCTGATGAACACATTGCTGCCTTCTCTATAGCATACGGTGTAATTAGTGTGGAATTTGAAGATATAGCAGTCAGGCTATTTGTAGAAACTCTGCAAGGTGCTGCTACAGACTGGTTCTACCACCTATAGGCTGGGTCAGTGACTGACTAGGACAAGCTCAAAGCTAAATTTGAAGCAAGATTTAAATCTACTAAAGATGCACATGCCTTGTTAGCTCAGCTAACACAAATGAAAAAAGAATCCCAGGAACCCATGAGGGATTTCATAGCCAAATTCAATAAGTTAAGGAACTAGATTCCAACTGTTGCTCAGCCCATGCTAGAGAATCTTAAGTGCTTTTTTATCAACTCACAGCTTCCAAAAGTAAGTTTCCTATTGAGGTGAGCTGGCCCTATGGATCTCGCATTGGCTCAAAATTTGGCCACTGAGATTAAGGATGATCTTATCCTGGCAGGTAAGATCAAAAAAGACCCAAGTAAAAATAGATTCTCTTCATCTGCTAAAAGCTCTTCTATAGGCACTACAGATCCTATGGTGCAAAAATTGACAAATGAACTGATAGCTTTGACGAGACAAATAGCCCAAGGTACATCTACTCCCACCTATTGAGATATGCCCAGGAGAATGTTCCAAAATTAGCAATATTAAGGTAATGCTACCCAGAACGAAGGGCAACCAAATCACCTACCTCCCCCTCCAGGGAAATTGGCCATTGAAGCAACACCTGCCAATTCAGCAGTCGATTACCTGGAGGTTGAACATGACTATTCACTCCAACCTTAGTTGGACCAACAAGATGATGTTAATCTCTTCATTGAGGAAGAAGATGAATTAGTTGGTGACTCTATCATTAGTTACCTAAATTATTAGGATGAACCTAGAAGTGAGGGGAATGCAGCTGAGGGATCATATGCCATATTCACTTGGTCCTAGAATCAGTTAGCTCGACAAGCTGATAAAGAGAAGATAGAGGAGTAACTTCAACAAGCAGTTTTAATTACCAAGTACGAAAGCACTCTACCCTTCCAACCAAAGGACCTGGTGACTATTGAAAAGGTACATACCCCAACCATCTCTACACCCTCTACTTCAACTTCACAAACTAGCCCTCCCCCTCCCAAAAACCAAAAGAGTGAACTCCCATCCTCTGTGCCGAGTCGAATTCAAACATTTGACATAATTGAGCATGTCAAAAAGACTAAAATTCAAATGTCTGAATTTGAATTTCTACAAGCCCATCTTGAATAGTTGGACAGGTTGGCAAAATGTGTGAAAGGTACAGTCATCCCTGTAAGACAAAAAATTTTGAGGGTAATTCATGATCCCCCAAAGAATGCATTCACCTAGAATAATCTTGTCATGACTCCTCCAATTGCTCCCAGAAAAATAGAACCTTTCTATGTTTCCCTGTTAATAAATGGTCACAAGCTGAGCAACTACATCATCGATTTTGGTGCATCTAACAATGTCATGCCTACTAAAGTGGTAGAATCTCTTGGTCTCACATTGACTAAAACATTTGGGAGATGCTTCTCCATGGAAAACAAGCAAGTCCCACTCCTTGGTTAGATCAAAGATGCCCAATTTGCATTTGCAGCATTCCCTAACAAGAAGATCAAGATGACAATTCTGGTAGCTGACATCTCAGCCTCATATGGCATTCTTCTTGGATGGAAATTTTGAAAGGATGTCAGAGGGGAATTAAGTATGGACTTGTCCCAGGGAAGAATTCTTGTGAAAGGTGTGATGTAAAGGTTGCTTCCTGAGAGAGGCAAAGTACGTGGTCACCCAAACGTCAGCCCCTGCGGCTCAAATTCTATTTGAATCCTCTAGCATGGGTAATTATTTTTTGACCACAGAAGAGGTTCATGAAGAGCCTATTAAAACCCTTGAGAATGCCAACCAAAAAATTGGTTCAAATAAAACAATGACAAGTGGGCCTGATAGTGCCAATCAGTGGCGGGTGTCAAATGAGGATAATCAAATTAGGTGCTGGATGGAACCAGAAAAGCAACCAATTATGGTAGTTGACCATGCTACTATGTGTCATGATTAGGGAAAAGAACTCTTTGCCAAGAAAACAAAGATTCCTAGTTTTTGGATCAAAAGACAATTCTTGCTATGGGGCAAGAGGAGAAAATAAAAGGGAAGGCACAGGAAATTGGTTTCTTGGTGGAGAGTTCCATTCACACACCATCAATTCTGGGGAGAAAATGGCCTCTTGCTAGTTTATCAAGATAGAACACCATTGTCACTACATCTTGAGGAGTAGCATCTGAAGTACTTCAATTTTTGAAGTATCGAATGAGTCCCCCTATACATATGTATATTTGTATAGTCTTTTGCTTTATTTTGTTCATTTCATTTTCATTTTTGGAGCCTTTATTTTTGGGTAGCATGACTCCATAGCCCAATGGCACACTTTAAGGTACTGGAGATTCTAGATTCTACTCCCTTCAATCAATTTTGGCAATAGAAGGAAGTTCCCCAATTGGAGCCAGCTGTTGTCCCCAAAAAATGCTACTAATTTTTGGGACAACCTATAGATCAAAATCCTCTCTTCCCCTTTCAAAAAATTATTCTGAGCATTCAGGGTCAAAGGCTTTTGTAGATGGTTTCAGTCAAAAGAATTAGTTTTTCAACACTTAGTCATTTTTTGAGACTGTTTCAGTGCCTTGGTTCAAATAGAAATCTCCATCGGCAAACACCAACAGTAGGTTCAACGTGTTCACGGTTCAAATGGATTGGTTCAACCAAGCAATTCAACACTTTATTTTACTCGGGTGGTTCATTCCCTTTGTTTTAGCATCTTTTGGTTCAATGTCTTGGTTCAACAGAATGGTTCATCACCAAAGTTCAAAGGGGCAGTTCAATGCAAAACGAAGCTTCCCGAAGGACAAGTCAAGGGCACTTAATTGATCAAAGCACCCTTCAGAAGGGTCATTTTCAAGGAAGCCGAAAGGTAATTCTTTCAGATTTGTTTAAGGCATTTAAAATTGGTTCCCTAGACTTTTTGTCTGCGAGAATTTTCTCCAAGAAAATATCTGCTGGAGGAAGCGTAAGAAAAGCCTAGGAGAATATTCAAAGGGTCACCCGAGGAAGCCTGAAAGGCCATTTAAAGACTACCTAAAGGATAGATATCCTTGTGGGAGGCTATTCTGACTCAAAATGGGTCATTTCTCAAGACCCAAAGGGACAAGTTCAATCTAGAAAAATACCAAATAGAAAAGCTGAAAGAGGACAAAGAAATGACGCGCCCAAAAAATGTCAAATTCAACACAATGAACTAGTCATTGATCTTTTGAACATACAGACCAGAATACATTCATAGATTTCAAGGCCAAGACAAAAGCAAAAAGCAAAGGAAAATCCCAACTGAAGAGAAAAGCCTATAGAAAAGTGCCCAATGGAAATAGACAGCAGAACATGACAAGTGTTTACATCTTCTATGCAAGAGCGACTATTTTTTCCGTCCTTGCATCCTTCATGCAAAAGCAAAAATTTTTGCCACCCTTACATGTTCACCTACTCCTTGATGTGCACAAGCAGTAATTTTTGCTGCCTATACACAAGAGCTTCTCCAATATGCAAGGGCGGAAATTTTTGCCGCCCATGCATTCCTTCTCTCTTCTTCTTCTCATGCACTTTTGTCATGTAAAAGTGCATGCAATTTTGTAATGTGTAATTAAATGTAAAAATCTAGAAAAATATCTAAAAGTCAAAGATGACTCATCTTTGACTTAGATATTTTTATATTATAATCTTTTTTAATTTTGAAGGTTTCTACCTATATTTAGTGGTGACCTCTTTTGTAAATATATCTGGGATAATTGAGAGCAAAAACTCTGCTGAAATTGAGACACTTCTTGAGACTTTGTGCTCAATTTGTAAATCATATTTTGTTAAATGAATGAGAAGTAGGTTTATTTCAAAATTTGTGTTGAAGTTATCTGTGTTATTTAGGAAATAGTTCTTATGTCCTATTTCTTAATAATCTCTTATTTGTTTGATTTAATAAGCAAAGTGGGTGTGTTGATATTATCTGAGGGCATTTCTAAAAGATAGAAGAGAGACTTTGAGCTACTTTTATCTTTGTGATCATTTCATATTTTATACTTTCAGGTGAAGACTTTGTGCTTCATTTCACTCTATGGTTATGCTTGTTTTGAATCGGTGAAGGAGGCTACGGAAGACTTTGTGTTTACATGAGTTTCCTTGTGAACTTTGTTACTTCAGGTGATTTTATGCTCTACACTGGATACCATTCCTAAAAGAAGAGGAATGTTGTTGGCCAATGACCAGGATTTCTCTCTCTTGTTCCTTGTACATCACCTCTGAAAAAAGAGAGGTGGATGATGTTATACCACCCTGAGTATTATTTTTTGTTTAATTATATATACTCATAGCATATAAATATTCATAGGGAACCTCCCCTTGATGAGAGGAGAGATTTACCTCGTCCAGATCTGGTAAACCCACACTTTTCATGGCATAAATCTCCCTATGCTATGGTTGATATACCCATTTTGTCATCAGTTAGTTGACGACAAAATATTCACCCAATAGGACCCTTTTCTTTTCTCCTTTCAAAACCATTCTTCTATGAAATTTCCAAACTACAAACTTTTCAAATCCATCTTTCTATGGACTATCCAAAACCATCCTTCTATGAACTTTTACAAGTGTCTTTTTATAGACTCTATAGGTGTCCCTTTTCTTCAAAACCATCATCTCTCTATGGACTTGTAAAAATGTCCCTTTGGATTGCTCAAACATGCCCTTTGACAATCCTTCTGTAGACTCTACACAAGTGTCTATACCCTTCATAATTTTTTTGAAGGACACTTTCACACAAAAATACCCTTTAAGACCTTGGATTTAGGGAACTTTATCTAAAAGGTGACCCTTCAAAACTTTTGAAAAGGCCCTTTGGACTTTTCCCAAGTGTCCCTTTAGAATTTTTAAAATGTCCCTTCATATGTATCCCATTCATAGGGATAGGAAATTGTTCTCCATTCATCTTGGTCAACTAGAAAGAGTTGCTTTACTTACACCTACTAATGATGTACGTGCCACTCCAAAAAGTGTCAAAATTTGTATGTCTACCTAGTTTTTCTCTATCCTCATCCCATTTTAGAACTAAGTCACCCTCTTTAAACACTATTGCACTTGATCTTTAATCAAAAGGCTTTTTTATAAGTACTTGGTGGTGTTCCATGATCTTGTGTGCATTGTCTCTTGCTTCTTTCAGCTATATTAGTTCTATCAATCTGACTTCCATTAGAATATTTTCAAGTAGTTCCAACTATTGTGAAAGTTCTAAAATAGGGAGTTATTTAGATATGGACAACCTAGCCTCCCTCCCATAAACAAGCACATAGGGAGAATTACCAATTGATCTCTTAAGAGTAATATTGTCAACCCATAAGGCTATCTTCGACTTGTTATGCTATGCTCTTTGATTATTTTCCAATGTACTCTTTATGATCTTGATGATATTCTTGTTAGTAGACTCAAGTAATCCATTACATAGAGGGTAATAATTATATGAGGTACTCAATTAAACTCCATTCCTATCTTTCCAATCAAAATTTTTAGCACTTATGAAAGAAAGTGCACTATAAAAAATGATAACATGGGGAACCCTAAATCTTGTTATAATTCTCTCATGGAAATCCAAGATTGCATTTTCACCTACCTCCTTCAAATAAATAGACTCTACCCACTTTGTGAAGTAGTCCATAGCAGTCAATATCCATTTGTGTCCAACACTTGATGGAGGGTTGATCACACCATTGAAATCAAGGCCCCATTATATGAAAGGTTGGTCTACTTGGATAGGATTCAATGGAAGGTTTGCAAGTTTTTATTTGCCTACAAAGAAGGCACATTAAGGACACATCTTATACCAATGGAAAAAATCCTTAAAAAGACTAGGCCAATAGTAACCGGCCCTCATTATCTTTGTAGTAGTCACCCTAAGAGAGAAATGACCTCCATCTATACCATTGTGAAACTTTTCCAGTAGCATATTAAACTGATTGTTATTAACACATCTCAACATCACACCATTCACATCTTTTCTAAAGATAACACCATTTACAAAGAAGTAGGGAATGGTCTGTAATGTAAAATATCTCCTTTGAGGCTTGTTTAACCCATTGGGTCACTCACCATTTTGAATAAAACTAATGATGTCTTGTGTCCAACTTTGAACATGTACATGATCAACTAGTTGGGGTTGAACTTGGTTAATCAATAATTCTTCCTTTGGATCTTGGAAGTCTGAAGCAAAATGTTCACATAACCCTTTTCCTCTTACTAGGTTTGTAGCCTTAATATCCACACCATCACCTATGTAATCCACCCAGCTCTCTTTTCATTAAGGTCTTTGCTTAAGAGAAACTCTTTGGTGCTAGGATGAGAAACCATGACATGTATCTTGTTATTTGAAACCATGTGTCTAAAGTTATTCAATCCTCTTATCTTTTTTAGAGATTACTTCTCAAAAAATGTATACTTGACCTAATAATCTTCCAATCCTTGGTTGAATAATGCAATTGGTTGTTTTATCTCTTCATCATTATTTTGCATAAGCATAGATATTATTGTATAAAGGTTATAAAAGGTATAGATTACGAAATATTTGGTAAATTTTGGGATCAAGAGAGTAGGAGATTTTACAATTGCTTGCTTGATTGCCTCAAAACTACTCTTACCTTCCTTTGTCCAAACAAAATCTTGGTTCTTCTTGAGCATGGCTATGATAGGCTCTACCATAGTTTAAAAACCTAGAATAAACCTTCTTACAAAGTTTGTTTTCCCCAAGAATCTTTGCAATCCTTTCCTATGTTGAGGTAAAGATAAGCCTAGAATAGCCTCAATCCGCTCAAGGTCAATAGACAAGCCTTCTTTCGAGAAAATATGACCCAATAACTTACCTTCATGGAAAACCAAGATGCACTTTTTTGGAATAAGGGATATCCCATACTCCATAAACTTCTCAAACACCTACCTTAGATGTTTCATATGATTAGTAGCATCCTTCAAAAAATCATTTATATCATCAAGATACACAAACAAAAACTTACTGGTCAAACCTTTAAAAGCCATGTGAATTTCCCTTTGAAATGTAGCTCCAACATTGGATAAACCAAATGACATTTTATTATAGGCAAAGGTCACCCATTTTATAGTGAAGGCTATCTTGAAATAATCTTCTTCATTCACTGGTATTTGATTGTAACCTTAATAACCATCAAGAAGTGAGAAGCATTGAGAACCTGAAATAACTTACATAATTTGTTTCATGGAAGGTAGTGTATAATGATATTTGAGAGATACTTTATTAAGATCTCAAAAATCCACACAAATTCTAATCTCTCCATTATTCTTTCACAAAGGTACAAGATTAGCTACACAAGTTGAGTGTTTGATAGGAAAGATAATCCTAGACTCAATCAACTTAGTCAGCTCTTTCTTCATGAGTTCCTCTATCTTGGGATTGATAGGCCTTTGATTTTGCCTATTTGGTTTAGCTCCAGGTTCTAACTCAATGGTGTGTTGAGCTAGACTTAGATCAAACCCTTTCAAATATTTATATAACCAAGCAAAGATGTCATGGAAATCTTTGCATAATTTAATAAAGACCTGTTTCTTACACAAAGAACATACCTTACCAATTTTTAGGAGCTTATCCTTGTAAATCAAGACTCTATCATAGTTCTCTTATTATTTTGACATTCTCACTCTTTATTTCTTCTTATAATCATCATCATTGAAAATACTCTCCAAAGTAATCAGCCCCTTAGGTATCTTGTTTGTCTTCAACTCAATAATTTGTTCTTCATATTGATCATGTAGTTTCTTTTGGTTCTTTGAGGAGAAACCTAACTCATTTTGTAAGAAGTGTGTAATATGTTCATCACTTTCAAACACTTTTCATGACACTTCATTATCTGGAATAGAAGGACTCATAATGACCTTGATATGAGACTAATCTTTTTCCTCTTCTACATCAACAACTACATCAAACTGTGCTCTTATGGCAGCCAATCTATCAACATGTTTATTTGAATCCCTTGATATGAATTATATGTTGAAGGCATCAAAGTCTTCAAGTAGGTGATATAAACTATGGTTATAGAATTTGAGAAAGGAATTCTTGGATGAATCTTGATTTCTCACTTGATGGATGACCAATTCACTATCCCCATAAACTATCAAATTCTTGATTCCTCTCTTCTTTACCCATTGGAGGCCATGAACTAGGCATTCATATTCTACCATAATGCAAGTGTAGCTAAAGTGGAATACATATGACTAGTATTTACTCTTTGATGGAGAAACTAACATAATGCTAGCTCTTGCACCTAACTTTATTCTTGAGCCGTCAAAAAACATTTCCCATATCCCATCAAGTTCATGGTCTTCATTAGTGAGTAAAAGGATTGAAACATATTTTTCATGTATATAATAAACTCCCAAATAAATTTCCTATTTGAAAGTATATGGATCAAGTCCATGCATTTCAATTCTATACTTATCAAGGAAAATATCAAAAATACCTTCAATGGGGGAGTATGCTTCACCATCCATGACGCCTTCTTCTTCTTTGCTAATTAAACAATTTTGATTTGAGTTTATCTCCATGTATGGCTCAATATGAAACATTGATAAGGGTTGAGTCCTTATATTCACCTTGGTTTCATATCTTGTTTTAAAATCTAGAAAAGCCCAATCACTAGAAAGTTACCCTCCTATCTTAGCCATGAAGTCCCTTGACAAAAAGATAGCAAAATGGGCTAGAAGGTGTACCACCACAATGTCTTATAAAATGGGGAAACTTGAGCAATAATGTAGGAAAACTTTTATACCTATAACCAATCTCACAATCATGGTTTGAGTCCCATCAAGATGAAACACACCTTTACTATGAGGTTCATACTTCAATCCCAATTTATCATCCACCACCTTAGGCATGATAGTGGTACTAGCTCCACTATCTACAATACAATTGTGAACCAATTTGTCTCCCATAATGACTGTGAGGTAGAAGGGTGGATGAGTTCTACATTTGGTGGAGAGATCTAAGACATGACTTAGAGAATTTTTAAGGGCCACACTACTATGTTTTGAGGTTTGGGGGCTACATGGATGTTCACTAGTTGTTCTTGTAAAATCTCATTTTGACCAAGCATATGCAAGACTTCCCAAAGGGATATGATTATATTGGTGTTCTTCAAAGAATTAAAAATGTTTAGAGGGGGAGTCTTTAAATTTTCTTGCATTCTTAAAGGTGGTGAGGGAGTTTAAACTTACTCCATTATAGGCTTGACAACCCTACTTACATTCTAACTTTGTTGAAGAGCATGACTGGTAGTAGGTATTGCACTAGGATTCACACTTGTTGGCCTTAGAGAGGCATCACTTGGAGTTACATGTACTCCCATAACATATCCTAGAGATCTCTTCTTGGCTCTTATATTGCTATAATTTATGTTCTTTGATTAAACACATAACCATCCTTAGCTTGAAAGTTCATCATACCTATACTCTAACTACTAACTTCTTCATGAAGATCCCTTTGATTGGGATTCACTTCTTCTGATGTAATGTACATAGTAGCTTCTTCTTATGCCACCAAATCTTGGCTATCTTCTCCAACATCATGCATAAACTGACCTTGAGGTTATCCCCATTGGTCTAAAAGATCCTCCCCTTGGACTAGGTTAGGATGTAATGGAACAAAAACCTTCATAGAAGGAGTGGGATTAAGATTATAGGCATTGGGCTAACTATTGAAACCTTACTAACCCTATCCTCTTCATTGGTAGTTGTATTAGGGTGGGGCTCTATATACTTGTTGAGGTTAATATTGATGGTTAGGTGGAGCATTTGTCTAGAATAGAGCTTACTTGAGTTGAGATCATAAGGATTGAATCTCTTCATCTTTATCCAAAACATTATCCATCTTCTTGGGAAAGGTTCTTGGCTTAACATTGGAATTAGGAACTTGTGCTACTCTTGGAGCTTCAACCAAACTATGAGACAACAAAGGCATGAAAACTCTTGGAGTTAGATTTTTATCCTATATTAAGCTATTCTTAGCTTTAATATCTATCTCATAATCATTTGGTAGAGTGAACCCTCTCATTGACTATAACATCACTACCATATCAGTACCAACACCCTTGAGATAAGTGGGGACACAAAGCTAGGAGGAGGTCTCATGATAGGTGGCAGCCTATGCCAAGTCCTTTGAAATCTTTCATTAAAATCTTGCATGGATTCATTAGGACCTATCTTTATCATGTTCAAATAATGGATAAATGAGGTATGGTCACTCTTATTCTCAAATCTAGTTACCAACAATTCCCCAAAGCCATCCCGATTTGTAATGAAACCACATTCTAAAGTCCTATACTAGTTAAGTGCCTTGCCTTTTAAAGACATAGTGAGTAATCTTATGGCTATGTTGGCTTGAGTGACATTATAGAAGTTACATAAATTTGAAATGTCTCTAATATGCTCAAATAGGGTAATATGACCCTCTCCAATGAAACTAGGGAGACTCTTAGTAGCATTGGGAGGAATAGGGTCATATATAGGAAGGTCAATTGGATTTTGGGTGTTGATTACTAGGAAAGCTTGTTGCCTCTCCATTTCTCTTCTTTCTTCTTGATCTCCTATTTCTCCAAATTCCTCAACTTTTTCTTTTTCTTTTTTAAAACCTCCTTACCAAGGATCTCTAATCACTGGGAATGGTTCAGGGCATTATTTTTCAAGAAGAGATTCAACTAGAGGGGCTTGATCAGAAGTCCTAGATGACCTAGTGAGGACCATGAAGTATAATATGGGAAAATTGATCTAAAACCAAATATTCTCACCTTTTGGAGTCACCAAATACTAGATTAAGGATATTTCTACAACCCTAGACTTGTCAAGACTAGCATTCACCTTGACATATAAATAATTGGTCCCACTGGGCATGATAGAGCTGTTGTCTCTAAATCTTACACCCTAGAAGAGAGTATTCAATCATCTTCCAAATTTGGGGAACATTGGAACATTTTCAGGCATGTGGGTATACCTATAGGGGAAATGAACCTCTAGATTTAAAGGGCTAGCTCCCTAAATATATATCTAAAAAATAACCTTTGTTTAAACTAGTTTGATTAAAGGTAAAAGAGTCAGAAAGTACATAAAGAAAACCTATTCTAAGAATAGTGATGCATGAAGGTTATCTTCCACATGAATTCCATACCCTAATGCATGATACATCAAAATACACAAACTATTTTCAATATCTAAAGATTCTAACACAAGTATTTCATTATAGAGGTGAGATATATGAAATGACACAAGGCAAATGAACTAAAAGATAACCTATACATTCCAAGAATAGTTATACACATGCAAAAATTTAACACACTTGGATGCACTCTATATGACCTATTAGACCTAAAAATCTTTCTTAGGCATGAAGGACAAAGGACAAAAGGATGAAAACCATCAGTTGTTTTCACTATACATCACTTACACACTAAAGCAATTTATTAGAACTTCAAAGGAAATAAACTTGTACTAATTCTTAAAGGTAGGATATCATTCCAATAGGGCTTCATCATGCACTATGTGTTTTTTTTACACTATCCCAAGGGATTTATATATAGTAGGGAAGAAGTGGGAGGAGGAGCCCCTTGGAACCAAGAAATGGAATCAATTTGTTTAGAAGTCTCCATCTTTAGCTGTAACCATCTTTGTAAATGATGCTCATTCAGGCCATTTGATTGATCCATGTCATCTCCCTTGATCACTCTTGGCCTGATCTCTCAAAGATGCTTCTCTAACGATTACACTAGTAGAAAGATATATCTTTAAATTAGGTATGGCATCAATCGATTATACAAATGAGAGTCCACTTGTTACAGATTTGTCTTGATGCCTAACAGCTTCTCAGTGGTTCATTGAGGTGTATAATGGCATAGAGAAGAGTCATTTTCATTCTATTTGGCCTTGGAGAAGCATCACCTAAAGTCTACTTGTATACCTCCATGGCATTTGCCAAAATCCTTTAAATCTTGTTCTCTCTCGACCAAGTCTTTTGATCCTTTTGATTGGCTGTCACAAATGACATAGATCATGGTTTGATCAATGATGAGATGAATGCTCTGATGGGATTTAGCAGATGAAGAACAAAAGCCCTTAGATCTATTTTGGATGAGTAAGTTGGGTTCATAAACTTGAGTTGATTTTAATTATAAAAATTTATAAGTAATTCTAAAAGACCAATTATATCTTTGTTGGATGAAGAATTGTGAGCCTTCAGATCTATATGAGTGATTAAATGAGGACCATCGATATGTTTGGGACCCACTATTTTGAATGCAAATGGCTAGTCCATGACCTTGAAGTTGACATTCATGTAACTATCACTCTACTGGGACCATTCCTTTAGACTTTTCCCCTATGAACCCTTCTCTTTTCTCCCTTTGAAACTATCCTTCTATGGACTTTTTGAAACCATATTTCTATAGACTTTCCAAAACTGTCCTTCTATAGAATTTTACAAGTGTCTTTTTATAGACTCTGCAAGTGTCCCTTTTCTTAAAAACCATCATCTCTATGGGCTCTCTAAAAGTATCCATTTGGATTTCTCAAACATGCCCTTCGATAATCCTTCTACAGACTCTGCACAAGTGTCTATACCCTTTAGACTTTTTTTGAAGGACACTTTGGCATGGAAATATCCTTCAGGACCTTGGGACTAGGGCACTTTGTGTAAAAGGTGACCCTTTAGAGCTTTTGAAAATGCCCTTATAATTTTTTCAAGTGTCCCTTCAGACTTTTGTAAATGTCCCTTCAAACTTTTTTTGAAGGACAATTTTTCAATAAAAAGACCCTTCAAACTTTTTTCGAAGACACTTTTGCAACAAAAATACCCTTCAAACTTTTCATTAAGGATACTTTTGCAACAAAATGACCCTTTGGAATTTTAGATGTGGACCAATTTTTGAGAAAGACCCTTCAAAAATATTGCAAGTGTCTCTTCGAACTTTTTGAAAGTGTCCCTTCAAATTTTTTCTAAAGGACACTTTTGCATAAAATATACCTTTTAGACTTTTTTCATGTGTCCCTTTAGACTTTTTTAAATGGACCAATTCCTTCAATATTTTAAAGATGTCCCTTCAAACTTTTTGAACTGTACCTTTCAAAAATATTCCAAGTGTCACTTTGCTTAAGTAATGGTCCTTCAGTTTTTTTGAAAGTGACCCTTTGGAAAGATTGTTTCAGATAAAAAGAGTGAAACAATTCTTTGAAAAACGTTGTGAAGGACTTTTTGAAATGGACCAATTCCTTTTGGCTTTTGAAAGTGACCAATTATTTTGAACTTTGGAAGTGAACAAATTCTTTCATAGATTTTGTCTAAAATAAAAAGTATAAAAGAATTCCTTCAGACTTTTTGTTTTAGACAAAAAGTCTGAAAGAATTCCTTTAAGACTTGGACAAAAAACCTGAAGAAAAGAAAAATGTTGAAAAAAATAACATTTTTGTCAAAATATTGAAAAAGGCTTCCAAAGGGAGTAATACTTAACATTTTTTGCTATGGGGATAAACAAATAGAATGTTGCACTTAGCCAAAACAAAAAATGTAAAACTTGGGATTGAAAAATGGATAACACAAACCAAATATCAACCAATCCAATTATGATCCCAACCAATCATTCAGCCTAAACCTCATCCAATCATTCAGCTTTTGCCCATCATTTAGCCTAAACCCTAACCTATTTAACTTCAACCCCAACTAGTCTAATTAACACCTCAACTAAGCCAATCATTTGAGGACCAAGTTGTGATCAAAATTGGTATTTTCCAACTCATCAGAAACTAGGGCCAAGAGAACCAACTAATGCAAGATGTTTTTATTGAACCAACCATTTGTGATAAGTCAACCTATGATAAATCACCTTTCAATCCTATACTTGTTGTCAAGGAGTCTCACTCTGATGAGCTAGTCTTTGTTGAGTCACTTATTAATGATTATAAATACCTTTGGGAAAATCATTACCTCAACCATATGCCTATTTTTCAAGAGCCTCTTATTGACAAGTTAGTCTCTAAGGATTTCTCTCTTAACCTTTTTCCCATCCTAGAGGAGTCTGACTTTGACAAACCAATCTATGTGGAGCCCATTATGCCATCACAAGTCATTACTTATATAATATCAAAAATTAAAGAAGACATCATTATACTATAGTACCCATAAGATGAAGAATTAGAGTTAGAGTCAGGTTCTATTCTTGAACCAACATTCAATTTAGCATCAAAATCAAAATTAACATCAGTCTCAACATTAGATTCAAAGTCTATTGAGTCAAAATTAGGTTCAGATACATAATATGTTTATGAATATTAAAATATTGGTTATGCATGCCTATCATATCAATTTGAATACATTTATGATCCTTCTATAGTTTTTAATGATGATTAATTTAGCATCGACATAAGTTCTCCTAGTATCTTCTATGAGGATTGTATTGCCAACTTCCATTCCATTACCATTACCACCAACCATCATAGCCATATTATTGACATTCAAGCTCCCATAAGTGTTGATTGGGACCAATAGAATAATACCCTTTTAAACTACAACCATGGTGATATAGCAATTGAAGAGTAAGGAGGTTAAGACCACATTCATGTAGAACACTCTCCTAGTGAAACCTTATTAGAGGTGCTAGGGGATAATCAAAGTTTAAACTCAACATCTTCTAGTGAAACCTTTTTGGAAGTGTTAGAAGACAATCAAAGTTAAAAGTCAACATTCCTTAGTGAAACCTTCTTAGAGGCACTATGGGACAATCAAGACAACTTCATTGGCGAAAACCTCTTTGAGGCACCAATAGTTAAGCACAAAATTTCTTCAATTCTTGATGAATACAAAACAAAAATCAAATCGAAATAACTTCTTATCTATAGCCTAATCGGATGGTAACTAATCTCAAGATCAAATAAAAAAAGCATCTGGTGGTCTGATTGAGAGAATATTTAGAATTCTTCAGCCCTACCACATCCAAAGTTATGTTGAATCTAGAATCAAATACATTGTGTGCCTAAAAATCTTGATCTTAATTAATTTCACATCTATTATTCATTCCATTATCATCCATCATTCCATTTCATAAACAAACCTACCATCCAACATTTATCCATGTTTACCATCCATGGTCTTTCCTTTTTAGAGGCTAAAAGATACCTTGTCTTGAAGGTTTGAAAGAAATAACATCAATGACTGATGAATATCACAACAACATCATTTGCATCAAAATATATAGGTAGTTATTGATAGAGCAACTATTTAGATGAGGCAACTAACCAATGACAAAATGGGTATATCAACCATAGTACAACGAGATTTATATGACAAAAAGTGTGGGTTTACCATATCATAATGAGATAAATCTCTCCTCTCATCAAGGGGAGGTTCACTTTGATCACCTATATTCTATATATGTATATAAATAAGTAGAAAATAATACTCAGGGTAGGATAACATCATCCATCTCTCTTTTTTCAAAGATGATGTTCACAAGACAAAAGAGAGATCTTGGTTGATGATTGAAAGCATTCCTCTTCTTTCAAAAATGGTATTCAACAATTGGTAGAAAATTTCTTGGAGTAGTAACTAGGTCTGCAAGAAAACCCATGAAAGCACAAAGTCTTATGTTGCCTCTTTCACTGATTCAGAACACACATAATATTAGAGTGAAGCAAAGCCCAAAGTCCACCTAAAACTACAACAGATAAAAATATCACCAAGATAAAAGTAGCTCAAAGTCTTTCTTTTATCCTTTAGAATTGTCATTAGATAATTTCAATACACACACTTCACTTATTAAATTGAACAGATGAGAGATTATCAGGAAAGAGAACATAAGAACTATTTCCTAAGTAACACAAATTACTTCAACACAAAGTCTGAAATTAACTTGTTTCTCATTCATTCAACAAAATATGATTTACAAATTGAGCACAAAGTCTCAAGAAGTGTCTCAATTTTAGCAAATTTTTTTCTCTCAATTATCCAGAGATATTTACAAAAGAGGTTCCCTCTAAATATATAGGAAAAAACCTTCAAAATTGGAAAAAGATTAAAATATTGAAAACCTAGTCAAAGTTGAGTCAGCATTGACTTTGGGACATTTTCTAGATTTTTACATGTAATTACATATTACAAAAGTGCATGTACTTTCACATGATGAAAGTACATATGCAAATGTCCCAAGTCAATTACAAAGTACACAAGAAGAATGAAGAAGAGAGAATGGAGGAATAATTCAATTCTTGCCACCAAAATTCTTCAAATGAGCATCATACATGGAAATAGATGCTTGTATTCCTATACTATCTAGTGCAATGGTATTCTTGAAGATTACTTTAGCTCTGATTGTAGCATCTTTCACTATTGTGATGGCTTTTGCATGACTAGTTAACCTAGTTCTTATATTATCTAGAGTTAACTGAGTATCTAAAATGTTATCCACAAAAGTCATTGAAAATGCTCTCTTTGAATTCCCTTTAAAACATACCTTTTAATTCCTAAATCATTTCCTTTACTAAAAGAAATTGATTGTCTCGAGAGGTGAGTCTGCAAGGCAATTCCTCCAATCTGTTCAATAGGTTGGTGTAACTTTTTTCACTGGCATCCTTGGAAGATTTGAGGTTGGTGATTAGCTCCTTAAGTACCTAGATTTTGTATATTAGTGATTCTTTGATTTCAACATATGAATCTTTGTTGGCAATGATGCTGATTGATGCCAAGGTGTGTTTTTTAGAGCTTTCATCTCTATCCACTTGCTAAGATATTTGTTTGTGCTGTTAATATCTTGAGAAATAAGAGAGATGAGGTCTTCTAACTCTGTCCTCATTTTCTTCATTTTATCTATCTTCTTAGCAACCTCTATAAGCAAGGAAACTCCTTGTGTATGCATATTTTATATGTAATCTTCAAGTACTTTCCCTTTCATGTAGGTCTTCTCTGCTTTCTAGATAATAGGATCATCAAAGGAAAAGGCCTCTGGAGTTACCGCCTCTAGGGCAAAAGTGAATCTCTTGACTATCGTGGTCAATTGTTCTACCTTTGCCTTGTAATAATCTTTCATCTCTCTCTCAATCAAATTTTTAGACCATGATATCTATTATAGACTATAGATCACTTTTTTCACCCTCGTGAGTTACTTTCCCCAACTCAACGCGAGAAATGGAGTAGCTGCTCATGTCAAAATTCTCTAGGGTAGCATCTTGTGGAGGTTTGGCTATCTCCAAAAATTTTTGCCCCTTTTCCTCAACCATTTTTGAAAAGATCCTTGGCTTCTTAGGGGTCTTAACTTTCACTGGCACTATTTTTCCAAACTCAAAGTCATTTGCAGAGATGGCTTGCTTTTCTTTTTAGGTGTAAAAGTTGATAACCAAGGTGGGAGAGTAGAAGAACTTACTATAGCAATAGTTCCTATATCTAGTGTTACTAGGGTAACATCTACACTACTAGTGGGAACAATGGGCGTAGTGGGTGTAGCAGGTGAAACTATATCAACCATTGACTGGTCAATGGTGGAACTTTCTCTGATATTGAAACAAGGAGATGAGAAACTAGGGATAGATCTTGATGATCAAAGAACATCTCTAGAAGTTCCTTGAGGGTCACCAAAAATAAATCTAGAAGGAGAGGTGGCTCCAGAGGAAGGAATGCTGATGGGAGAAAGATGTGAAGGAGCTACCACAGGGGATTGGGGTGGTGAAGAAGAAACCCCTGCAACTAGTTGTGCCCCCTCTTGTGGAGATAGAGTTTCTATTCCTTGTTTCTCTGAAGGCCTGCCATCTATTTCCATCTATTCTACTACTTGTTCTTGAGTGCTTTATTCTCTAACCCCCATAGCTATTGATTTTGCCTCTTTCTCAGCAACTTTTGATTTATTTTACATAAATATGATCCTAGGTTTGTGTGGCCTAGAAGGAGAAGGAACATCATCTTTATTCTTTGTTCTATTTTATACTCTATTCTTTGTTTCCTCTTAGAATTTAACCTCTGATCTTGTGATGAATTCCTTCAATGTGATTCCTTCGGTCACTAGCCAATCATTGGTGTTAGCTAATATTAGTTCAAATCTCATCCTTAAAGAGGTCAACTCATTTTGAGACCATTGAATTGGAGGAAGAGGGGAGTTAGCAAATTTTTTAGCCAGGTATCTATTGTTAATTAGCTCTTTGTCATCTACTAGATTTAGAGGAATATCAGGGAGCCCTAGATATTCAATTTGTTCTAGAGACAGTCTGCTGTAGTCCATTCTTCTGATATCTTCTACTATTCTCAAGTCTATCTAGATATGTTCAATCATGGGCTCATGAAACTGAGTCTTCCTTTTGATCATGTCTTTAACACCCTTGTAATCAAAATTGGATCTTCTTTTAAACTGCTTCATAGTGACCAATTGCATTTCAGTTTCCATTACCCTTGCTTTGGCAGCAGTCAAAATCAAATATCTACCAATTTCTATTAGGAACCTGAAACCTGGTTTCTTAAGTTCTATTTATTTATTGTGTACAAAAATAATTTGTCTACATAGATCCATTAGGACTAATTTGTTAGAAAAAAATCTGGGGAGCATGTAGGGATAGCCTTGGAAAAAGCCAACCCATAGATAGCAAAAGGTAGGGAATTGTAAAAACATAAAGCCAAAATCATTGACGATAGTCCAGGCTTCATTTGATACTCTCTTTTGCTCTAGTTGAGGATCAAAAAGACATAAAAATACCATGAAGAAGGTGTCATTTACCCTCCTAAAGTGATGGATTGATCATTTTAGTGTTAGCTAAGGGTAATATTGATAGACAGGGGTGGTCCTTCTATCTCCTTTTGTCGTCAAACCTAGAAAGGTTCGCATTGAAGCTGCAATGTATATGAAGTACGAAGTCATATAGAACATCAAAGTAGTAGACACTTTGGTCAATTGCTCATGAAGAAAATTACTGATCAATTCACCCCAAAAGATGACTTGTTTCTCTTAGAGAATTATCTTGATAAAGGGATACATCCATTCATGGAATAGAGAAGAAGATGATAGACCTCATACCCTACTAAGAAGAGTAATTAAGTTTCCAACTTCCTTTATGAAATCGCTCCTCAAAAAATTTCATGGCCATCTGGACAAGTTGGCTCTGGGAGTCTTGAGCCATCTATTGTTGATAACCTTCTTCACCTTCTCAAGATCTTTATCATATTCCTTCTAAGCCTCAATGAAGTCGATCCTCAATACATCAGTAGTAGGAGGGCACATGAAAACTTTATCAATAAATTTGGGGTCTAGTCAAATTATTATATTACCATTAGCATCTGACACTACCCTGGTCTCTTTTTATAGAATTGGGCACATTGGAAGATGAACTCAGTGTGATGTGCTACATAGGGAAAGAGGAAACTAGGTAGATATTGCTTTCAATTATTCTTTTCATTTTTGAGCTTAGATTTTTTTCCTTTGTTCTCTCCATGAACTTAGACATATCCATATGGATGATATTTGTGTCTCTAATGTTGTCGACATTAAAAGTGATCGAGGTGATTGGGGAAATTCCTTGATACTGATACTTCATTGTGTTTGACTTCTTTAAAGAAGCTTTAGTCATTAGGACGAGCCTTGGTTAAGAGTACATTGATGAAGGAGGATCACTGGGAGGAACTGTGATAAGAGTCATGATCGTGCAATTAGGGAAAAATTGGCAATCTAGAGAACTTGCACGTTAGGTGATCATGACCAGGGAAGTGCACTTGAAAGGGTTGAGGTGTAGGCAGGTTGGAAAATGGGAGGAAGAGGGAGTAGGCACAAAAAAGGAAAAAAATGAAAATTCCTTAGATTTAGAGAAAAATAGAGAAAAAGGATGTAGGGGTGGCAAAAAATGCCGCCCTTGCATGTGGAATGGGTCTGCATGCATAGGCGGCAAAAATTGCCACCCCTGTATGATAGAGTGAAAAAGAGATGCATCAGTGGTAGTTTCTAGTGCCAATGCATGTCAGATGGGAGGTACATGTAAGGGTAGCAAAAATTACCACCCTTGCACTTGTTAGCAAGGTCAAGTGTAACAAGTGAATTTTTTGCCACCCTTGCACCTAAATCAAGTCAGGGTGCATCAACGGAAAAAATTACCACTGGTACATGGCTCTCAAAATCAAGGTGTTAGGGTGGCAAAAATTAGCACCCTTACATGGGTAAGAAATTGGGAAGGAAATGAGAGGGTGGTGAAATTTACCGCCCTAACACAGGGAAAAAGAAGAAAGAGAAGGTCAAGCGGGAAGGAAGGGAAGAGGAGGGTCGACGTACGGTGGAGGGAGAAAAACGCCTCAACAAGCAAGAAAAAGGAAAAAATAAAAAGAAAACTAACCAAGGAAGAGAAAGAGGAAAGAAAAATAAAATAAAATGCAAAAATAAAGACCTACCTAGAAAATAAAGCATGATGAGGGCTTGAATCCAAGGAAAACACACTTTTTCCCACTTGCTGGATCATCCAAAGGCAGAGGGTAGGAGAAGGATTAGAAGAAATGAGGTAGAAAGGGAAAAAAAGAGATTAAATGGGGTGAAAATCACCCTTAACCACTCAATGCATGTGGCCATAAATGCCATGTGTGAAAATTGAGGCAGTGTAAGGGCAGCAAAAATTGCCGCTCTTACATTGGAGTTTGAAATATGTAAGGGGGACAAATTTCACCGCTCTTGCATGGGAGGGAAGAAACATATGCTAAGGCAGCAAAAATTTCCACATTTGCATGTTAGATGCAAGTGTGGTGAAATTTTTTGCCTTTGCATGGAATGAAACAAAAGATGCATTAGCAACAGAAAATGCTGCCCTTACATGAAAATCCAACAAAAGACTAACTCTAAGAAACAAAAAATGTGTCCCCTAGTCACATCGAGATTGTAATATTTTTTGTGTTTTGGGGAAAACGTAATAAAGGAATGTTATGAACTTAGAAAGATGCCAGGTGAGCAAATGTGAGAACAAGAAAAACTTGTCTCAAAAAATGAACTTAGAGAGAAAAATATGAAATAGACAAGTTTCATAGGGGTTGTTCCAAAAATGAGTGTAGCTAATTTTGGGAACAATAGCTAGCTCCTATTGCGGAAATTTCATTGATCAAGCTGATTGATGGGAGTATAAACTAGTCTCTAAGTGCCTTCATCCAAGCCATTGGGCTACGGAGTCAAGCCAAAAAGCAAAAGACATGAAAAACAAAAAAAAAAACATAAAAACTATACATATGTACAAATGAACTCATCTAAAACTTCAAGGATTGAAGTGCTTCAGATGCTGCCCACTGTGAGGCAGTGAGAACGATACCCTATCTTGATAATCTAGCAAGTAGCTATTCTCACCATAGACTTGATGAATAGTGAATGAACCTCTCCACAAAGAATCAAATTTACCATGCATTTCTTTTGGTTCTCTCTTCTCGTCCCACAACAAGAATTGATCACCAGTTTGCAAATCACGAACCTTGGACCTCTTCTCAAAAAGTTTCTTCACTTGATTCTGATGTGCAATAATCGAATCCACCACCATGGTTTGATACTCATTCAATTTGGTTAGACACATGATCCTCTTGTCAATTGAATTTTTGAAGGTTGAATCTTTGATTTCCTTGGCTAACCTTAGCGCTGTTAGTTCTAGAGTGATGGGTATCTCTGCATTCAAGCCATATAGAAGTTGAAAAAGTGACATGCCTATGGCCCTCTTTTGTGTAATCCTATCCACCCATAAAGCATCAATCAATGCTTTGTGCCAAGTTTGTTGATTATCATCTACCAATTTCTTGATAATAGTAACCAGGTTCTTATTGCTCGATTCTGCTTAGCCATTCCCTTGTGGAAAATAATTAGAAGTATGGGATAGGGTAATTCCATAATAGAAGCAAAATTGAGTAATCTCATGTGAAGATAAATAGGTTGCATTATCTATTACAATTTTAAGTGGAACTCTAAATCGGGAGATAATATTTTCCTTAAGAAAGTTACACACCACTTTTGAAGTAGCATGCTTAGTTGGGATGGCTTCCACCTATTTGATAAAGTAGTTAGTTATCATGAGGACATAATCATGTCTGGCACTTGAAGATGGGTTAACTATGCCAATGAAGTCAATACCTCACTGTTGAAGAGGCTCTTTGATTACTACTGGCTTGAGGGGTAACATAGCCAGTTTAAGCTTTTTGACAAACTATTGGCACAATTCACATCTATGCACCCATTTATAAGCATTTTGTAACAACGTAGGCCAAGAATACCTTGCTCGTAGGATTTTATGGACTATTACTGGTGTGAAAAAATGTCCTCCATAGGCCAAATTGTGGAAAGACTCCAAAAGTTTATCTTGTTGCACCTTATTGATGCAACGAAGAAATACCCCATCAAGGCTTCTTTTATACAAATCATTATCCCACAAAACATAGCTAGTAGCCTTTAGTTTAACATTCTATTTTTATTTTTAGGAGAGATGAGCCAGACACTCACCATAGGTTAGAAAATGGGCAATGTCAGAATACCACTCATCAGTAGTGGTAATGAAGAGGACTATAGACACATCTCCAATCTTTATTTCTTCTTTTTTGCTTCCTTAGGGATATTGTCAGCAATCAACTGGAAAATACCTTTTCCCTCCATGAGTTTGGCAGGTTTGATGTCGAGATCAAACTCCTAAATTTTGGCAATCCAATTACCCCTCTTTGTACCAAACTCTTGTTGAGTCAAAATGGACTTCACCATTGTATCAGGCACCAAAACCATAGTGTGTGAATTCAAAATATAAAACTTGAAATGGTTAGCTACTTTGACCACCACATAAGCATGCTTCTCCATGTTTGAATATTTTAGCACGTGAGCTTTAAGAGGGCAGCTCATGAAAGAAATAGGAGATTCCACACCTTCTTGGTTTTGTTGAACCAAAATAGTTGAAAGTGTATGTTTAGAAGCATAATTGTATATTTTGAAGTCTTTGGTGTAGTTTGGACAAACTAGAATTGGTGCACAAGTGATTCCTTCTTTGATATCTTCAAACATTGATTTTCCCTCTGTAGTCCACTTGAAGGTGGCTTTGCCCTTCATCATATTGACAATGTGGCAAGTTTTCTCAGCAAACTCAGGGATGAACCTTCATAAAAAATTCATGTTTCTGAAGAAAGAGTGAACCACAGTCTTACTGGTAGGTAGAGTAAGCTCTTTAATGGACTTGACCCTTTTGAAGTCAATTTTTATACCTTCTTGAGACACAATGTGCCCAAGAACTTTCCCTTTCGTCACCCCAAAAATAGATTTTTTGGGATTCAGAGAAATACCATTCTGATGACAGTGTTCTAGCACTTGTTGTAAATGGTGTACATGGTCAGAATGATGCTTAGAAAATACTATTAAATCATCTAAGTATACTATAATGAACTTACCTATTTCATCTTTTAAAGTGAGGTCCATTACTCTCTAAAATGTGGCACCTGCATTTATTAGACTAAAAGGCATTCTTTGATAAGCGAAGGTGCCCCAAGGTGTGGTGAAAGTAGTTTTATGCTGGTCTACTCTTTTAACTTCAACTTGATTATACCCCGAGAAACCATCCAGTGTTGATAACATCTCTGAACCTGTCACCATCTGTAGAACTTGATCCATGATAGGGAGAGGGTAGTTATCTTTTAAAGATGATTGATTCAAGTTTCTAAAATCCACACAGATTCAAATTTTTCTATTCTTATTCCTTACAGGAACTATGTTTGTAATTCATGTAGAATGATGGATTGGGAAGATTATCTTGGCATTTAGTATCTTTTATATTTTAGATAGAATAGTCCCTGATATGTTTGGGTTATACTGTCTAGATTTTTGCTTTTAAGGCACTAAATTACTTTTGAGAGGAATGTAATGGCAGATTTCTTCAAGTTTGAGTGACTTCAAATCATCATAGGAGTAAGTTAAGACATCTATATACTAGCAAAGTAGAGTCGTGAACTTGAATTTCTCTTTGAGAGTGAAACATTTTTTAATTTTTACCATCTTAGGATCTCCCTTGGTTCCCAGATTTACTTGATCAAACTCTTGAGAGGAGCTTGAATCCATTTACTGTTGTTTAATAAATTTGTCATGGTTATCAAAAAAATTTTCTAGGGAAACTAGGCCTTTAGAAATCTTATTATCTCTAAGTTGTAGGAACTCCTCACCTTCATCTGTATTTGATTCAAAAGCTGGCTCACACTTTTGAGGTTCACTGCCTTCAAAATGTAGCTATTCAAAGCTATTTTTTTGCTCCAGGAAGGCAATGATTTGATTGTCATTATTGAATACTTACCAATGATTGGCATTATTAGGTACACTTGGTTGAAAGACCTATTCAATAGTGTACTTATTTCCTTTAAAGTCTGGGTGGGGGACCAAGAGAGTGGCTAAAATAGCCAATGCATCAGTCCGGTCATTGAATTCTCTCATAATGGTAGAGATGTTGAAAGCATTAAAGTTTTCAATTTTGTCCCAGACTAGATTGTAGTAGTGGCACAGTCTTTCATTCTTGGTTTGATAAAGGTTTCTTACCTAACAAACCACCAATTTGGCATCTCCTTTAGCATGAAGGAGTTTGATGCCTTTTTCTCTAGCAGCTTGAAATCCAAGCAACATGGACTCATACTTAGCTGTGTTGTTGGTGTTGCTAAACTACAACTCATAGGATGAATACAAAATATCTTCTTGAGGAGATACCAACACAATTTTAGCTCCTAAACTAGTAGAAGAGTAGCTGCCATCAAATTCTAGAATCCATACCTCACTAGACACTGCTTTTTCTTTGAAAACTCCATTTGGAGGAAGAGATTCTTCCATACTTTCATTGTGCTTCACCAATTATCCTACTATTCTAGTTGAATACATTTTCAAGTTGTTACTTGTAGGAGTTTCATTAGATGCCTCATGAACTTCATCTAGTAGTTACCCATGCCTGAAGACTCAAATAAAATTTGAGCTTTGGGTGCTGATGATTGGGTGACTATATATTTTTCTTCTTTTTTAAGAACCAATCTCTTCATAACACCTTTGACTGGGATCCTTACCTTAGACAAGTCCATGCTTAGCTCACCACCAACATCCTTACAAAAAAATTTCCGAAGAAGGATGTTGTAAGAGGCTGGAACATCAGCTACTAGAACCGTCATTTTTATCCTCTTTTTTAGAAAAGCTGTGAATGCAAATTGGGCATCTTTTATTTGATCAAGGAGTGGGACTTGCTTATTTTCCATAGAAAAAACACCTCCCAAAAGTCTTAGTCAAAGTTAGACCAAGGGAATCTGGCACCTTGGCAAGCATAACATTATCAAAAGCTCCAGAGTCTATTATGTAATTACTCAATTTATAACCATTTATCAATAGGGAAACATAAAAAGGTTCTATTTTTTTGGGAGAAATAGGAGGAGTCATGACAAGATTATTTTGGGTGGATTTATCCTTAGAGAAATCATGAGTTGCCTTTAAAAAATTTTGTCTTATGGGAACAAATTTATTTTTTACATATTCTGCCAACCTATCAAACTATTCAAGATTGGCTCATAAATACTCAATCTCAATCATTTGAATCTTAGTCTTTCTGGTGTGATCAATTATACCAAATAATTGAAATGAATTAGAGACAAAGGAAGAGGGCCCATCATTTTGATCTTTAGTGGTTGTGGCACTGGTCTGAGAAATAGAAGTGGAAGGTATGGGATGGTTTGAGGTACTTACTTTTTTCTAATTACCTGATCCTTTGGTTGGAGAGGCAATGAAGTCCCTCATTTAGCGATAGAGACTACCGATTGAGGTTCTTCTCTTACTTTTTCTTTGTCAGCTTGTTGAGCTAACTGGTTTTGAGATCTGGTAAAAATAACATAGGATCCATCAAACACTTCTCCCTTACTTCCAGTTTCATCCTGGTAATCTAGGAAACCAATATTGGAGTCACCAGCTAATTCTTCTTCTTATTCTTCAAAGAGATTAGTGTCATCTTGTTGGTCCAACTTAGGTTGGAGTAAGAAATCATGTTCAGCTTCTAGGTAACTAATTGTTGAATTAGCAGGTGCCACTTCAATGGCAAGCTTCCCATGTGGGGGAGGTAGGTGATTTGGTTGCCCTTAGTTTCTAGTAGCATTACCTTGATATGACTGGTTCTAAAATGTTCTTCTTGGCATATCTTGATAGGTAGGAGTAGACATACCTTAGGCCATTAGTCTTTTCAAAGCTAGTAGTTCATTCATTAATTTTTGCACTATAGGATCTGTGGTGCTTGTAGAAGAACTTTCAGCAGATGAAGAAAATTTATTTTTACTAGAGTATTTTCTAATCTTCCCTACCAAGATAAGATCATCCTCAATCTTAGTAGCTAAATTTTGAGCCATAGTGAAATCCATAGGGCTAGCCCACCTCAAAATAAAACTTACTTTAAGAAGTTGCGAGTTGATGAAAAAACACTTGAGATTCTCTAGTGTTGGCTAAGCGATCATAGGAATCTGGTTCCTCAGCTTATTGAATTTTTCTATGAAATCCCTCATGGGCTCATGGGGTTCCTTCTTCATCTACATAAACTGAGCCAACAAGGCATGTGCATCTTCAACAGGTTTGAACCTAACCTCAAACTTAGATTTGAGTGTATTCCAATCAGTTATAATTTGAGCTTAGAGGCGGTAAAAGCAATTTGCAGTGGCACCTTGCAAAGTTTTTATAAAAAGTCTCACTACCACATCTTCATATTCCACACCTATTACACCACATGCTATAGAGAAGGTAGCAATATGCTCATTAAAATGAACCTTCACATTGCCATAGAATTTAGGAAAATTCTTTCTCTAACTATGAGGTAGTTCATGTAAAGGTGGGGTTAGATTGAGAGGACCAAAATAATTGTCCCATAAACCTTGGGCCATTATGATAGGATGATTAAATGGCAGGATAACAAATCTTGGTGGGGTCAATAAAGATAAAACCTTACTAGTATTGAGACTAGAAGCTTTACCAAGTATGGGAGATCTAGCATTGGTAGGAGGAAAACTCCTGGTTCACTGAAGGCGAGATTGTGGAGGAGAAATTTCAAAATTAGTTTGTCACACCAACTCGAATACGGGATCAACAATACCTTGAGCTCTCTAGCTTCACGTGTACGGTGGATCTGCTAGAGTGTAAAATGAAAAGGAACTAGAGATGCTTCAAGTTGAAGCTTGAGGCTTCAAAATGCATGTTCATAGTCTGTAGCAGAGTCACCAAAAGCTATTGGGTGAATATTTTATCGTCAACTAACTGATGACAAAATGGGTATATCAACTACAGTACAATGAGATTTATACAACAAAAAGTATGGGTTTACCACATTGTAATGAGATAAATCTCTCCTCTAATCAAGGGAAGGTTCTCTTTGATCACCTATATTCTATATATGTATATAAATAAGTAGAAAATAATACTCAGGGTAGGATAACATCATCCATCTCTCTTTTTTCAAAGATGATGTTCATAGGACAAAAGAGAGATCTTGATTGATGACTGAAAGCATTCTTCTTTCAAAAATGGTATTCAACAATTAGCAAAAAATCCCCTGAAGTAGTAACTAGGTCCATAAGAAAACCCATGAAAGCACAAAGTCTTCTGTTTCCTCCTTCACTGATTCAAAGCACACATAACAATAGAGTGAAGCAAAGCCTAAAGTCTTCACCTAAAACTACAACAGATAAAAAGATCACCAAGATAAAAGTAGCTCAAAGTCTTTCTTTTATCCTTTAGAATTGTCTTTAGATAATTTCAATACACACACTTTGCTTATTAAATCAAATAGATGAGAGATTATCAGGAAAGAAAACATAAGAACTTTTCCTAAGTAACACAAATTACTTCAATACAAAGTCTGAAATTAATATGTTTCTCATTCATTCAACAAAATATGATTTACAAACTGAGCACAAAGTCTCAAGAAGTGTCTCAATTTTGGTAGAGTTTTTGCTCTCAATTATCTAAAGATATTTACAAAAGAGGTTCCCTCTATATATATAGGAAAAAACCTTCAAAATTGGAAAAAGATTAAAATATTGAAACCCTGGTCAAAGATGAGTCAGCATTGACTTTGGAAAATTTTCTAGATTTTTACATGTAATTACATATTACAAAAGTGCATGTACTTTCACATGAAAAAAGTACATATGTGAATGTCTCAAGTCAATTACAAAGTACATGAGAAGAATGAAGAAGAGAGAATAGAGGAATAATTCAATTCTTGCTACCAGACTTCCTCAAATGAGCATCATACATGGTGATAGATGCCTGTATTCCTATACTGTCTAGTGCAATGGTATTCTTGAAGATTACTTTAGCTCTGATTGTAGCATCCTTCACTATTGTGATGGATTTTGCATGACTAGTTAACCTAGTTCTTAGATTATCCAGAGTTAACTGAGTATCTAAAATATTATCCATAGAAGTCATTGAAAATTCTTTCTCTTCGAATTCCCTTTAGATCATACCTTTGAATTCTTGAATCATTTCCTCTACTGAAAGAAAGATTATCTCGAGAGGTGAGTCCGCAAGGCAATTCCTCCTATCTATTCAACAAGCTAGTGTCACTTTTTTCACTAACGTCCTTGGAAGATTTGAGGTCATCGATCAGCTCCTTAAGTACCTAGATTTTGTATATTAGTGATTCTTTGATTTCAACATATGAATCTTTATTGGCAATGATGCTGATATATATCAAGGTGTATTTCTTCAGATCTTTCATCTCTACCCACTTGCTAAGATATTTGTTTGTGCTATCAATATCTTGAGAAATAAGAGAAATGAGGTCTTCCAACTCTATCCTCATTTTTTTCATTTTATCTGTCTTCTCAGCAACCTCTGTAAGCAAGGAAATTCTTCATGTATGCATCTTTTCTATGTAATCTTCAAGTAATTTTCGTTTCATGTAGGTCCTCTACTTTCTGGATAATAGGATCATCTATGGAAAAGGCCTCCAGAGTTGCTGCCTCTGGGGCAAAAGTGAATTTCCTGACTACCACAGTCAATTGTTCTGCCTTTGCCTTGTAATTATCTTTCATCTCTCTCTCTCTCTGTTAAATTTTTGGACCATGATATCCATTGCAGACTGCAGATCACTCTTTACACCCTTGTGATTTACTTTCCCCAACTCAACATGAGAAATGGAGTAGCTGCTCATGTCAAAATTTTCTAGGCTTACATCTTGTGGAGGTTTGGCTATCTCCATAAATTTCTACCTCTCTTCCTCAACTATTTTTGAAAGGATCCTTGGCTTCTTGGGGGTCTTAGCTTTCACTGGTACTATTTTGTTAAAATCAAAGTCATCTACAGAGATGGCTTGCTTTTTTATTTTAGGTGTGAAAGTTGATAACCAAGGTGGGAGAGCAAAAGCACTTATTGTAGAAACAGTCCCTGTAGCTAGGTTTACTGGGGTAACATCTACACTACTAGTGGGAACAACAGGTGTAGTGGGTGTAACAGGTGAAACTTTATCAGCCACTAGCTGGTCGATCGTAGAACCATCTCTAATATTGAAAGAAGGAGATGAGAGACTAGGGATAGATCTTGATGATCGAAGAACATCTCCAAAAGTGCCTTGAGGGTCACCAAAAATAAATCCAGAAGGAGAGGTGGCTCCAGAGGAAGGAATGCTGATGCGAGAATGAGGCAAAAGAGCTGCCATAGGGGATTGGGGTGGTGAAGAAGAAACCCCTGCAACTAGTTGTGCCCCCTCTTTTGGAGATAGAGTTTTTGTTCCCTATTGCTCTAAAGGCCTACCATCTATTTCCATCTGTTTAGTCACCTATTCTTGGTGCTTTGTTCTCCAACCCCCATAGCTATTGATTCTGGCTTTTTCTCAGCAACTTTTGATTTCTTTGCCATAAAAATGATCCTAGGCTTGTGAGGCCTAGAAAGAGAAGGAATGTCACCTTTGTTCTTGGTTCTATTTCTACTCTCTTCCTTGTTTCCTCTTAGAATTCAACCTCTGATCTTGTGATGAATTTCTTCAATGTGATTCCTTTGGTCACTAGCCAATCATTGGTGTTAGCCAATATTGGTTTGAATCTCATCCTTAAACAGGTCAACTCCTTTTGGGACCATTTAATTGGAAGAAGAGGGGAGTTAGCGACTTTTTCAGCTAGGTATCTACTATTAATTAGCTCTTTGTCATCTATCAGATTTGGAAGAATATTAGTGAGCCCTAGATATTCAATTTGCTCCAGAGACAGTTTATTGTAGTCTATTCGTCTGATATCTTCTACTGTTCTCAAGTCTATCTAGATATCTTCAATCATGGGCTCATGAAACTGAGTCTTCCTTCTGATCATGTCCTTAACACCCCTGTAATCAAAATTGGATCTTCTTTTAAACTGCTTCATAGTGACCAATTGCATTTTGATTTCCATTACCCTTGCTTTGGCGATAGTCAAAACTGAATATCTACCAATTTCTATTGAGAACCTAAAACATTGTTTCTTATGTTTCATTTATTTATTATGTATGACAATAATCTATCTACATAGCTCCATTAGGACTAATTTGTAAGAAGGAGATCTAGGGAGCATGTAGGGATAGTCTTGGAAAAAGCCAACCCGTAAATAGTAAAAGGTAGGGAATTGTAAAAACATGCAGCCAAAATCATTGATGGCAGTTTAGGCTTCATCTGATACTCTCTTTTTCTCTAGTTGAGGATCGAAAAGACACAAAAATACCACAAAGAAGGCATCATTTACCCTCCTAAAGTGATGGATTGATCCTTTTAGTGTCAGCTGAGGGTAATATTGATAGATAGGGGTGGTCCTTCTATCTTCTTCTATCGTCAAACCTAGAAAGGTTCACATTGAAGCTGTAATGTATACTAAGTATGAAGTTATATAGAACATCAAAGTAGTAGACACTTTGGTCAATTGCTCATGAAGAAAATTACTGATCTATTCACCCCAAAAGATGACTTGTTTTCCTTAGAGAATTATCTTGATAAAGGGATACATCTATTCATGGAATAAAGAAGAAGATGGTAGATATCGTACTCTACTGAGAAGAGTAATTAAGTCACCAAATTCCTCTATGAAATCGCTCCTAAAAAATTTTTGTGGCCATCTGGACAAGTTGGCTTTGGGAGTCTTGAGCCATCTATTGTTGATAACCTTCTTCATCTTCTCAGAATCTTTATCATATTCCTTCTGAGCCTTGATGAAGTAAATACTTAATATGTCAGTAGTAGGAGGGCACATGAAAAATTTATCAATAAATTTGAGGTCTAGTCAAATTATTATGTTGTCACTAGCATCTGACACTACCCTGGTCTCTTTGTTATAGAATTGGGTGCACTAGAGGATGAACTCAGTGTGATGTGCTACCACAGGGAAAGAGGAGACTAGGTGGATGTTGCTTTCAATTATTATTTTCATCTCTGAGCTCAAATTTTTCACCTTGGTTCTCTCCACAAACTCAGACATATCCACGTGGTTGATCTTTGTGTCTCTAATGTCATCGACATTAGAAGTGACCGAGGTGATTGGGAAAATACCTTGATACTGATACTTCATTGCCTTCAACTTCTTTGGAGAAGCTTCAATCATTAGGATGAGCCTTGGTTGAGAGTCCATTAATGAAGGAGGATCGCTGGAAGGAATTGGGATAAGAGTCATGATTGTGTAATTAGAGAAAAATTGGTAATCTGGAGAACTTGCACATCAAGTGATCATGACTAGAGAATTGTGCTTGAAAGGGCCGAGGTGTAGGTAGGTTGGAAAATGAGAGGAAAGATGGAGTGGGCATAAAAAAAGTTAATAAATGAAAATTCCATGGAGTTAGAGAAAAATGGAGAAAAAGGATGTAAGGGCAGCAAAAAATGCCGCCCTTGCATGTGGAATGGGTCTGCATGCATAGGTGGCAAAAATTGTCACCCCTACATGACAGAGTGAAAAAGAGATGCATCAGTAGTAGTTTTTATTGATGATGCATGTCAGATGGGAGGAACATGAAAGGGCAGAAATTATCACTACCCTTGCACTGATTAGCAAGCTCAGGTGTAACGATGGCATTTTTTGCTGCCCTTTCACCTAAATCAGGTGAAGGTGCAGCAGTGGCAAAAATTGTTGCTGATACATGGCTCTCAAAATCAAGGTGTTATGTGGCAAAAATCACCACCCTTACACGGGTAAGAAATTGGGAAGGAAATGGGAGTGTGGTGAAATTCACCACCCTAACATGGGGAAAAAGAAGAAAGAGAAGGCTGAGCGGGAAGGAAGGGAAGAGGAGGGTTGAGGTGCGGTGGAGGGAGAAAAATGCCTCAACAGGCAAGAAAACGGAAAAAATAAAAAGAAAAATAACCAAGGAAGAGAAAGAGGAAATAAAAACAAAATGAAACACAAAAACAAAGACCTACCTGGAAAATAATGTGTGATGAGGGCTTGAATTTGATGAAAACACGCTTCTTCCCACTTGTTGGATATTTCAAAGGCAGAGGGCAGGAGGAGGATTAGAAGAAATGAGGTAAAAAGGGGAAAAAAGATATTAAATGGGGAAAAAATCACCCCAACCACTAGATGCATGTGGCCATAAATGCCACACGTGAAAACTGAGGCAGTGTAGGGGTGGTAAAAATCGTCACTCCTACACTGGAGTTTGAAAGATATGCAGGGGTGGTGAATTTAACCGCTCCTACATGGGAGGGAAGAAACATATGATAAGGCAGTGAAAATTACCATCTTTGCATGTTAGATGAAAGGGTGGTCAAAAATTCCAAATTTTCATGGAATGAAACAAAAGATGCATTGGCGGCAAAAAATGCCACCCTTGCATGAAAATCCAATAAAAGACTAACTCTGAGAAATAGAAAATTTGTCCCCTAGTTGCATCAAGATTGTAACAATTTTCATGTTTTAGAAAAAACATAATAATGGAATGTTATGAACTTTGAATTATGTCAGGTGAGAAAATGTGAGAACAAGAAAAACTTGTCTCAAAAAATGAACTTAGAGAGAAAAATATGAAATAGACAAGTTTCGTAGGGGTTGTTCCAAAAATGAGCGTAGCTGATTTTGGGAACAACACACCTTATCACTTGGGGGCAACCCTCTTACCATTTTATCCAATATATCAAACCAATCATTATCCTAATCAATAATTATTCTATCATATCCCATTCTACCATATCATTCCTATCTTGACCAAACATGTTTTGAATCCTATCAACTTAGCCCATTTAACCTTGGTTCATCCATTAGTTTCATGTTTTTAGCATAAAAAATCATATCAATTTTAGAACTTATTTACAAAATTTTAGATAGAGGTAGTATATTGGATCAATATGATAGAATTTTTGGCAATTTCATCCTTTGTTTCTTATTCCCTTCTTATCAAGTTTGTTTATGTGACCCTGATTATATCACCTACTGGGGCAAATCTATGTTCACCAATCTTGATACTAATTATATCACCTACTAGAGAAAATTGGTATCATTGATCTATTAGTTGTATCTTAGTTATAAATTCTTATAGGCAAACTAGAGGTAATGTTTGTTTATTGTGACTTGACATATCACCTAGTCATTCCTATGCCATATTATGCCATCATACCAACTATGCCTATTTTGTTTGAATTAGATATTACACTAGTCAGATTCCTCCATTGTGAGGTGAACTACTATGAACTAAAACTATTTTCAGACTATGTGGGTCATGTTTGATTCACATTGAGGTCAACTCAGTCTTCCTTCAACCATACTCTCACCATTCTGTGAGCATCATTTCAAGTTGTAAAGCTCTCACTATTTTGCAAGAATAATTTCAAGTTCGCATGCTCTCTCCATTTTGTGAGCAAATTCAGCTATGGTCTCACCATTTTATGAGCATCATTTCAAGTTATAATTCTCTCACCATTTTTTAAGATTGGAATATTTTAGTGTCTTTTCATTCTCTATTGAGTTGAGATGCTTCAAAAATTCCAAAAACATTAAAAAATAATTTAGAAAAACTAAAAACATTGACCAATTCTTTGCCTTAAGGATTATGGGAACCCTCATTAAGTCATAAACAAATCACTTATTCTTTAGTTTCTCCATCATTTTTATCCTTTTATCTAATGCTATCATCATTTTATGAGTTCATCCCTATTATTCTATCACATCCATCATATTTTCTACAAATCATCATTTTCTTCCCATTTCCTGAGAAAACTACATTTGGTCTAAAGTTTTATTGGATCATCATATCCATGGAACTATGTATGAATTTTCCATTTGCCTAGTGCATATGAAGATAGCTTGGCCACATATTTTGTTTAATCTATTCCTCCATCTTGTTTGTTTATTCAGTTATTGCCTAGTTTCTAGGGGAAATGTTTGTCATGTTATTTATACTAACTTAGGGACTAACACTTATTTGTTTGTATCGATTATTTTTTTATTTTTTTATTTTTTTTGTTTGTTTTATTTTAGCATTATGGCCTAGATTCAATCTATGTGTATTCATTAGGTGATCCCTTGCACATTATTCTTGAATCTATCCATATTCAAATCTCTACATTGTCATCATGGTTTTTATCATTGGTGCAATTATTTTCCATTGAGTATTAGATATCGGGAGTCAATACTTATGCACATTTTTGAAAAGCCCCCATGGTGTTCTATCATGATTCCTACCATCAAATGCTATATCAAAAATTAGCTTTGAGAGGTCTACAACATCAATGCAACATCACCATCTCCTCAACACCGACATCAATAATGATCTCAATCCAATCCCAATCATATCCCAAATAAATTAATTATGTAATGAAATATTTTTAACCTTTCTTAGTTCAGAGGAGTGTCTCCCTACTAGCAAGTTATTCCAATTCATCTTTATCCTTTGTATCAAATTATCACTCATCAACCATCAATCATGTTTTTCATAATCACGGTATAGTGCATTAGCATTATACACCATCCCACATGCATTCTCAATGATTATTTCACCTGCTGGGGTAAATCATTATGCTATCACCAATTTTACTTTTGTGTTTATCTATCTTAACTAGGGCAGCTCCATCTTCTCAATGATTATATCTCTTGCTTGGGCAAATCATTGTGTTATCATACCATGTTGCCACTATCAGGGTACAATGCTTATAACCACCTTTGAACAAACTATTGTACACCATCCCACTTGTATTTATAAATTATTTTCCCCAACTTTGGGTGAATAAATGTGTTATCACCCCATCATCTTCATTTGTTTAGTCCCTTCATTTCACTTGTTTCTTTCAAGGGATCATTTGCCAACCCACTTGCCAACCACTTCCTTGAGGAGGAAACTATAGTTTAATAATTACCATTGTAGTTGTAAGCATAAAAAAAATTTATTCTTTGTAAAGATGTTACTATGCTTAGAACTTACAACATCTTCTCAAATAGGGGCAAACTGTAAACATGTAAATTTGGCCACCAATGGCTTTACATCAGACTATTAGACCAATTCTTACCAATCATCAAACATTTAATATAAATATTTATATTAGTCTCAAATTTATCTTTATAACTTTATATTAAATCAAATTTTCCTATTAAATCAATTAAACAAGGAAAATACAGACATTGAATTAATCAAAATCAAACAAATGACCAAATGCCTAAAAAGAATTAATTAACTTTCACATCATATCAAAATTATTTAGAAAGTTAAATCAATTTCAAATCCTAATTGAGTTCACCCATGAGCTAATAAATCAATTAAATTAATTATTAAAAAGGAACTTTAAGAGCATCATAGAACATTCTAGAATACACTCATTACCTTTATGAGTTGTCACTTTTAGAAAACATCTAAGAGAATATTTTAGGAATATGCCAAACTCAACCATGGTTATATTTAACCCATTTCAAGGGATTTAAAAGCCTATAAATTAAGCCTAGAGCTCTTCATTTCGGGAGCTCAATCAAAGTAGAGTTATAATGTAGAAATAGATTCATGAAGCTAAAAACCTAGTGTTATAATGTTGAAATTGAGCCAAGCCATATTAATCAAGCCAAACATTTAACAATGATGCATAGAGGAGATGATGTTATCCACATGTCATTGATGAAGACTTCTTATGCATAATTCAAGCAAGCCAAATGAAGAAATCATTTGGAGCTCTCAAGGAAGGTAAAGATTATTGTTCTTTACATTTTAGTTGGGGTTTCAATTGTTATTTATTCATTAAGCTTCCCCTAAGATTTAGGCTTAGAGTTGTTAGTATGTTAATTTGTTGATTCCATGTTTTTATGGACTAACACTTGATCTAATCTCCTCTCTTTTTCAAAGTCTTTGATCATAGGAGGGAGGCAATTATTATGAAATTGAAGATATCCTACTATGACAGGGCTATTTGGGATAAAACCAACAACATTTAAAGTCTGATATAGATGGTATGAAGGTATAAAAATGCATTTTGACAAGGATGAAGGGAAATGACATATTTTTCATGATAGATTGACATATTAGAGCATTCAAACAAGGAACAATCAAGTCTACCTTTTCAATAATAAGCACATACTAGCAGAGTCATCAAGTGATTAGATTAATTCAAAAGAATGAAAAAGACCAAGAATATCACCTAAATCCTGATCTTTGATAATATTTAAGTGTTTGGATTACTTATACTAGTAGATTTGATCTTTAGAGTCACCATGGTGTTGAATAAACTACCCTAAATGACAAAATGAAATGAAGAGCACACCAAAACTCTATAATGGATGATGTAAGGATCATCACACCATATAGCACTGGGCATGATGGAAACTATTGTCATTCAAAATTTTCACCCATGGATGCTTCATGGCACATGGGTGCTTCGTAATGGGGTTACTGGTGTAGACGTATTGTGAGAGGCACAAAAGTATATGGTGCTGGACATGGAAGTATTATAGCTCAACTACATGCATGATCATTCGTTAACTTGTCACAATGATGGGAATGTCCCTAAAGTGTGGGACCCTTATGCTCCTTGAGATGAGCCTCTAAAGTAGGCTAGATTACTCCTATTCTAAGCTCATCTAGTTTAAGATTGATACATAGGCCTAAAGATCAAAAAGGTAATATACTACTAATTTAAACCTTAAATCTTTGAGGAAAAGGGAAGGAGAAGGTAAAAAATGTTGAAACATAAAAGAGGCTATGTGCTCAAAATAGAGAGAGTGCTCCTACTACCATAAACACAATACAAACCTTTGAAGACAAGATGACATCACATAAATTCTATCAAGGATACGCCAAATACATAAGTGATTTGCATGGAGGCATGGGAATGTAATGCCATGATGAGAGGGATGATAAATGGTCTATAGAAAATATCAACATAGACCCTAGTGTGCACATAATATGACCTATAAGTGAGTTTTGAGTTCAATGAAGAGTTTATGGGAATGGATAATGATGAGATGAGTAAACATCACCTAAAGTCAAGGATCAACAAACACAACTAAAACACAAATCATTAAAATGATAGGAGGTGAACTTAATTCTCATTAGTTTTCAAGATTTAGCCAATATAATTGCTCATGGAGGGAAAATTTTAGTAGTGTGAGGTTGTTAAAATGTGTTGACCCTTTTAACAAGTGAAGAACTAGGATTTTATAATGAACAGGCCTATTTAATAATAAATTCACCACATGGGGTAGCAGGTATAGCTTTTAATTATTTTGCAACATCATTGTATTGATTCTTGAAGTTAGTTGAATGCTTGGATCTAGATTTGGTGTTAGGATCAATTCTGGATACACATGTGTATATGGAAATAAAAGATTTCATTAATAAGGTCAAAGGGTGGCATGAAATAATGTAATGATGTCTGGTGGCCACTTATGCATTTAATTACTGTGATGATTCCTTAAGTTCCACTCAACTACTTTTCCAACTACCTCTTTATGATCTATTACCACTTGGCAATTATCGTATAGGCTCCCTTTCAACTTGACACATAAATAATGTGTATGATGTTAAACTTGGTGTGTGCTCCTTTTTTTATATGTTACATGCATGAAGAGTTTATTTTCATTCCCTTTGGTATATAAATAATCTTATACTCATGGTACATGCGATATTCTCTTGAGGAAAGTTGTGTATAAATTTAAATTATGCCCTACAATGTTCAAGGGCATAGAAGTAGGATTCTATACAATGGAATGAGACTACATTAGATGGGCATGAAGGAGCCTTAGATAGGAGTGTGCATGAAGAAAAAATGTCTTAGGCATGTCCCTCATGATTTATGGTTACTCCTTGTGTACCTTCTTTAGTTGGCCATCTAGAATCCAATACTATGCATCTTTAGACCTATGCACCTTTTGGTTTGCACATTGAAGGAACCTACACATGAGTGTGTATCAAGAAATCTAGATGGGTGAAAACTATTATCTAGTTTTTATATAGATATAAAATTGACTATTTTGGGCTCGATGCAAGTAGGGAATGCCTACGCACATTCTAATTTTCTTGAAATGCTCTAGACCTCACAAGCATGCAACTTCTTTTAGGGTCTTAGCAAGTCCTACACTGATTGTGGGGTGACTTAGAAATTCAATAGTAACACTACATGTATGAGTTATATGGATTAAATCCTACATAATAACTTTATTATATCCAAGCTTAGAAATGAATATGTATGGCCTTGTATTTATAGCGTTAAGAATTAACTCTCACCTAAGGTGATTTAAGGTTGAGTTTAGGCTTGGAAAGGGTTCAAATTAACCCTTGATGAGTTAAAACTAACTCCAGTGAGTTAATAGTTATTAAGTAATTATTATTTGTAATTAATAAGCATGGATCTCAAAATTAGATATTTTAGGATAATTTCAAAGCGCTTGACAGCTCATAAAGGCAATGATAAAAGGCTAGGATATTTTGAATTTCCTTTTTTAGATATTAATTAATTTTAAATGGATAATTCATAGGAATTTAATCTTGTTTAGTTTTTTAATTTAGTTAGATTATTTTCTTAGCTCTTTCAATATTTTATTTAAGTGTGCAAGTGCCCCACTTAATAGGTTCATAAGCCAAATTGATAGTTGTGATGTTGCAAGGTGATTAGGGATGAATCTATGAGAGGTTATTATTGTGTATGATAGAATACCCCAAATAGGGATGCCTCGACATGATTCTGAGCTTTTATGATTGATGCATTGATTTATAAACTAGAACTTATTTTCATCCAAAAATTGTTTTCCTTTGATCCTTTTGTCAAATTACACAATTCCATAAAACATTCATGAAAATGAAACTAAATTTGACATTTTATTGTATTTTAACTAATTATGCATCCAATAGTGATTAATAAACATGACTAATCAAAATGTGGAAAAGAATACATAAAAAGAATCAACTCACAACAAGCATGTGATAATAGATTTTGATAATGCTTACATCTCTGGGTTCGCTTATAGTATGGACCGATCTATTTCCTTGAAAAGTGAGTACATGGCCAATTCCTCATGATTGTCAAATGGATACTCTAAGATTTCACACAACTCGAATAATAGAGCTTTAGAAAGTCTTGGTAAACCCATGAACAAACCTTCCACTTTACTATCACATGAATGCAATATTGCAATTATGTGGATTTACACAAAAAGTCTCAAAAATGGAATTATAAAATGGTCATAAAAAAATCATCATAGGGATTATAACATACCATTGAAATTGTCTCATAGTCTAAGACAAATCCCTAGTTTATACCGAGAAGTGTAATTCTTTCTAAGTCCTTCAAAACTTAGGATGTATGTAGAATAGTCTCTATATTAGCCATTACAAAATTTGAAAATCTTCACTTTAAGGCATCAAATGACCTCAAATATAGACACTCAACATATGGCTAGAACCTTTAGCTCTAGATCTTAGCTCTCAGTTCTGGTTATAGCTTTGGCTCTCATCTCTTAGCTCTCAGCTCTTATATCTGACTCTTCAACTCTAGCTTTGGTAATGAGAGATTTGAAACTTTTGAATGAAATGAATTGAACCTCTTACCCCTTTATATACTTGTTATGGGTCCACTTTTTTTGATTGGGATGATTATCCACAATCTATTTTAATAAATTTCATAATTATCCCATACCCAATTTTTATGGGATTTTAAATGATCCATTACATTTAAAAATATGGGGTGATAATTATTCCCCAATAAATGATGAAATATGTTTATCCCCAAATATTAAAGACTTGGGTTGAACCATATTGCCACATCATTGAGTTTGACCATAACTTTGATTGGTCATAACTTTCTCATACATACTCCATTTTTTGAATCGTAAAATGTGACAAAATGTTTACAATGAGATCTACATCAAATAACTAAATTTGAAATATTCTATGATGGTTTTTTTTTAGTTTGAACATCTTTAACTAGAACTTTCCCCAACTTCATAAGGAGTATATGAGCTCCATTTCTAAGGTTCTACATATTATTGGAAAGCTCTCACTGAGCTTTACATTATGCTAATGATCAATATACAATTTGATGACTTATATTTTGAAGTGAATTTGGATCTTCCTAGATCAATCCTCCCTAATAATAGGGATTTTGGTCCACCAAAAGTTGGTACCCAATTTGATCCTCTAAAATGCTAGTTGGTTCTAAAGAATTCTGATGGGTCTTTTTCTAATCTACTTGAGTTTTGTAACCATGCCTACAATGCTTGGAAAAATTGATTGATCACATCCTCCACAAACACTCTGCTAATACATGACCATCAATAACCTCTACATAAAACTAGGATGTGATAACTTCCTCTACTTCATGTCTTCACAAGAGCCTCTACACAAATAAACCTAGTGATCTCTTATGCTACTGCTAAATGGTCCTTTGTAACATATCAAGTATAGAACCCAAATAATAACATAGAGATAATAGAGGAAAATTATGATTCATAACTCAAAAATGTAAAAGTCCCTAAAATAATGAATGAGTTATATTTAATCTTGAAATTGCCAATAAGCTCATAATTTATCAATCTTACTACCCACTATTTCATCCTACAAGTGATGAACTACCAAAGATTGACACAATCACCAATGCAATTGAAAGATAAATTTGTTTATGTAAACAAAATATAATATTGGTTGTGACCATGTCATAATACACTACCCCATTGGGTCTTATCAATGCATCTAATCACACACATGCCACAAATAAATGCATCTCAAAATAGCAATTATTTTGTTAAAAGTATTTTAAGAAAGCTAAATCCTATCTAATAACCTGTACAACTACTACCAAATCTCCCAAGCTAATCAATGAGTTAAATTCCTTGATAATTCAATAAGAAACTCATAAATCTAAAACTAGAGATTCAAAAAATAGAGATTTTTAAAATATAAGTGTGAGAATTAAAAAATTCACATGATAAACCTATCTTGAAGTCTTCCCACAATAATATATCCAAAAATACATATATCAAAGTGAGGTAAATTTCATTTATCAACATACAACAAGAATCTCAATAATGCTTTGAAATATAAATTCATTATCAATCCACTAATCATGACAACATGAAATTAAGAAACTATTTATTAACCCTCTTAATTAGATTCTCTTGTTTAGGGTGTTCAATTTACTTAGTGGATTTACTGACATCTGTATTGGTTAATTAAACAAAAACTTCATTAATTACCTTATCAATAGGTTTATAAACCATTTTATTCTTACTGTTACTAGGATGGTGGGATGGTTGAAGTTTCCAACACTTCTTAACCCAATGTCCACTCATGTGATAATGAGTTCAAACATCCCTCTTCTTAGGTGAGGTCACCCATTTACCATTTCTCACTTTTCAAGTATAAGAATGTTTTTTAGCACCTATAATCTACTTTAGTAAAGCTTGTCTTTTCCAATGATATGTGGTACAATGGTTATTCAATCCATAAAATGTACAAGGAAAAGAATGTAACATCTTCTGAATATTAGAACCAAGTTTATTAAATGGCAATAATAAATCAGAAGTCTTAGAATTCACATTCCTATTAGTGCTTTTTCTAGTGTAATAATAAGGAGGTGGAATCTCAATATCTCTTTTACCTAATTTATTACACCACTCATCATTCCTTCACAAGGAGGAGTTCCACTTTGTTAGTGGTTTCAGATCTTAGATGTCAAAATTTTGTCCTCTTTTAGCAATGGAGGAAATCTCTCCAATATCCACTTTCTCACTAGCATAACACAATCTTGCATGGTGATATCTATGATCTACCTATATTGGGTTAGCAATACCTTAGCCATTCTTACCAAGGCCCCTTCCATCAAATCCCATTTTCAATAATAGTTTAGATCTAATGCCCTTAGTGTGTTTCTAAAAAATACCAAAAGAAATATCTGAAACATTCAAAACTACATGAAATGAATTACTAGATGAACAACTTATAGTGCACTCATCATTCATAGTGCTTGCATCTGTAGTGGAAGGTAATAAATGAGGATAATGTTTATTTTTATCTTTCATTTGTGCCAAGAGCTCATCTTTGGCTTGTAGCTCTAATTTTAAGTGGGAAATCTCTTCTTCCAAGGAGTAAAAATGAGCTCTTAGGAAAGCATTCTCTTCCTAGATTTGTCGATTAATTGCTTCAAGCTCGTTAAGCCTCTCTCTTTTCAAGGCTTTTCCCATAGCTTCTTATTCCCTGTAAACAACCTAATTCAACAAACTTCACACTATAAATGGAATATCAACAAGGAAAAAAGTCTATAATAATACTAGAAACTAGACCTAAAATAATTGATATCAATCCACATAATCAGAAGCTAACCTAGCACACTAACTACTCTAATACCAACCCTAATCTGTAAAATGGCACTTATTTCCATGTAAAAATTATTTACCTTAGATTCTTTAGTCAAATTACATAATTTCCTAAAACATTCACAAAAGTGAAACTAAATTTGACCTTTTATTCTATTTTAACTAATTATGCATCCAATAATGATAAATAAACATGATTAATCAAAATGCAAAAACAAATCAACTCATGAAAAACACATAACGGAGTTGAGTAATGCCTATGTCTCTGAGTTTTCTTATAGTATGAACCAATCCATTTCCTTGAAAAGTGATTACATGGCCAATTCCTCATGATTGTTAAATAGATACTCTAAGATTACACACGACTCAAATAACAGAGCTTCAAAAAGCCTTGGGAAACCCATGAATAAACATTCCACCTTACTATCATGTAAATTCAATCTCGTAATTCTATGGATTTATGCCAAAGGTCTCAAAAATGGACTTATAAAATGGTCTTACAAAAATCATCACAAAGATTTCAACATACCATTGAAATCATCTGAGAGTCTAGGACAAATCCCTAATTTACACCAAGAAGTGTAAAGATCTCTAAGTCCTTCAAAAATTAGGATATATGTAGACTGGTCTCTATATTAGCAATTACACAATCTACAAAGCTTCACTTTTAGGCATTAAATGACCTCAAATCTAGACACTTAGCATATGGCTAGAACCTCTAGCTCTGGATCTTGGCTCTTAGTTCTAGCTCTCATCTCTTGGCTCTCAGCTTTGGGTCTTCGACTCTAGCTCTAGCAATGAGATCTTTAAAATTTTTGAATGAAATGTTTTGAACCTATGACCCATTTATGTACTTGTTATGGGTCCACTTTCTTTTATTGGGATGATTATCCACAATCTATTTTAATAAATTTTGTAATTATCCCATACCTAATTTTTATGAGATTTTAAATTATCCATCACATTTAAAAATATGGGGTAATAATTATTCCCAAATATATGATGTAATATGTTTATCCCAAAATATTAAATACTTGGGTTTAACCATATTACCATGCCACTTTATTGCCACATCATTGAGTTTGAACATAACTTTGACTAGTCATAACTTTCACATACGGACTCCATTTTTCAAATCATAAAATGTGACAAAAATCTTAAGATGAGATCTAAATCATGGAACTAGATTTGAAATATTCCATGATGGTCAATTTTTTTAGTTTGACCATCTTTGACTACCTATTGACTGGAACTTTGACCAACTACACAAGGAGTATACGAGCTCTATTTCTGAAGTTCCACATACCATTGGAAAGCTATCGATGAGATCTACATTGTACCAGTGATAAGTATAAAATTTGATGACTTATATTTAAGAGTGAATGTGGATCATCCTAGATCATGCATAAGTAAATTTGGGATGTTCAATGATTTCTAAGCTTAATTTGTAATGGTTGGTAGGAATTAGTTTGAAGTCTAGTCGAGAAGCCAGTTGTGGCCATTTTTAGGTATTTATAACAATGACTAAACCATAAGCACCAAGTAATTAAAAATCAAGAGAAACTAACCTATAATCCTCATAATGAGATCAAAAAATACCTTGAGGATGAAAACACAAGACCATAATGAAGACTGAAAACTATAAGTGTTAAAATGATTTGGGATGACTCTATTAAATAGTGGGGATTAATGAGACTACCACACGTGTAAGACTTATCACTTATAAATGAGGGTTAATTCAGTGAAATATAGATGAATTATATCCATTAGGGTTTGATTACTGCTTTGTATTTGATGGTTTTGGATGACTATATTGTAGTTGTTAGGGTTTGATGGTTTTTTGGAAACCCTCCAAGTTTGATGAATACATTACAGTCATTAGGGTATGATGATTTCATTACAACCATCTAGGTCTAATGAATACATTATAGTTGTTTGGGTCTAATGATTACATTATAATCATTAGGGTCTAATGACTACTTGGTGACTAATGGGTCTAATGACTTCATTATAATGGTTTATGACTGCTTGGTGGCTAATGGGAGTTGATGAATGCATTGTAGTTATCAAGGTCTGATAGATGCTAAGCAACCTAAAAACCTTGACTTGATAAGAACACAAAAAACTAAATATACATTGAGATTTTTGGTCCAATTTTTGAGAATCCCTTGGGAAAATTGATGGGGTCTAAAAATTTCACAAGTGAAATTTTAGGCAATAATAGTTGGCTCTAACTAGGGACCTATATTTTAAAAATATAAGCGTGAACTCTAGAATCTTATATTTTGCATAATGTAAGGTTGATTCATTGGGATACAAATTTATTTTAACAAAATATTTTAGTCATTGGGGTTTGATAGCTATTTGGTGAGTATCAAGGTCCAAAAGCTACATTATGTCTTCAAGGTCTCATTAATGCATTATAGTCATCAATGTCTCATGATTGCATTGTAGTCATCTACGTCTAATGACTACATTGTAGTCATTCAAGTTTGATGATTACATTATAGTCATTAGGGTCTAATGATTTCATTACATTCATTGGGTTTTGATGATTGCATTATAATCATTGTGGTTCAATGATTGCATTGAAATCATCATTATAGTCATCAAGATTTGATGACTGCTAAACAACCTAAAAACCCCAACTTGACAAGAGCACCAAAAAACTAAGTAATACATTGAGATTTTTGGTCAGATTTTTAAGAATCCCTTAGGAAAAATTGAATGGGTCTAAAAATTTCTAAAGTAGAATTTTGGGTGACAATAACTGGCTATGATTAGGGACTTATATTTGACAAATGCAAGGGTGAAGTCCATAATATTCTAATTTTCATAGGGTAAGATTCATTCATTTAGGCTATAGTGTCATTTTGAAAAAAGAAAACCTTTTAGGAAAGAGAGAAAAGAAACATAAACAAAAACAAATATGTGTGAAAAAAAAGGTAGAATGTGAGAAAGTAAACACAATCGAAATCCTAAAACTAAACCAAGTTTCAGAAGAAAATGTTCTTTATTGCTTGAAAAGCTTCAAGTGTTATCCACTCTAAGGAAGCAGGAGGTGAGTACCATCCATGTAGGCCAAATAGTAGGTCTTATCACCATATAAATGATGAATCTTGAAAGGCCCTCTCTATAATGAATCAAATTTTCCATGATTACCTTTGGGTTCACACTTCTTGCCCCATTAAAGAACATAATCACCAATATAGAAATCCCTTTACCTAGATTTTTTTATCAAATAAAATATTCACCTTTTGATGATGCTCTGTGATTCTATCAACTTCCATAACTCTTTCTTCTTCTAATCTATTTAAGTACAAGATGTTTTTGTCAAGTGAATCCTTGAAGTTCTGATCTTCAAATGCTTTAACCAATTAAAGTGATGGTAATTCCAAAGTGATAAGTAGTATAAATTCTATGTCATACATCAATTGGAATGGTGACATGCCAATAGCCCCTTTTAGGGTAATGCAGTCATCCCAAAGAGAATCATATAATTTCTTATGCCAACTTCATTGATTATCATCAATCAACTTACAAATAATGGTAACTATGTTCTTTTTTCTTGATTCTACTTGACCATTACCCTGAGAATAATGATCTAAAGAGTGTGACAATGAAATACCATAGCCATAACCTAAACCAATAATTTCATCATAATAAATATTATGTGCATTATCAGTTACTATCTTTTGAGTAACTCTGTACCTTACCAATATATTTTCTTTGATGGAATTACACACTACTTCAGAAGTGGTTTGCTTAATTGGGATAGCTTCAACCCACTTAGTGAGATAATCTATTACAGTGAGGATGTGTGTGTGTTTCTTATGTTATAATGAGGATTTATCTCACCTATATAATGAATTCACCATTATTGAAAAGTCTCCTTAATAACTACTAGCTTTAGGGGCAAAGTTACAAGTTTTGGTTTTCTTACAAACTAATGACAAGATTCACCTGAAGATACCCACTCATGAGCATATCTAAGTAGAGTGGGCCAATAGTATTTGGCCCTAGGAATATTATGTGTTGTAACTAGTGATGAGAAATTATCACCACATGTCTTTTCATAAAAAGCTTCTAGAAACCTCTTCTATTGTTCTTTATCAACACAACATAAGAGCATACCATCAATTCCCCTTTTAAAAAGGGTATTATCCCATATGACATATTTGAGGCTCTAAGTTTATGGTTATTTTTTATTTGGCACTCAGTCCTTTAGGGCATTCCCCATATGTAATAAAGTAAGCTATATCTAAGTATCATTCCTCTATAATTCTTATAAATAAAACTCTAGCTATTTGTTGTATTGAATATAAGTCTTGAGCTCCATCAAACATATCATTGTTTTAATTCTCAGCATTAATTTGACATAAGCCATAACCTTAGACAAGCTTGGTAGGTTTGATTTCCAAATGAAACTCTTGATCTTTAGCTATTCATCCTCCCATTTTTAAGCCAAGTTCTTGTTGTGTTAAGATTGATTTGACTGCTAGATTTAGGACTAAGACAATAGTGTGTGAATTTAGAATGCAATACCTTATTTTCTTTACCACCTTGACAACAACATAGGCATGTTTCTTAATAGGGGAATTATTAGCCAAATTTCATACCTTGTTTTGCAGCTTCTTTTGGCTAAGTTCAACATTCACTTGTCTGTTTTAACTCACTTGTAAAAGATTAATTGTTTTTGTTTTATTTTCTTTGAAGCTTTTGTTTAGCCTTTTCAAAGTATCTTTTTAGTCTTTTGACCAAAGTTTGATTTATTTTGGAGTTTTTGTCTTTGAATTTTGTCTCAAACAAAAATTATGAAAGAACTCTTTCCTTGTCTTCCCCAAAGGAATTCTTTTGACCTTTTTATCTTGGACTTTTGTCTTGGGAAAAAAAGTTTGAAATAACTCTCTCTTTGTCTTTCCTAAAAGAATTCTTCTTTTATCTTTTCTTGAAAGATTGTCCTTTGCAACTTTTCCAAAAAAATTGTTTCAAACTTTTTATCCGAAACAATATTTCTGAAGGGTACCTTTGAACTTTTTGAAGGGACACTATCCCTTCAAAGTGTCCCTCAAAACTTTTCAAAGGGACACATTCCCTTCAAAGTGTCTTTTGAAACCTTCTAAAGGGATACATTACAAGATTGAAGGATCATTTATTATGCAAAAGGACAATTCATCTCTCCAAAGGGACACTCAAGCAAATTTTGAAGGGTATAGACACCTATAGAGTTCATATAATGATGATTTCAATAGAGTCCACAAGGATAGCTTCAAAATACTAAAGGGTTGTTCCTGGAAAAAGTGTCTTTTAGAATGTTTCCAAAGGGACACTTCAAAAAGGGCCTGAAAGGATATGGAAGAGCCAAGAGAGAGCCAAAAGACCATTTCCTTTAGATAAAGTATCTATGGGGAAATTATTCAAGATGAGTGCTGAGTAAAGACCTAAATCAACAAGGGACCCAAAGGAATTGTCCTAGTGAGTGACAATTGTATGGACATCAATTTCATGATGGAAGATTAGCCATTGGCATTCAAACACAAATATTCCTGGCAGAACAATGATATTTTTCCAAATCCTAAGAATTTAAGGGCTTGCATTCTCCATCCAACAAAGCATACTAGAGGTCTATTCCACCATTGATCAGGTCATGATCTAGGTCATTCTAGATGGCCAATAAAAATATCATTTATTGTGCACATGGATTCCAAGCAAGGCCTCTTCGAGGCTAATAGAATGAAAGTGACTCATACCTTATGCCTTTACACACCTTAGCAAGCCAATGAGTGGCTTTTAAATGTCAAGACAAAACTACACAATTTGATTACTTTGTCATGACCAATTGATGCCTTCCCCAAAGTATCTTCCACTAAGAAACCATAAAATCATATTTAAAAAGATAGACCAAGAGTGTAACCACTTGAGATGACATGGAGGGCATCATTTGAAGAGATGGTTATAGTTGAAGATAATGACTCCTATTAGATTGATACCTCTATTTGGTACTCAAATGTCTCTCCCTCTCTCACATCTCTTGTGCTATATATACAACCCTTGGGCTAAGTTAAAATCATCCATATAACATATGGTGAAACCTTAATAAATTGTTGTCATTTCCCTAACTTTAATAAATTAAGAATAGGTCTATTCATTTCAATTTCTATACAATTTTTTGAGTGTGTAAGAGACACATAGTGACAACAAGTGATGGTTTCATCCTTTTGTCCTTTGTCCTTCATGGTTTGAACAAGATTTTTGGTCTAACAATCATATAGAGTGCATCCAAGTCTATGGAATTTCTATATGTGTATAACTATTCTTGAAATATACATGGTGTCTTTTAGTTCATCTACCTTGCATCCTTTCATTCATCTCACCTTTATCTAAACATTGTGTTAGATTATTTAAAGCTTGAGAATGGTCTATGTATTTTGTTGTATCATGCACTAGGTTATGACATTCATGTGGAGGAAAATATTTGGTGCATCACCATTCTTACAATAGGTTTCTTTCATGCAAATTATAACTCTTTTCTCTTCAATCAACTAGTTTAAATAGAGATTATCTTATAAAATACATATAAGGAGCTAGCCCTTTAAATCTAGAGGTTAATTTCCTCTATAGGCACACCCACATGCCTAGGAATGATCCAACATTGCCCAAATCTAGAAGAGGACTGAACACCCCATTCTAGGGTGCAATATTTGGAGACAACAGTTCTAACATGCTTAGTGGTACCCTAGTTCCTAGTTATTTACATGTCAAGGTGAATGCTGGTTTTGACAAACTTGAGTTTGTACTCTTAATATAACATTTGGTGACTCCAAAGGGTAATAATCCATATTTTTAGATCAAGTTTTCCATGTTTTACTTCATGGTCCTCACTAGGTCATATAGGATTCTTGACCAAACCCCTTTATTTTAAATTATTCTTAAAGAGCAACACCCTAAAAATTTCTTTCTACTTAGAGATCTTGGGCAAGGGGATTTTGAAGAAGAAGAAGAAGAAGAAGAAGAAGAAGAAGAAGAAGAAGTTGAAGAGATCAAATAAGTAGAAAATCAAGAGGAAAGAATAAAAATGGATAGACAACAACCTTTCCAAACCTTTAACACACAAAATATAATTGAACTTCTTGTATACAACCCTATCCCTCGAAATGCTACCAAGAATCTCCCTAGTTTCAATGGGGAAGGTTTTATTACCCCATCTGAACATATTAGGGACATCTCAAATTTTTGGAACTTTCACAATGTCACCTGAGCCAATATAACCATTAGGTTACTTGCCATGTCTCTAAGAGGTAAGGCAATTGACTAGTATAAAACATTATAAGGGGGTTGCATTATAAGTTGGGATGGCTTTAGAGAGTTATTGGTAACAAAATTCCAAAATAAGAGTGACTATGCCTCACTAATCCATCAGTTGAACATAATAAAGAGTGTTCCCAATGAATCTATGGGGAATTTCAATGAAAGATTTCAAATTACATGGCATAGGTTACCACCTGTCATGAGACTTCCTCCAAGCTTTATGTTCCCCACCCATCTCAAAGGTATTGATACTGATGTAGCAGTGATGTTACAATCTATGGGAAGATTTACTCTGGTTGATGCATATGAAATAGCTATTAAAGCTAAAAATAGCTTGATATAAGCTGGAAGATTACCTCCAAGGGTTTCCATGCTATTGCTATCTCATATTTCATTTGAAGATCCAAACATAGCTCAAATTCCAAACTATAATGTCAAACCAAGAGCCTTCCCCAAGAAAGTGGATAGTGCTATGGATAAAGATGAGGAAATCTAGTAATTACACTATCAACTCAAGCAAGCTAAACTTCAAGAAAGTGATTCTCCTAATCCACAATATTATCCTCAATAAGGATATAGATCTCCACCCTAATACAATTACCAAGGGAGAGAACAAGGTCAAAAAGGTTTGAATAGGCAACCAAATGCCTATAATCCTAATACCACTCCTCCTAAGGTGGTTGTTCCAGTACATGCTAATTTGTCCAAGGAGATGATCATTTAGACTAATGGGGGAAACCTCAAGGTCAGTATATGTATAATGGTGGAGAAGGTAGAAAAAAATTTATGGAATAAGAATATGTGACTCTTTATGTAACTTCAAAAGAAGCAGACCTTATGCAAAGGGATAACCATGGAGAAGGCAACATCCAAAGTGTAGGTATGATAAAATTTCAAGTAAGAGATGATTTATGTGTTAAATCAAAGCACACAAATTACATCCAATACAAGAGACAAGAAGAGAGTGTTGGGATAATATCAAGAATCATGAGTATCTCTAAGAGATGCCTCTCCAAGGCCACTAACTATAGATCCTATTGTAATTTTTACTACGAGTTATGCCCCTTAGCAAAATCAAAATGCTAGTTGGGATGTCAAGCCTAAAAAATAACAGGTTTAGACTCCTCTACCTTCAAATTTCCAATAAAATGTGAATGAACCCTCTCTAAACATTATTTATTCTTTGAAGAATACTAAGACAAGCATAACTCTTTGGGAGGTCTTGCACATGCTTGGTAAAAAAAACTCTTGTAAGAATAGCTCGCAAGAATCCATAAAACCCCCCAAACTTAAAAGCATAATATTATATCCCTTAAAAATGATCCAAACCATGTCTTATATCCATCCACAAAGTCTAAAAAGACTCCACACTTCTATCTCACCCTCATTATGGGAGACAAGTTGGTCCATAATTACGTTGTGGATAGTGGAGCTACTGCCACAATTATGCCTAAAGTGGTGGTTGATAAGCTAGGATTAAAATATGAGACACATAACAAGTGTGTATTATATATTTATGGGACTCCAACTAAGATAGTGGGATTGGTTAAAGGTCTAAAGGTATTTCAACATGATTACCCAAGTTTCCCAAATTTTCAAGATGTTGTGGTGGTAGACCTTCCAACTCATTTTGTTATCTTCCCTTCAAGGGAATTCACAACTAAGATAAGATGGTACATTTATACTAATTAGTATTCCATATATTTTAAAATAAGGTATGGAATAAAATTAACCATAAGGACTCAACCCTTATCAAGGTTCCATATCGATCCATACATGGAAACAAGTTCAAATAAGAATTATCTAATTAGCAAAGAGCAAGAAAGTGTTATGGACAGTGAAGCATCCTCCCCCCTTGAAGGTATTTATGATCTCTTCCCTGATAAATACAACATTGAAATTCATGGAATTAATCCATATGATTTCATTGAAGATATTGATTTGAGATTTTATTGTATGCATGAAGGGGATGTTCCAATCCCTTCACTCACTAATGAAGACTATGAGCTTGAAGGAAATTGGGAAATGTTTTTTGATGGATCAAGAAGTAAAGTAGGTGAAAGAGCTGGTGTTATGTTATTTTCTCCATCAAATAATCATTATTAATCCTCATATATATTCCAATTTATTTGCACTTGCAATGTGGAAGAATATGAAGGCCTAGTCCATGGTCTCTAATGGGTAAAGAAGAGAGGAATCAAGAGTTTAAAGGTTTATGGAGATAGTGACTAGTCATCCACCAAGTAAGAAATTAGGATACAACCAAAAATCCCTTTCTTAAATCCTAAAAGCATAAGGTATGGGATCTACTTGAAGACTTTGATGCCTTCAACATACAACCCATACCAAGGGATTTTGATAAACATTTTGAGAGATTGGCTACCATAGGGGCATGGTTTGGTACAACTATTGATGTAGGACAAGAGAAAGATTAATATCATTGTGAGATTATCTATTCAAAATAATGAACTATCATGGTAGGTATTTGAAAGTGATGAACACATTGCACACTTCTTGAAAAATGAGGCAAGTTTCTCCTCAATAAACCAAAAGAGACTATATGATAAATATGAAGAGAAAATCATTTAGCTAAAGACAAATAAGATACCTAAGGGGATGATTACCTTAAGGAGTGTTTTCAATGAGGATGATCAGAAGAAGAAATAAAGAGTGAGCATGTCAGCAAAGGAAGAGAACTATGAAAGAGTCCCTAAGGATAGATTTTTAAAAATTGGCAAGGTATGTTCTCAGCCCAAGAGGCAAGATTTTATTTAATTGTGTAAATATTTTCATGACATATTTGCTTGGGAGTATAAAGAATTTATAGGGTTTGATCCAAGTCTATCTCATCATACCATCAAGTTAGAACCTAGAGCTAAACCAATCAGGCAAAAGTAAAGGCCTATCAATACTGAGATAGAAGAACTCATGAAGAAAGAGCTAACCAAGTTGATTGAGTGTAGGATCATCTTTCTTATCAAACATTCAACTTGGGTGGCCAATATTGTGCCTATCCAAAAGAATAATGGATAAATTAGGGTGTGTGTGGATTTATGAGACCTTAAAAGAGTGTTTCTCAAAGATCATTATCCACTACCCTCCATGGAGAAAATTTTGCAAGTTGTTTCAGGTTCCCAATACTTCTCTCTTCTTGATGGTTATTCAAGCCACAACCAAATACCAATAAATGAAGAGGATTAGTTCAAGACAACCTTCACTATAAAGTGGGGAACCTTTACCTATAAGAAGATACATTTTGGTTTATTTAATGTTTGAGCGACTTTTTAAAGAGCAATGGACATGGATTTTAAAGGTTTGATCAATAAGTTTCTACTTGTCTACCTAGATGATGTAACTATTTTTTCAAAAAAAATTGTTGATCATATGAAACATCTAAGGTAGGTGTTTGAGAAATGCAAGGAGTATGGCATATCCCTTAATTCAAAAAAGTGCATCTTTTTTGTTCATGAAGGTAAAATTTTGGGGCACATTATTTTAGAAAGAGGCTTGTCTATTGACCCCAGAAGGATTGAGGCTATCCTAGGATTGTCCTTACCTCAACATAAGAAGGGACTACAAATATTCTTGAGGAAAATAAATTTTTTCAAAAGATTTATTCTAGACTTTGTAGCTATGGTAAACCCTATCACAACCATGCTAAAAAAGAACCAAGCTTTTACTTGGAAAAGAAGGGAAAGATTAGTTTTGATACAATCAAGCAAGCAATTACAAAATACCCTATTCTCTTAAACCAAAACTTTTCCAATGATTTCATACTCTATACCCTTGCCAACCTTGATACAATCTCAACCATGCTTATGCAAAATAATGATGAAGAGATAAAGCAACTAATTATATTCTTTAGTCAAGGATTTGAGTATTATGAGGTTAGATATACATTTATTAAGAAGTGAGTTTTGATAGTGATAAGGGGATTGAAAAAATTCAAGCACATGGTGTCAAATAGTAAGGTACATGTCATGGTTTCTCATCCCAACACCAAAGAGTTTCTCCTAACTAAGGACCTTAATGAAAAGAGAGCTAGCTAGATCATAAAGGTGATGGAGTATGACGTAGACATCAAGGTGACAAACTTGGTTAGAGGATAAGGATTATGCAAACATTTAGGTTCAGATCTTCAAGTTCCAAAATAAGAGGTTTTGATCAACCAATTTCACCCCCAACCAGCTGATCACATACTATTTCAGAGCTAGACATAATACATCATCATTTTTCTTCAAAATGGTGTGTGTCCCAATGGTTTGAGAAAGTTTCGAAGGAGATACTTTAGATTGTAGACCATTACCTATTGCCTTGTTGATAATGTTATTTTTAGAAAGGGCATAAATGGTGTGCTATTGATGTGTGTTGATAGTGGTCAATTTGACATGATGCTAGAAAGTTTTCACAATGGTATAGATGGAGGTCATTTCTCTCCTAGAACTACAACTACAAAGATAATGAGGGATGGTAACTATTGGCCTAGTCTTTTTAAGGACTATTATCATTAAGATAAGGTGTGTTCTCAATGTGCCTTCTTTATAGGCAAATAGAAACTTATAGCCCTTCCATTGAATCCTATCCAAGTGGACCAGCCTTTTATGTAATGGGACCTTGATTTCATTGGTATGATCAATCATCCATCAAGTGTTGGACACAAATGGATATTGACTAATAATGACTACTTCACAAGGTGGGTAGAAGCTATTACATTGAAGGAGGTAAATGAAAATGCTATCTTGGAGTTTTATGATAATATTATAACAAGGTTTGGAGTTCCTCATGTCATCATTTTTGATAATGCACTTGATTTTGCAAGTGCCAAAACTTTTGATTAGGCAGGTAGGAATGGAGTTCACCTGAGTACCTCATATAATTATTACCCTCAAGGTAATGGATTGGTTGAGTCTACCAACAAGAACCTCATCAAGATCATTAAGAGAACATTGGAGAACAATCAAAGAGCTTAGTATAGTAAGTTGAAAATAGCTTTATGGGTAAATATGAATAGTTCTAATAAATCAATTGGTAATTCTCCCTTTGTACTTGTTTATGGGAGAGAAGTTAGGCTATCCATATCTTAATAACTCATTGCCCTAGAACTTTCATAGTAGTTGGAATTACTTGAAAACACTCCAATAGAAGTCAGGTAATGCTGATGCAAGAGGCAAAAGATGATGCATTAAAGACTATGGAGAACCATCAAGTACTCATGAAGAAGTCATTTAAAAAATAACAAGTGCAAGAGTGTTTAAAGAGGGTGACTTGGTATTGAAATGGGAAGAAGATAGATCAAATATAGGTAGACATAAAAAGTTTGACACTTTGTGGAGTGTCCCTTACATCATCAGTAAGTGCAAGCAAATCAATTCCTTTCAGTTATCCAAGATTAATGGAGAAGAGTTGCCTATCCTTATGAATGGGATACACTTGAAATTATTCTATTAGTCCTTGCTTGTCTTTTTGTAAATACTTGTTTAGATGTGTGTTTACTTTTGGTTGGCTATTTTGTTCCCTAAGTGCATTGTTGCACAAGTGTCTTTCTTTCTTCTTGTTTGGTTTGCATATTTGCCTCTGACCATCCATCTTGTGTGTTTTTTTTAGCTAAAAAGATTGTTCAAGTTCTTTTGAGTGACTTATGTGTGACTCCATGCCTAATAGAAGGATTTAGGTGATTGGTCTTTGGCATAGAAAACATGCCTCCCCTCAGAATCACCAAGAATGTTAGCCAAATTTCACACCTTGTTTTGCAGCTTCTTTTGGCTAAGTTCAACATTCACTTGTCTATTTTAACTCACTTGTAAAATACCATTTGTTTTTGTTTTCTTTTCTTTGGATATTTTTTTGACCTTTTCAAAGTGTATTTTTGGTCTTTTACCCAAAGTTTAAATTCTGTTGATTTCTTTGTCTCAGACAAAAAGTATGAAAGAAATATCTCTTTGTCTTCCCTGAAGGAATTCTTTTAGCATTTTTGTCTCAGACTTTTGTCTTGGGAAAAAAATCTAAAAGAACTCTATCCTTATCTTTCTTAAAATAATTCTTCCTTTGTTTTTTCTTGAAATATTGTCCTTCATAACTTTTCCAAAAGAATTATTTTAGACTTTTTGTCCAAAACAATCTTTTTGAAGGGTACCTTTGAACTTTCTGAAGGGACACTTTCCCTTCAAAGTATCTTTTGAAACTTTTCAAAGGGATAATTTCCAAGCCTAAAGGACAATTTATTATGCAAAAGGGATAGTTCATCTCTCTAAAGGGACACTTGAGAAAATTTTGAAGGGTATAGACACTTGTAGAGTCTGTTGAAGGATGATTTCAAAAGAGTCTATAGGGACAATTTCAAAATGCTGAAGGGTTATTCTTGACAAAAGTTTCCTTAAAAATATTTCCAAAGAGACACTTGGAAAAGTGCTCGAAAGGATATGGGAGATCCAAGAGAGAGATAAAATATCATTTCCTTTAGATAAAGTGTCCACAGGGAAATTATTTGGGATGAGTGCTGAGTAAAGACCTAAAGAAATAAGGGACCCAAAGGAATTATCCTAGTAAGTGATGACTGTATGGACATTAATTTCATGATGGAAGACTAGTTGTTGGCATTCAAACACAAGGATTCCCAGTAAAGCAATGTCCTTTTTCAAATCCTAGGCATCCAAGGGCTTGCATTCTCTATCTAGAAAAGCATACCAAAGTACCATTCCACCATTTATTAGGTCATAATCTAGGTCATTCTAGATGGCCAATGGAAATATCAATTATTATGCACATGAATTCCCATCAAGGCCTCTCTGAGGCTAATAAAATGAGAGTGACTCATGCCTTATGCCTTTATATACCATAACAAGTCAGTGGGAGGATGTTAAGTTATTGTGCACATATATTCCAAGCAAGGCCTCTTTGAGGATAATAGAATGAAAGTGACTCATGACTTACACCTTTGCACACCTTAGCAATAGTGGGAGGCTATTAAAAATTAGGACAAAACTACATAATTAGATTCCTTTGTCACAACCAATTGATGCCTTTCCCAAAGTATCTTAAATCCATTGAGAAACTATAAAAGCAACTTCAAAAATATAGACCAAGAGTGTAACCACTTGAGATGACATGGATAAATCATGTGGTTAAAAAGAGAATCATTGGTAAAGATGGTTCTAGCTAAAGGCAATGACTCCTAATAGATTGATTCCTCTCTTTGGCACTCAAAGGTATCTCCCTCTCTCATATCTTTTGTGCTATATAAACAATGCTTTTGGCTAAGTTAAAATCATCCACACAACATTTATCAAAGCCCTATTGAATATTGTCATTTCCTTACCTTTAAAAAATTAAGCATGGGTCTATTCATTTCAAGTTCTGAATAATTGTCTAGTCTAAGTGTGTAAGAGACACATAGTGACAACAAGTGATGGTTTCTTCCTTTTGTCCTTTTTCCTTCACCTTTTGAACAAATTTTTTGGTCTAACAATCATATAAAGTGTGTCCAAATGTATGGAATTTCTGCATATGTATAACTATTCTTGAAATATACATGGTGTCTTTTAGTTCATTTACCTTGCATCCTTTCATTCATCTTGCCTCTATCTAAACATTATGTTAGATTATTTAAATCTTGAGAATGGTATGTGTATTTTTTTGTATCATGCACTAGGTTATGGCATTTATGTGGAGGACAATATTTGGTAAACATCACCATTCTTAGAATAGGTTTCTTTCATGGAAATTATAACTCTTTTCCATTTAGTCAATGGGTTTAAAAAGAGATTATCTTGTAGAATATATACATGGAGATAGCCATTTAAATATAGAGGTTCATTTCCTAGGCACATGAACATGTCTAGAAATGATCCAACATTGTCCAAATCTAGAAAAGTACTAAACACCCCCTTCTAGGGTGCAAGATTTGGAGACAATAGAAATATTTAAATTCATGATTTTTTAATCTAGAAATCATAAAGGCAATGGGTGATTCAATGCATTCAATATTTCTACATTAGGATTGTTGAAAGAGTATATTTAGATGCACAGTAATAAATGATGAAGTCCTTATTATAATTAGGACATACAAGGGTTGGGGGCCTAGAAATAGAAGTCTTAATTTCATCAAAGTCTTCTTTCCCTTCTTTGTTACATTTAAAATTATCCTTTCCCCTCATCATATTAGTGATATGTTTAGTGAGCTTAGCAAAATTAGGTATAAACCTTCTCTAGAAGTTAATCTTAACAAAGAAATAATGGACACCCTATTTACTCATAGGCAATGATAAATTTTGAATGGTTTAAACTCATTCAAGATCTATTTTAGTTAATTCTTGTGATACAATATGGTCGATAATTTCCCCTATGTTACTCTAATATTGATTTCTTAAGATTTAATGAGATGTCATGTGTTCAATCTTTATCAAATGCTTTTATCAAGTGATCATAATGATCCTAACATATTTTGAAAAAGATAGTGAGGACTTCCAAATAAACTAGTATGATCTTATTACTAAGATCATGGAAAGATAAATCCATAGCCCTCTTTAATGTGGCACCAATATTAATGAGATTGAAAGGCATCCTCCTAAAAGCAAAAGTTCCTCAAGGTGTGGTAAAAGTCATTTTATGTTAATCCTTAATAGAAACCTTAGCTTAATTATATCTTGAGAATCCATCGAGCATAGAAAGCATCTCTAACCCAATAATGGATTGAAGTATCCAATCCATAATTGGAAACAAATAATTATCTTTTAGTGATGTTTAGTTCAAATTCATGAAATCAACATATATGCAAATTTCACCATTATTCTTCTAAATCAACACAATATTAGTTACCCACGCAGACTGATGAATAGGAAAAATAATATATGAATCTAACATATTTTATATTTTGGCATGAATGGTTGAAGATATCTTCAGATTATAGTCCCTCTATTTATGATTATAAGGTGACGTATTTGTATTCAATGGAATGTTATGTTTCATTTCCTTTTGTCTAAAAGATTTAAAATCATCATACTTATAGGAAAAACACATCTTTATATATCTTAAGTAGATTAATAAATTTATCTCTTTCTTCTTTAGAGCAACAGTTCCCAATGTTAATTTACTTGGGATCTTTGGAAGTGCCAATATTAACTTGTTCATATTTAGAAGATTCTGAAGTTTGGTGTTGCATTTTCACTTATAGATATCTATCATGTTTGTCCATGAAATATTCAAGAGAAACTAATCCTTTATAAATTTGGTTACTATTGAGTTGGATTACTTCATTTGCAATGTATCCTAATCTTTGGATCCTCTTATAGCCTTAGTGAGAGATTCAACATCATCTTGTCCTTAACTTTACTAAACATGAGATTCTCTGTAAGAAGTGATTCCTTTAAAATATAAATTCCTAAAATTGTCTACTTTTTCCAAGAAAGCAATTATCTATTCATCACTATTGAAAACTTACTAATGATCAGTGTTATCAGGTGTATGATTGTATTTTTGAGCTATTGATTAAAACTGCTATAAATAATAACTTAAAATCAAAATAAAAATAACATCACAAGGAGGAAAATGAAGGAACAATAAAAAACTTAAGATTAAAATATTACCATCACCTTGTCCCTTGTAGCTTCTCTCCAAGATTTTCGAAATTATTTCAATGCAAATTGATTTATGTATGGATTTATTGATAGTAGCTTTAACATGACTCGAATGGCTTCCTTGGATAGTTGAATGGATTTCAAGAGTGTATGGATGCTTCTAAGATGGCTGGTATGAGATTAGAATAAGGCTTATGGATTTTATTATTAGATTGGCCATGACCTAAGCAATACCTTTTATAGGATGGTGGGGGGATTTTTAGGGGAATTTTTAATTATGTAGAAGCCTCTAGTTTAGGAGAGTTATCGAATATTAGAGAAGCTTATATATATCTAGATAATTATAGATTAGTTTAGGGGAATATTGGGATTAACTGAGGTTTAAGGCTCATAGGGGTGTAGGAGAAACTAGGGTGGTAGGTTGGCTAGGGGGTAGTTAAATAAATAAGAATTTTTAATTTACAAGTAGGCTAGTAGATAGTTAATGCAATAGGATAAGTGATTAAGTGGGATTGTTAGTGGGATAATGGGGTAATTAATTGGTCATAGGGGTATATAAAAATTTATGGGATGTAGGAAATATTATATAGGAAATATGATTTTAATTAATTGACTAGGATTATGGTTAAGTGATAAATTAGTAGGAGTAATAGGATAATTAAGGTGAGTGGATTTAGGTGCATATATTCTTCCCCTATTTGAATGGTAATTATGAGTTAGCAAAGTGGGAGGAGTAATGGTATTTCAAAGAAAAACCACTTCATGGATGAGCTAGTAGATGATGTTATTAGACATGATACCCCCTCGAGGGGACATGTAGGGAGGAATGAGCCAGATGGCCACTTGAAAAGAAATCCTCAAGGTGGGATAAGACCAAGACAATGAGGGGTTGGGCTACCCTAAGTATTAATTGAGCTATGATTGAGATGTCCCAAGTAGGATTTATTATAGGGTACAAATATTTAGCCTCAAAAGATGAATCTTAATCAAGGACCAATGCCTAAGAGGGAGGTAGTTTGATTGAGATGATAAGAGAAAATTCTCAAGACATTGATAAAGGTAACACAAATAGATAAAAATGCCATAAGCTAGTGAAAATTTGTAAGCAAAGATAGATGCAAGGAATAACTATAGGACAATAAAGGATAATTGATGAGTGATTATTAATAATATACAACTTTAATATAAATTATGTAGCTCAATATGATTTTAATATATAAGAGTGACCCATAGGGAATGGGATGGGATCAAATGTTAGTAATGGCTGACCTATCTTTGGGAATTGAAAAAGTGGCCAAGTATTGCCTACATAGTCTTAAGAGACCTCAGGATGATGTAGTTATGACTCAATATTTTGGATTTAAAGTAAGGAATAATAGATTATGCCTCAAAATAGTGAATTAGAATGATGTAGGGATGATGAAAATGTGATGAAGTGTGATAATAAGATATAGAAAGGGATTTGGGGATCAAGATTAGTGGACTAGATAGGATAATATAAGTAGGAAGGGTTAAATGGGATGAAAGGAGTAAAAAAGGGGGTGAATTAGGGATAAATTAAGAAAAAATGTGGGTAAAAGGGTTATTTTGATTTTTGGCTATAATGAATTTTATGCTCTAGAGATCAAGCCATGGATTATCTTCCTCTCTCATCACACCATGGAGAGAGAGTTAGGGAACACTAGACGGCAGCCTCTGTAGGATCACTGGTGAGTACTCCATCCCTAACTAGTGGTTTTCCATTATTTTTTCTTTATTATAGTATTTATTAAATTTACATTCATACATGGTAATAATATCATTGGGGGCATTGCCCTCAGTCATGGTATTACCACCACAAACTATGGTATTACAACTACAATCTGTAGTTTTAAAAAATTGTAAGGGGAGACCCATGATTTTGTATTACCACATCAAGTGAATTATGTTATTGTAATACTACAAGAGGGGAAGAGTAGTTTTGCAAATTTCATGATTTGACATGCAACTTTAAAAAACTATAGGTTTAGAATGTCGATATCATCAAGACTGATAGTTAGGGTTAAGTCCTGATATATAATATTGAGTAAATTAGGGATTAAGGTTAGTTAATGGGTTAGAAAGGGAATGATGATGGGGATAAGTTAGTAAGAATTTAAATGGATTATGGGTTAGGTTAGATGGGTGGCTTGGGTGGAATAATTAATTAGATGGGTAGGAATAATTAAGAGTTAATTTGGTTAGGAAGGGTTAGGTAAATAGGATGGATTAATTAGAGGGGGATGGTTTAGTTGGTGGTTAAATTAGGGAACTATGTTAGGTTAGAGAGATGGGGGTTTAGATAGGTATTTACTAAGTAGATCTGATGGGTAGGCTAAATAGGGTAGAATAGTGGTGATGGGTTGGAATGATTATGATGTGATATATTGATAGGATGTGTATTGGTACAAGAGGACTTAGGATTTGGCATCCACATTATGCCATCCAATGGTATTACATGTGACACATCAATTAACTACTATAGAGTATGGAATGCTTTGAGATGGTGGGCCTCTATTACATTACTAAAATTCTCATGGTACAGATTGATAGGGTATTTATTATAGCCCTAAATGAGAGATGACACTTAGAGACTAGTACATTCCACTTTGAGATTGGTGAGATGATAGTAACATTAGAGGATGTTCTATGGATTTTTTAACTACCAATGAGAAGCAAAATGATTTACTAATGATCTCATAACTTAAGTGTGATTGTATAGAGGCTATATGGGTAATTACAAATTGGATTAAATGATTCTCGGGTAGATATTGATAGAGCCTTGAGAGAGGGGATGATCAATAGGGTTACACTTATGGTGTTGTCTCTTGTTACTGGCATACTCTTATCAAACAAGAGTAGTTAATCATTTTACCTAGGATTAGGATATGTGGTATCAAATATGGTGTAGGATTACCATGTTTTTGTGTAGGGTCTTGTGGTACTAGCCCATCTTTATAGAGAGCTTTATATGGGTTCCTATAAAGGAGTAGTGAGCTTAGGCCCCTCCCTACTATTATAGATATAGAGTTGGAATCACGTCACTATAGAGATACCACTAGGTACTTGAGTAGATAGGGAGCTTGACTATCTTCTAGTATTTGGATGGTATATTATTCTTGGAGTGTATATATCCCATGCCGATGATATGTAATTTTATAGATAGATTTTTATAGTCTAAAATTTGATTAGATCACATTGATGCCATAAATATAGGTCTAATGGGGATGGGTTGAGGACATAGACATGACCTAGTTTATGCTTATAGAGTGTTATTTTACTAGTTGATATGACTATATCATTAAGAGATACAAGCTTGATTAGGTGCAGTGATAGTTTGGGATGTAGTAAGATGTTCCTAAAGAGGAACATTTGTTTGCTCATAGTGATAGAGAGAGGTCACAATGGGGGAATTTAGTGGATATATCATTATCAAAAGTAGACTATGAGAGTATTAACCCTATTATATAGGATTATTACACTCTCATACCATATCCCAAAGTGATCATGATATATACAGGGTGGTGGGCTTAGAGATGACTGATAGGAGTGAGGAGGGGGGCTATATAGAGATTGATATAGGCACAAAATTTGTTAGGGAGGAGACAAGAATAAAGACCACAACCCTAGGCATAGGTTCAGTAGGATGCATATGTAGGGTCAAATGTTATGGATATTGATGAGGGAGATTAGGGACTCTAGGATGGAGACAGGATAGAGGTGGGGATTAGGCAAATATGAGAGTACGTTTAGATGATGTAGGGCCATCCAGGCCACATTTGAGTGAGGATGATTAGTTATTATTAGATAGATTTAGGAGAGAGGTACATGCTTGGAATATAGAGGTTATAGGTATCTTAGCTGAGTAAGATAAGATGGTTGAAGATTTATAGACATTATTTAAAGGGATAGCCAAATGGTGGGTGTACTTAGACAAGTTAAAGGCTTGATGGGATAGGTGTCAACCTCTAATGGGTAACTAAGTTAGAGACAAGCTCAAGATAAATAGATATTTTGTACTCTAAAGGTAGATTCAGAGATGAGATACATACTTAACATCCTTATAAGGGTAGATTGTAAATTTTCAATTGAGGCTAAGGGAAAGAGAGGCATAGTTATATGTGGGAAAGAAGGCCAAGGAGGATGATAATATTTTATTAGAGTAGTAGGGTATGGGGCTAGTGATAAGATAGATAGGTTGGCTAACATGAGAGGCTCAATACTATAGGGAATTGTATAAGGGAACAATGTTAGGAGATCAACATGCTATGAATTTTAGAGCTAGTTCCTCCCAATTCATTCATTAGCCTACTAATAGTTCACCTAGACAATAGTGATCTGGACTTATATTTGTGATACAGGGTTTATATTATGGACATGTATTATTGTAGCACATTTATGCCCATAGGGCCCTTTTTTATAGTTGTATATTTTGACATGGATTCTTATGGACATTATGGAATGTTATAATTGTGATTATGTTTTGAATGATGATGTATGGATTTATTTATGTATATGTGATTATTGATTATGAATTTATATTATGTGATTATATTTTAATTTTATGTGATGATGAGTATTGATGGATGATATTAGGATGATGCATAGGTTTAGATTATTGATGATATGATATAGATGATTAATATGTGTTATGGATTAGGTATGGATGATTTTTATTTTTTATGTTAATAATGTGATTGTATATGGAAAAATGTGATGATTAATAACATGTGAGAGTAGGATAAATAATCCATTGATTGAATCATATATCTCACAAATTATTATAGGTAGAATCTTCCTGTACCAAGGAGGTGGGTGGGTTGTTGGGTAGTAGGCTAGGATTATTAAACATGATAGTGGAATGATTAGGGGGATAAAATGGATGGGATACTTGAAGCCATTATAGATGTAGGCAATCCAATTTAATTTTTCACTTGTGAGTATAAGTTTACCCATTACATGATGATAGTCAAGGTCATATTTGACTCAAAAGTGCATGGGTGACTTAGAGTGAGAACTTCATTTAGTGATACTTCCAATTTATAAGTTGGGTAGTCACTTAAGGCCATCCTTATTCCCTTTAAAAAAAGGACAAAATTTAACACTTAAAAAGATAACACAACAAAACAATATTATTGTCAATTAAAAATAGAAAATATTTATAAGACTCAATGACTATTAATAAAATATACTAATGACATATGTACTAACATTAATGCTCAAGAAGATAGTATAACAAGACTATATCAAAATTTTGACAAAATATTTTAATGAAGACTTATATATATATATATATATATATAGACTTTTAATAATGTTTTAAAAGACTTAATTGATTACAATTTTAAGGACAACCAAATATGTATAAATAAATAGATGAGGATGGTATTATTTACATGATGGAATAAAAACTAAAAAGAATAATGTAACTAAAATAAAAGGGGAAATAATGATAAATGGTATTATTTAGTGATAGATATGGTTAATTGGATATTTACAAGGGTAAATTGTGCCCAATTTTTTTTAGTAAGTGGGACAAGGATGAAAAAACTAGTCATAATGATAATACTTAAGGTGTAAAATGAATGCTCAAGATTTAGTTACAAAGCCTACTATAGATCATGGAGTTATGATATTATATGGCCCTTCTTTAATGATGAGGTTAGTGGGTTTATGAGATTTTTTTATTAGGAGATGAATGGGGGTGGATAAATTTGGATGCAATTAAGGCTAATAGGAGTAAGAGTCATCAAGGAAGATGTAATAAGGATATGTATTAAGATGTCAAAATGGAAGGAGTAATTGTTTGAAAGTGGATTAGATATTCCAAATGACTCCTCAATAGATATCCTCTTGGAAATTTTAGCAATGATTTTCCCCAATTTAAAACTCATATCTCCTAATTTTTCTCAATCATATATTATATACCCACCATTAGGATCATGGTCATATCAAAATAATGGAATGAATGAGAGAAGTGGAGTGGAGATGGATGGATGTGCCCCCAAGAGTGGGGACTTATAAATGAAGGATTTTTCAAGCTTTTTAAGTATAAAAATGATTTAGATGCATAATATTCATAGGTTCATCAAACTCATCACCATCTAATATGGCCAATTTTTAAGCCCCTAATCCATTTTTTTCAATAATAACATAGGGCCCATGCCAATTTGCTTCAAATTTACCTTTATTTTCATGTTCTACATTGGTGTTTTTTTATTCTAGTTTAAGACTAGGTCTCCAACTTCAAATTCTCTAAACTGGATCTTTTTGTGATATTGGCCCTTAAGTTTATTTTGATATTCCCTAAGGTGATCTAAGGAATTTTAATTATTTTCATCTAATAACTCGAATTATTATAGCCTTTCTTGTTTACAATTATGATCAATAATCATGCCCTATAAGATATTTGTAAGGAGGGGAGCTCAACTTCAATTGGCAAGATTGATTTTATTCCATAGACTAAAGAATATGAAGTGGCCCTATTAGGTGTTCCTAACACTGATTCTATAAGACCAAAGAGCTGGATATAATTATAAGTTCCAATTTATACCAACATCATTAACAATTTTCTTGAGAATTTTGATAAACATTTTATTGGTTGAATTTTCTTGTCCATTACCATAGGGATGCTAGGGTGTAGATAAATGCTACTCAATGTGAAACCGATTACAAAAGTCTTCAACTTCTTGATTTTTGAAAGATTTGCCAGTATTTGATATGATTTTGGCTAGGATTCCAAAGTAAAAAATAATCTGATTTAGTATTAATTTTGATGCTTATATACATATGACATATATTAGTAGTATTTATTTGACCCTTTTGGTAAAATACACTGTAGATGTAACTATAAACTTATGTCCATTAGATGATGTAGGTTTGATCCTACCAATTAGGTATAGTCTCCATATGGAAAATGACCACAAATTCATTATACAATATAGTTATTATGTGGATTCATGAATGAGATTACCATGATTTTGATAGGCTACACATTTACAAACACATTGACAAGCATCATGATACATTGTGGGCTAATAATATCCAGTCTAGAGTAACTTCTTGGCTAGGGCCATCCCACTAACATGACAACCTCATATACCATCATGGACCCCCTCTAATGTAAGAGTAGCCTCCTCTAATGTTAGGCATCTCAATTAGGTCTTGTCATAGCCTCATCAATAGAGAATATTACTAAAGATGGTATAATGGGATGTGAAATGAATGAATGCTTTTCATTGATGATGATTGAGGTTTGGTAGTTGTATGTTGTCATGGAGGCAAGTGTAAATATCATGATACGAGGGTAGACTGGGATCAAGTACAACACAAATTTGATAAGGATCCATTGATTGATGATTTGGAAATAATAGTTATTCAATTTGAAATTTGAATTCAAGTACATCTTCCATAAGATCTATTAAAAACCAATAGTGGCCATTGAGTCAACAATTTTATTAATTCCCCTAGGAACCTATTTGAATATGATTGACTAAAAATTTTGCTTCAATTGGACCACTAACTATTTATAAGGAAGAAATTTCTCATCTTTTGTCTATAACTCTTCATTATCTTATTTTATAATCAACTAAGAATCACCAAAGACCTAAAGATACTAGATATTCCATTGGATGGCTAGTTGTAATCCAACAACTAATGCCTCATAAGCATAAATGTTATTTGTGCATGGAAAGGAAATTAAAAATGTTAGGATGTGAAGTCACTATTCACATATCACTATTCATAAGTCACTATTCATGGACACTATTCATGTTATGATGTGGTAGTTACTATTCATAGTGGTGAGTTAGTGATCACTATGCTACTATGGTGGAAGTGTGACTTGGTGGTGATTGGGTATATGAGATGGATCCTAGGTGATGTGTTATGACCCACAAAGGTATCTTTCATGGTTGGAAAGATAGGAGAGAGAAATTGGATGAATTTTTCCTTGAGAACATGTGTTTACCTTTTAAGATCACATGTGGGACACCATCCTTAACCCTTGAATTATGGGTGCATGTGAGAGACAAAAAAAGAGGATATAATTATTCTCTTTAGTCATGTACTTGTGGGGATTCCATGTTAGTAGTCAAAAGTTGATTGGGATATCTTTTTACCATTAGATTTTTCAGATGGGAGAGTGGGGTGTGTCACTTGAGTGTACATGGAAGATGTTCACATTGCATCATGAGATGCTATTTGAAAGGAGGACCTTGTAATGATGTTCCTACTTTCCATTATTCCTAAATAGTGTTACCACATGGAGTGGGATGAAATTTTCCTCTCTCTCTCAGTTTTCATCCTTAATTATTTTCTCTCATTTGTATTCTATAAATGTATGACTCCCTCGTTATGTATGTAATATTGAAAGCAAGTGTAAGCTTGGTAAAAAGTGTATAAAGCTTGTGAGTGTGTAGAAGCTTGTAATTAGTTTGTTGAGAAGCTTTGCATAGATTGGATGCTTATGTGAAAGCATTATAAGAGAGGAGTGTGTTGAAGAGGAAGCTTTGTGGAGAGTTTTTTAATCTTAAGATCATTAAGAAGACTATAGTTGCCATTTTCTCATGGATTTTCCTTGTACTTAGCAAGGTTTCCACGTTATCTACTTGTGTAATGTGTTTTTCTCTATCATTGTTATTTTAGCTTGTTATTTATAAATTATTTTATTTTATCATAGGATATTATTTCTTAAAATTTAGTATCAAATCTAGGCTCTTTGAAAAACTCTATCTATTGAGTGTTTTCTGTTGAGCTAGGGAATTTTGTACAAGTGGGAGCTAATACAATAACAAGAAGAGTATCCAGATTAGAATTAGATAAGTTTGATGGTAAAAATTTCTCCCTATGAAATTTGAAGGTGGAGGATCTCTTGGTAGAAAATGACCAATCTCTATCCTTGAAGGATGTTGCAAGCAAACTCACCAATATGATAGATGAAGATTGGAGCAATTTGGATAGAAAGGTAGTTTCTACCATCCACCTTTGTCTTGTAGATTTTATGTTATTTAACATTATTGAGGAGAAGACCATATAAGAATTATGAGAGAAGTTAAAAAACCTATACCAGATGAATTTAGCTACAAACAAATTATTCCTAAAGAAGCAGTTGTATATTTTGAGGATGAAAGAGAGTTCATCCATTATTGCTCACTTGAATGAGCTCAACAATATTATCAACAAGCTAATCTCCATCAATGTGAATATGGAGGATGAAGAAAAGGATATCACCTTTTTGTGCTCGCTACCAAATGTAATCATAGGAATTTGAAAATAGAGAGGAGGTTAGATCAAGTGTTAGTTCATAAAATAATGAAATCAATACACTAACATGCTAGTATCTCTAAGCCTAGATTTTAGGGAGAGCTTAATGGATAAAATAAAATTTAAAACCCAAATAAAATGAAAATAAAAAAAATCCTTACCTTCCTTGAGAGATCCAAATGATTTGTTCATGGCTTTCTTGGTTTGTGCTCAAATAATCTTTGGCAATGGAGTATTCTTTTCTCCTTCTCTCCTTAGCACCATGATGTCTTGTCGCTTGATATGGATTATGATTGATGGAGCTTGGCTTTCTATTTTGGAATTATAAAATTATTTTCATGAGTATTATGCAAAAACTTTCATTATAACTCTACAATATCCAACCTCTTTAATGAAGAGGCAAATGCTTGTATTTGTAGGCTTAGGAGCTAACCCTAACTCAAGGTGAGTTAAGTTATAGTTTAAACATGGAATCAGTTCAAACCTAATCTAAGTGAGTTAATTAAACTTAATATATTTAAAATGTGTCAATAAATAATGATTTTAAATGAATAGGAATGGGTGAGATATTCTGAGATATTTTTAAAGGCTTGACAACTCATAAAAGGTCATCATGAAAAGCTACGATATTTCATATTTTTGAATTTTTTTTTTAAATTTTATTTATTACGCATGGGTTATTCAACTAGGCATATAATTTTTTTTATCTTTTTAATTAATTCTATTCATCCATTTTAGCATTTTTAATATTTGATTTTAAGTTTGCACTTACCCCACTTAATAGGTCTATAGGCCAAATTACATGTTATAATGATGTAAGATGAATAGAGATGAATCTATGGAAGGTTTTTGTTGATTACAATAAGATACCCCAATTAGGGATGTATCAAGATGATTTTGAGCTATTATGAATGATGCATTAGTAAATTTAGTATGTTTAGTGATTCCTAGGCTTAATTTGTAATGGTTGGTAGGAATCAGTCTAAAGTCTAGTTGAAGACCATTAGTGGCTAGTTTTAGGTGTCTACAATTTTCCCATTTTTGGGAAGGCATTACAAGGTGGAATCAAAATAACATATTCTCAAATAATGAAAGGTCTTATATGTTTACAACTTTAACAATAATGGATAAACTACAGGTGTCCCCTTGAGGGAGTTGTTGGCAAAGGGGTCAGTAATCGATCCCTCAAAAGGAGGAATTGAGTGGACCAAAATGATGAAATGGGGTGGAAGGGAATGATTTCCCCATATATGGTTATAATCAATGGCATATGGAGTTTCCCCAATTAGGGCAGATAAACAGGATGATTTTCCCATAGGTTGTTATAATCATTAGCATAGGTGGGATAAAAAAGGTAATGATTTTTCTAAAGGCAATTATAATCATCAAAAAAGAGGGTAACAAGAAACTAATTTTCCCAAAAGTGGTTATAATTAGGAAAAGGGAAAAATAATGATTTTCCTATAAGCAGTTATAATCATTGGCAGGATAAAAATAGGCCCCAATTGAGCAGATAGAGATAATGCTTTACCCAAAGGTGGTTATAAGCATTATCAAAATAAAAAAATGCACCAATTGGGTATAAGAAGAGAATGATTTGCTTAGAGGTGGTTATAATGATCAACATTCAATTGTATGGAAAATATAATGATTTGACCAAAGATAATTAGAATCATTGTTAATGTAAGTGGGATGGTATTCAATGATTTTCCCAGAGGTGGCTATAATAATTATACCTTTATTTTGGTAAACATGATATGGAATATGATGGCAAATTGGTATAGAAGAAAAATATGAATTTGGTCAACCAGTGAGTAGGGAGATGTGCATCTTAACTAAAAAGGAAGAAAATTATTTTGTTGCTTAGTTACTCTATGTAGAATATGATTTGGATTAGATCAAGAATGTTGTTGGTGCCAAGGAGATATATCATTGCTTCATGGTTATGTATATTCCTCAAGCTGATTTTTTCTATAGCTTGTGAGGGTAGGCATCATGATAGAACACCATCATAACTTGCTTGAAATATGCATATGGAGTGACATGTGATCCAATACTCAATTTAAAATAATGCACCAATGATAAAAACCATGATGATAATGTTTATGTATGAATATGGATGGATTCAAGAATAATGCATAAGGAATCACCCAATGAATGCACGTAGATTGAATCAAGGCACAATAATAAAACAAACAACTAGGCAAAAAAAACACACCAAGAAAATGAAGAACAAAATAAATAAAAATAGAAAACAAATAAAAACAATGGTTAATCACCATGTTAGAACAAATAAAGAACAAACTAGATGGTGAACATTTCCCCTAGATGAGAAGAGACAATGAAACAGAAAAACAAAATGAGGGGAATAGATGAAGAGGAAGGGGTTGGCCAAGCTCTCTCTAGATGACCAAGGCAAATGGACACTACCTATATAGTTCCCTAGACAAAATATCTAGCAAAAATTTTAGGCCAAATGTAGTTCTCCTATGATATGGGATATAAGAAAATGATGAGAAGGAAATTATGATGAATGTTATATAATAATGTGGGAATGGAATCACAAAATGGTAAGAGCACAAGATGCAAGGCTAGTAAGGATGGGGAAACTAAATGACAAGTGGTTTCTTATGACTTAGTGAGGGCTCCCAGAATCCTTAAGGCAAAGAAGTAATCAATGTTTTTGATTTTATAAAATAGTTTTACAAATGTATTTGGAATTTTGGAGCATCTCAATTCAATAGAGAATTATGAGACACTAAGTGGTCTAAGTTCACAAAATTATGAGAGGATTAAAAGTTAAGATTTCTCAAAAAATAATGAGAGAATTCAAACTTAAAAAGTGCTCAAAAAATGGTGAGTGTGGCTTAAGTTGCCTACAAAATAGAGAGAGTGTGGTTTAGGTTGCTCAAAAAATGGTGAGATCATGACAAAGGGATGACTAAGCTAACCTCAACATAAGTCAAGTCCTACCTACATATTCCTAGGATGGGACCTGAAGTCATTATAGTTATACCTTACAATAGAGAAATCTGACTAGTGTGGTAGCCAATTCAAACAAAACAAATAAATTAGGCAACATTGCATAGTATGACATAAGAATGGAAAGGTGGTACTTTAAGGAATGATAAAAAAGTTTTTCCCCTAGTTTGCCCATAGGTGGTCATAAATATTAAACAATTACATAAGTCAATGATACTAGTTTTCCCATAGGTGGTTATAATTAGTAGCATGATAGAGAAACACTGATTTTCCCAAAGGTAGTTATAATCAAACACACTTGATATAGAATAAAAAAATAAATGAAGGATGCAACTATCAAACCATTGTCATACTATTCCAAAAATACTATCTCTATCTAGAATACTTGAAATAACTACTGAAACTTGATTTGAATCTTTGTGCTAAAAGTGGCCTTGTAATCAATAGAACAAAACCAAGGTCAAAGGGCTAGTTAGGGCAAGGTAAAAATAAAACCAATGGAAATAAAAGTTGTGATAGAATAAACTGTTGGAATGGTAAAGTGATAGATTGGTATGTTACAAAGAAGAAAGTCAATATTATGGTACAATTGAAATGGTCCTCATAGATAATACACCAGGTCTCTCAAGTAAAATAATGCTTGAGGTGTATAATGTTCATTGGCTCATCAATTTTGTCCCCATGTGGTGTAGTGAGCATGTATACTTTAGCATCATGGTTTGTAACAAGGATGAAAGGACCTATCCAATTAGGTTTGAAATTGCCTTTATGTTTCTTCTCAGCCATGGTATTCTTTAAGAACAAGATCACCAAACTCAAATTATCTATGTATGATGCATTGATTGTAGTGTCCATGGAGTCAATTCTAGTATGCTTGAAGGTTATTAATGGTGGCCTTACATTTCTCATCAAGTAACTCTAGCTCTTATAGGTGAGCTACCCAATATCCTTCATTATCCAAAACATGCTTCAAAGAGATGCACAAATAAGGTAACTTGACCTCAATGGGAAAAATGGACTTAGTGCTAAAAAGAAGAAAATATGGAGTAACTCCTGTTAGAGTACGATGATTGGTATGGTATGCCCAAAGGGCATGGAATATTTGAAGGTTCCAATCATGGCCAAGATCATTGAAAATATTTTTAAGGATGTTGATAATGGTTTTATTAGATGCTTTTGCTTGGCTATTACCTTGTGGATAATATGTTGTGGAAAAATGTTTTATAATCTTGTACTCGACACATAACAATTTGACATCCTTATTTTTAAATGATTTTCCATTATCATATATAATATCATAGGGGATACCATAGCTGCAAATGATATGGTTAAAGATGAATTTGTAAATTTGCTTTCTAGTCATGTAAGTTAGGGGTATAGCTTCAATCCACTTAGTGAAGTATTCTGTGGAGGTAAGAATGTGTTTATGGCCATCGAATGAGGTGGGGTTTATCTTCCTATTGAGATTGAGACCCCATGTAGAAAATGGTCATGGTGTAAGAATTGGTATTAGAGTTTTGGTCAAGGCATGAATTATATTGGCATGTTATTGACATTTATTACATCTTTTCACATAAGTAGATACATCTACATCCATCATTGGCTAATAGTAACTAGTACGCAAGAGCATTTTGGATAGGATGGCCCTACTAGTGTGGGGTCCACATAATTGTTCATAAACTTACCATAATGGTAATATATATTCTACCAGATTTAAATAATGATGCAAAGTTTCATCAAAACTATGGTGGTATAGGGTTGTTCTTAGTAAGGTATAACATGTAGCATGGTAGATAAAGGCTTTGGATTATTTGTGAGATAAGTTTGGTGGCATTATTTGGTCATAAAGATAGGTGTAAAGGTCTAAATACAAGATAAATATAGGACCAATAATATCATAAATCATTTCGATGATTGAAGGTTCATGAGTTGGTGCTAGCAAATTTTTAATGAGAAATTAGTATTCTTTTACGATGTTTATATGTCACATCAAGGATCCTATGGTGGCCACAATTTTTTTTATTTTTTTACTGGCCCTTTGTATATGTTCAAACTATACATCGATAATCTACTATTTGAGAGTGTCAACCATGGCCTTGTATGGTACCAGTTTGTCATCCTTGGTCTAAAAATGGTCTATAACCTGACTAATGATTAACTGAGAATCACCATAAACCTTAAGATGTTGTATGTTCCATTGTAATACCTATTGGAGTCTTTCAATAGGTGTTTCATATTCAGCCATGTTATTAGTATAAGGAAACTTGATCCTGAATGACTTATAGATGAGATCCCCTATGGTGTAATAAAAAAAATTCTTGCCCCTGATCCATGTGTAGTGAATGATCCATCAAAATACATCTTCCAATGTTGTTCCTCAAGAGTTATTTCAATAATTGTCATAATGGATTCATCTAGGAAGTGGAATGTTAATGGTCATGTATCTGTAAGAGGTGCTTCAACAAGCTGATTTGTAAGAACTTGACCTTTTATGGATTTTTGGTTGATATATTATCTCTCAATTGAAAAATATGATCCACTTGGCCATGCGGCCTTGTAGATCTATTTTAGATAGTATATACTTGAGTGGATCTACTTTGTAAATGACCATGGTCTTATTTTCTAACATGTAATGGTGTAGTTTCTAAGTTACAAAGACCATAACTAAAAAAGTTTTTTTAATGAGCATATAATTATGATCATACGCTACCAGTGTATGACTTAAATAGTACATGGCATGATAATTTACATTATCATCATGTTGAGATAGAAGTTCCCCCAAGGATCTGTCTATAGTTGATAGGTATAGAAGGAATGGATTTCTTAGCATTAGAGGCAATAAAATAGGTGGATTTTCTAGATAGTCCTTGAAGTGCTGAAAAGCTTTCTAGAATTCATCATCCAAACATAACATGACACCTTTATTTAGAAAATGTGTAAAAGGATGGCACTTATCAGCCAACTAAGATATGAAGCATTTAAAAAATTATAGTTTACCCTATAAACTATGGATCTACTTCAAATTGGTCAATGTTGGAATCTCTGTAATGGTTCATACTTTGGATAGATCAAATTTAATGAATCTATGAAACATAATGAATCCAAGCAATTTGCTTGAAGTAACATGAAAAACATACTTCTTAGGATTGAGCCTGACTTTATATTCATGCAGTCTTTAAAATATCCATCATAATGTTGCTAGATGGTCAGCCTTGGTCTTTGATTTACCTAATATGTCATCGATGTAGTCTTCAAAAATATCATGTATCATATCATGAAATATGACTGCCATGGCTCTTTGGTATATAGCCCCAACATTTTTGAGACCAAATAGCATAACTTGATAATAAAATGTTCCCCATAGAGTAATGAACGCTTTTTTATGTTGGTCTTCTGGTGTAATCTAGATATGGTTGTATCCTAAGAATCCATCCATTAGTGAAAAAATTTCATAACCCACTATGGAGTTGACAACATTGTCAATGTTTGGTAGAGGAAAGTCATCTTTGGGGTAGGTTTTATTTATGTATCTAAAATTAGTGTAGATTTTGATTCCTTTTGGCTTATTATTGATTGGCAAAACATTTAAGATCCACTCTAAATAATTGATTGATCGAATACATCTTATTTCCAAGAGTTTTTAAAACTATTTATTCACTAATACAACATTGTCAGGATGCATCTTGCATAATTTTTATTTCATAGGTTTAGCATTAGGATGTAACACAAGGTGGTACACAACCAAGTTGGGGTCTAAACTTGGCATGTCAGAATAGGCCTAGGTAAATATATCAACAAATTCCATTAATAGGGTTGTAAAGACTTCACATTCTCCCTAGTTAGGGGCACACCTAATTTGATCTAGTTTAGGTCATTTGGAGTCTTGATGTTAAATTCTATCATGTCTTTCACTAGAAAGGTTGAATCATCTTCCAAGATGGTTGGCAAAGATTTAAACTAGCCTAAAATGGTAGAGTTCTCTATTAGGATTGGATCTTCAAGTTATCCTAAGCATAATGAATTAGAATCCCATAATAGTAGGGATGGCCATGTGACAAATATAGTTGGAAACTCTTGGATGATTCAATAAAAAACTTGTTGTTATTTAAGACTAAGCTTAGACCCATAAGCAAGTTCATCATTGGTGGTTCCCTGAGCTATGTTTGAGGAAGATTGAATAACCTTGTCTAATGGTGCCTAGAATAGGTTTTCACCACTAGAGTGGCCTTTCTATTTACTACTTTGCTAATCTAAAATCACCTTGAAGAGGTTTTAACTTTGGGACCTCAATGTTTTATTTAATTATTTGTGGCTAAGGGTGTTCACCCATTCTCCAAAATAGGATTTAGGATAAAACTTGATTGAGAACCCTTGTTTGTGGTCTCCCAATGGAATATTGTCCCTAAGGCATAGAAAATCACTGAAGGCCTCATTATTTTTAAACTCATCAATTGGTATTGTTGATTCTTGTTGGTCCCAGTCTATCAGCTGAGGATAATATAATGGAAGTAAATTATGGTGAATAATTGGTTGAAGGGTATAAATGACATTAGTTTCAAATAAATTAGTATTGGCTAGGTCATTAAAAGGGCTATGATCAGACTCTACTTCATTATTAGCATTGTCATCACTAGTCATTAGCAATGGAACATGAATTAGGTACATGGGGTCACCCCCAGGTACTTTAAATCCAAGACCATATGTTTCTTTGTATTGAGAGGTAGAAATGGGCTCAAGAGGACCTTATTGATTTAGTCCAAGGCCTCCTTATTCATAGGCATGTTTTTCCATGATTTTTTTTAAATGGGATACTTGAAATTTAAGTAATATTTGGCTAGTTTGTTGTTATACAACTAAGATTCATGATTTTCAAGTGGGTCTTATTTTTAGCTAGTGGCTAGTATGAAAGTGATAGTTGTTGGACTATGCAATTTGGTTTTTCCATTTCTTTACCATTCTATGCAAGTTGGTTTGGATTTTGGTCTTCCAAAGGACTTGGGTTTTGTGGAATCTTAACAATGTGGAATGTATCATGGGTCAAATATTCTCCTAGACCATTAGCTGAGATAATATAATGATTATATATTTCAAGAGGTGACAAGTGGGAAAGTGAATCAAGGGTGTTAGGGCCATGCAGTTGGCCTCTAGTGAACCAACAAGTACTTATTTTCCGTTGTCCTTCTTGAAAATTGAATTTAACTCAAATGATAGTTATAGATTTGGTACTTGGCCTCTAAATGCTTGTAATGTTCATATGGCTATAAATATTTGTGAATGGTGACCTCCATAATAGAATGAGAGAACTTGATGCATTGGTGTAATGTTGATGGGATTGTACGAATCTCATGTATCTAAGGTCTACCCAAAGTCATATTATATGACAAATCAAGGTCTAACACATGGCATAAGTTATCATGGGTTAAATCCCCAATGATAACTAGAAAGATGATGGTGCATTGTGATCTCGTTCCTCATTGTCATAGGCCTTGATGGTGTTCATTTCTAGCTAAAAATCCATTGTGGTGTACTTGAGAAACTTGATGAGCTTTAAAGACATAATATTTAGGTTTGATCCATTATCTATGAGGACACATTTCACTTTGTGCTATATTATCATAATTTTGATGTATAATGGATTGTTATGTAGTGGGATAAGGGATAAGATATCACTTTGGTCGAAGGTTAATTCTTGGCTTAGAGATAGATGTCCAACCAAAGCTTGAAATTTATTTGGAGATATGTCATTTGGAATTTGGGATTTTAGCTACGTAACTATATTAATATATTCTTATTAATGGTGGACATATGCAAAAAATCTAAAATGGATATTTGGGTGGGTATATTTTACAATTATTTCAAAATATCGAATGTCTTTTCTTATAAAATGGTAAATGGCTTGTTCCTATCTATAATCATTAGTTGGATGGGTGAAATGGTAGATGGTTGTGGGCTTGGTATGGTAATATTCAACTTGCAAGTTGTGATTACATAATTGGAATTAGATACAAGACCATTGTTGATAACAAATAATTGTGGAGGGGGACTAGATAAGATAAGTCTTAGTTATCAGTGCACTTGTGCATGGTCATGGGCCAATGATGAGTTATTAATATAAGGTCCAAAAATGAGAATCCCTACTTATTAGTATGCCTATAGGTGATCCCAAATAAAATAAGGATCACTAACATGGGTTGGTTTATTGGGAATGATTAGCAATGGTATTATTTGATTGGTACTTGGTTCAGATTGATGGATATGGTAGAAATGTGACCTCCTGCAAGATGGCCTACAACCTTATTGTAGTCATATACAACTACATGGCAGGTATATTTATTGTTCACATCATTTTATCCATTCATTTGAAATTTTTAGTTTTTCTACTAATTTTTTTAGTTGTATCTTATTTATTGATATTGTTTTTGTTGATGTCTTGATCATTTTTTTTTGCTATTATTGGTTGTTATGTCATAAAAAGGGATTTTGATAGATGCCTAGGTTTTGATTAGACATGGAAGCTCCATGATCTAATGTGATCTCTCTATTTTCCTTCATATTCTCAATCAAATGTTTAATTTTCACCCAACATGAAAATTATGGCCATTAACTCGGTGATACTCACAAAATTCATTTTTCTTGTACCAATCTAGATAGTCAATGCCATCAAGAGAGTGCTTCAAAATAGGCCAGTTAATCAGGTTAAGTGTGGTAAACTTGTGAAACATAGATTTAATGGGTTCTCAAAGATAACTAAAGATGTGATTTATAAGCATAGTTATCCTTGGAGGAGGGGTTTTCAAAGGCAAAGGTTGTTATGTTTGCTTCACTAGTCTCGGTTGTTGCATTTGCTAAAAAGGTTTTTGGTTAGGAGTAATTTTCATATACAACATAGGCTGAGTAGATGGTGTTTTTAATAATTATACATGCTATAAATTGGTTATTACATTCCCCACAACATTATTTTTTTGATTTAACTACTTAGGTCTATCATAATTATTGGCCTAACTGCTTACGATGCTTGTGCTTGGACTTGGTTCTAATTTTGGCCATTATTCTATTTTTGGTTTTGGTTTTGATTTTATGAGGTAAGTTTAATGATCCCTTTTTTAATAAGGTCTATTTTGATCAAAAAACCTTTTTCAATTATTTCCTTGAAAGTATGTTTGCATTGCATCTCTAGATGGTAAAATATATGGTTTTGTAGATTTTTTGTAAACACAACGACTAATTGCTTGTCTGGTAGACTATGGGTGAATCAACTTATAAGGTCTATCCATCATTATAGATAACTTTAAAATATTGTTTCTAGACTTTTTTTTGGCTTTCATCAAATCTAGCAATGAAATCTCATGCTCAAGATTGTAAGAGAAGTGTTGCATGAACTTGTTTAAAAGATCATCAAAATTAAAAATTAAATTCTTGGGTAATTTCAAGATATATTTTAATGCTTTTCTTGCTAATATCCTTAGAAACAAAAATAAAAGGTATATGTTATTGTTGGCCACTAGTTGGAAAGCAATAAATAAGTCCATCAAGTGGGCATTGGGGTCTCCTTTCCCCTTGTATTTGTTAAATTTTGGTGGTTCATACCTGTTGACCATTTTTTCCCAATAGGGCAAAAAATTAGTCCCCTTCTTCCCTTGCTATTTAAGGCCAATTCATTTTTGATTTTGCACAAATCTAGGAGTTTCTACAGACTCTACAGGTGTTTGGTTTAAACTTCAAGTTCTTCAGCTTTGGTTTAATCAACTAAGTTCAATCCAGAGTTCAATCGGAAAAGTTCAAGGCCAAGGTTCAACACCTTGGCACTTCAGCTTAACACTTCAGTGAATTCATCAATGTGTAGCATTGAACTATTGAGTTGATTCAATCACTTGGTTCAATGCCTCTAGTTCAATTCGTAAGATCAAAAGCAAAAAGCTTGAAGGAAATTGCCAAGGACGGTGACATCCTGGATACTGTCAACTTTAAGAAGGTAAACTAGCCATTATTTTTCAAATGATAATGGGTGCATGAATGTCAAATTTAAGCCAGCAAAAAGGCCATTGGTTTTTAAATGCCCAAGTACCAACCATGAAAAGAGCCCAAGTAATGTAGTGACTCACCTAGAGATATCCCTGAGGGCCGAAGGAGCCAGAAGAGACAAGATAGGGAAAAGACAAAAGTGCCAAGTGTAGGAGCAAGTAGATAGTCTAAGTGGTGAAGGGAGGTGTCAATTCAAGAAATTACTCTAGCAGATGACATAGTGCATGTGATTTGACCATTAGAAGGCATGAACGGCCAACCATGTGACCCTTTTTCTTCATTTCATATTTATGAGTAGACAAACTACGTAGGTGCCTTCAAGGAGCAGTCTTAGTTAATGAGGAAATAGTGCGGCCATGTAAAAAATGCCTGAAGTCAAATCCAGGGCCAACACAACATTTATGTTTATGTATCTTGCTCTTCCCAATGCTCATAAGGCACATGGATCACTTGTAAAAAGTGTGCCAAAAGGCCTCCTTTCTTCTCCTATATATTGAGGACTTGTCATTTTTGAGAATTATCTTCCACATTTGTAAGGCGTAGCCCTAGCAAAATTTCACCTGAATCAATAAATGCATTTTTTACCTCTATCTTGGATAGATATTTTTGTGTATGTCTTGAGTGTTAGTTTGTGTTTAGTCATTGTTTCTTGATGCTTTCATAGGTCCAACACCAACATATCTATTGTCTACAAGGTGCCATTTTTGTAGCTAAAAAGGAGAGCTATATTTGGAAGTGCAAAAATAGAAGAAATTACTTACAATGTGCATTTCACAACACCTTGGTGAATCTCTATTTTCTATATTTTCATTAAAGCCTCCTTGCCAAGTTTCTTGTAGCCTGGTTCTTTTGCCAAGTTTGAAGTGTATGTATGTGTTTGTCTGATTTTAAGTGTGAGTGTGAGAAGGTCATTTTATTTTGGTGCATCACCTCTTTAGATTAGATTTATTTTCCTGCAATCTTTCTCCCTTTTCATCCCCCCCATTATATATATATATATATGTTATCACTTAATGGAAAAAATTAGATGCATCAAAAGGAGCTAGCCCTTACCTAGAGACTCTCCCTTCCAGCTTCACCAGTCCCACAGGCGAGAGGGGAGTTTCCATTGTTGCGTGTGGAAGGCAGGAGCTCGGCCTCCTGCCCTGAGTGCAATCCACTGCATCAACAGTTTCTAGCATGCCTAGTGGGACCAACTAAGACAAGTTGTGTCCACAACGTTGAATAATTTTGGTGTGTTATTTGACCAATCAACCTTTAGAGGCTTTCACATCAAACACCAATGGCGACTCTGAGTTAAATCAACTAGTTAAGTAGTTCTGGTACCATACCATCAAGAAATGATATTTTGGTATGTATACCCCCATTGTTTAGAGCCATGGACCCTATTTTCCTTGGATAACATGGCTATGATCCTTACCAGCCTTATGTTGACCCTTATCAAGTTTAATATGGCCAGTCTCAACCCTATCATAAGCTATATTATACTTATGCTGAGTCTTCTCAATATGTCACTTCTCCTACTCAACCTAGTCTCTTTGCCAATCAACCCATTTCTGCCTTCAAATGAACACTATTGGGATACAAAAAATATGTAGTGGATCTTGACACTAAAAGGGGATGTGGCCAAGAAATTCCTAATCATATTGTCCATCAAGTGAGGAATGCACTGGATCAGGTTAAGAAGGAATGGGCTCCTATTGAAAGAGCCAATTGGCACAGGCTTACAAATGAGATGCTAGATGTGAGTGGTTTGATTGAATCTTTGGAGGAGAAGCTGAGTATTTATGAGAGGTAGCCTTACCAAGTCTATAAACTTGCATACTCACTGCCCCAAGCATCATACCAGTCATATACAACCCCTACTTATGAGCCAAGTCAATCCTATCAAAGTCCTTTCCCCAATCATGTTGGGGAGAGTTTTGAAACAACAAATCTTATGTTTAAAGCTAATCTTGATAGATAGATCAAATTGGCAAACCTTTAGATGTAGCAGTCCATTTTGGCAACAAGGGAAGTGGAATCTAAATCTTCACGACCCTCTCACATTGTGGCCCCACCACCCCCAAAAGAGATGCCTAGTCCGAATTGCTTGAGCTGGAATAAAGTGGTTGAGTCATGGAATAGCAAGGGGGAGAAATACATTGTCCAAGAGTGTGAGGTACAAAATGAGGATGATCTAGCCAAGTAGATTGAGGAATTAGAAGAGAAGATGAGATTGCTTGGAGAAAGAGCGATGGAGCTTTTAGACCTTATAGAGGAGCCAACTCCAAAAAGCACCCCTTCCACCAATCCACAAGCTAATTTCAATATTGATGAAGTGTTGGTAAAGTGGAGGAACAAAAACCAAGAAATTTTGGCCCAAGTTATACCCCTTCCTATTCTAAAGAAAGCCCCCTCTTGTGTGCTAAATCCTTTCTATCAAATGGCATTAATTGATCCTACCCTCAATCCCATGTGCCTAGATTTTCAACACGCCTCTTTTTAGATAGCTCTTCCTATACATGAGTAGACCCTCCCAAATCTTCCCCAACCTCCTCAAGTCTTTCAACATGATCTCCAAATTCTATGCTAGAAGAAGGAACATCATGAACTAGCTCAAGACCTTAAAGAGGATAAAGTTACTACCTATTCACAGGAGCAAGATTCCAATCCCAAGATCATGAGTTGGAAGAAAATGGTGGAATCTTGGGGTAGAAAGGAAGAAAAAGAGAAAGTTTTTTCTCAAAACCTTAAAGAAGATGGGTTACTCTTGCTCTCGATGATGATTGTGACTTCTAGGAAAGGCTTTTCTAGGAAGATATGGATAGGTAGATTGTAGAGTTGGAATCTAAAGAGAGGTTCCTCGGCCAGTGTGTGATGGATGGTTCAGACCCAATAGCACATTCCATGTCTAAACACACCCCACCTACACATCCCCAAGAGAGCTATTAGGCCATGTCTAATATAGGTGAAGTGCTAACCAAATGGATAAAGGAGAATCATTTGATTCTAGTTCAAGGATGGCCTCCTCTTCCACATGAGTTCATCTGTCAGCCTTCCACTTCACCCTTTCTCGAGGAGGAACCTGTGTTGAAGGAAGTAAGTGAAGAGGAGTATGCTCAGTTCATAACTAATCAGGGAGACTTCATGAGTTTGGATGAGGAGGAGATCACCTTAGGTGACATGGAGAAGCATGGACAATCTCTTGTTCATGTTTTGAATGATTCATTTGAAGTCATTGAGGCAGGCTGCACTGTTCTTCAAGGAGGCTATGAGCTAGATAAGAGCGGAGAAGGCAGCATTGGGGTTCAAAAAAGCATGCAAAGACACTGTAATTTTTTAGATTTACCCCTTTAGGAGGTTAGTGAATATGAAGATATCTTCTTTGAAATCATCAATGAGGATGGTCATACCATGGAACCCAAACATGAGGTAGAAGAGAGCAAGCCAGTCAAGGGTGCGTATCAAGGGGCTTCTGGTGATGAGCCAACAACAATTGATTTCTTAATGAGATACACCAATTTGAAGAACCAATAGAAGATAAGCTTCCAAGAACAAATAGAGTATGTATACATTGGAAGCATGTTTGAATCTCTACTCAGGTATAAGCCAAATCAGGTGACAGGTAAGAGGAGCAGGTCACCAGCTCTCCTTTTCATTCAGCTACTTGCCTAGCACCATGAGTCTTCTTGCCAGGAAGGGGACATTAGAAGTTTTCCCTTTGATCTAGGAGGGAATCAAAAATACCTAGTTAGTTGTATATAGTAGGTTGCTTTCAATTTTCTTTCCCTATTTTCCCTAAGTATTGTTACACAAGTAGTTTTCTTAGCTTTGTGTATGTTTTTCTTTTCCTCTTGGAGTGAATTTGCATGATTGATTCTATAATTTATTAGGGCTATTGCTGATTTTAAAGCTACAATCTGACTCTATGCCCAATGGACTTTTAAGGCAATTGGCTTCTAAGCATAGTAGGCATGCTTCCCTTGGGAGGCACCAATCTATTGACAAATTTTGCCCAACAGGGCAAAAAATTGGTCCCCTTCTTCCCTTACTATTTAAGGCCAATTCATTTTTGATTTTGCATAAGTCCAAGAGTTTTTATAGACTCTATAGGTGCTTGGTTCAATCTTCAAGTTCTTCAACTTTGGTTTAATCAGCTAAGTTTAATGCAGAGTTCAATCAGCAAAGTTCAAGGCCAAGGTTCAACGCATTGGTTCAACACCTTGGCACTTTGGCTTAACACTTCGGTGAGTTCATCAACGCGCAGCATTAAACCATTGAGCTAGTTCAATCACTTGGTTTAATGCCTCTAGTTCAACATGTAAGATCAAAATCAAAAAGCCTAAAGGAAATTGCCAAGGATGGTGACGTCCTGAATACCATCAACTGTAAGAAGGCGAACTAGCTATTGTTTTTCAAATGATGATGGGTGCACAGACATGAAATTTAAGCCAACAAAAAGGCTATTGGTTTTTAAATGCCCAAGCACCAACCATGAAAGGAGCCCAAGCAATGCAGTGACCCACCCAGAGATAGCCTTGAGGGCCGAAGGAGCTAGAAGAGACAAGATAGGGAAAAGACAAAAGTGCCAGGTGTAGGAGCAAGTAGATAGTCTAAGTGGCAAAGGGAGGTGTTGATTCAAGAAATTACTCCAGTAGATGACACAGTGCCTATGAATTGACCATTAGAAGGCATGAACGGCCAACCATGTGACCCTTTTTCTTCATTTCATATTTATGAGTAGACAAACTGAGTAGGTGCCTTTAAAGAGTAGTCTCGATTAATGAGGAAATAATGCATCCATGTAAAAAATGCCTGAAGTCAAAGGCAGGGCTGACACACCATTTATGTTTAGGTAGCCTACTCTTCCCAATGCTCATAAGGCACATGGGTCACTTGTAAAAAGGGCACCAAAAGGCCTCCTTTATTTTCCTATATATTGAGGACTTGTCATTTTTGAGAATTATCTTCCACATTTGTAAGGCGTAGCCCTGGCAAAATTTCACCTGAATCAATAAACACTTTTTTTACCTTTATCTTAGATAGATATTTCTGTGTATGTCTTGAGTGTTAGTTTGTGTTTACTCATTATTTCTTGATGCTTTCACAGGTCCAACACCAACATATCTGTTGTCTAGAAGGTGCCATTTCTATAGCTAACAAGGAGAGCTGTATTTGGAAGTGCAAAAATAGAAGAAATTACTTACAGATTGCATTTCACAGCACCTTGGTGAAACTCTATTTTTTGTATTTTCATTAAAGCCTCCTTGCTGAGTTTCTTGTAGCCTGGTCCTTCTGCCAAGTTTGAAGTGTATGTTTGTGTTTGTCTGATTTTAAGTGTGAGTGTGAGAAGGTCATTTTATTTTGGTGCATCACCTCTTTAGAGTAGATTTGTTTTCCTGCAATCTTTTTCCCTTTTCATCCCCCCATTATATATATATATATATATATATATATATATATATATATATATATATATATATATATATATATATATATGTTAGCACTTATTGGAACAAATCAGATGCATCAAAGGGAGCTAGCCCTTACCTAGAGACTCTCCCCTCTAGCTTTGCCAGTCCCACAGGTGAGAGGGGAGTTTCCATTGTGTGTGTGGAAGGCAAGAGCTCAGCGTCCTACCCCAGGTGCAATCCACTACATCAACAATACCCTGGAATAAATGGTATGTATAGATACTCCATGTTGAATGGGTAATAACACACATCATACAACTTAAAATTTTTATTTTATTTCCTATTTTGAATGGTTAAATTGCATCTTTTATTTATTATAATTCTTGTGTAAGGACTGGTTGGAACATTGCCCTGGGGTGAAGGCTAGGTTATCACAATTGGATTACTTTGATCAAGGTATAATGGAGGCATTTGTTGGGAAATGTTGGTTTGGTTAGGGAATTGAATAATAATATGCATATGCATATTAGGATGTGATTATTGAAATTGCAAGTGCTACTATGGGGTATTCTGGTTAGGAAATTGTAAATGGGCTTGGTTTTGGGAAAATTGTGGCTGAAATAGAAGGATATGGCTATACTGTGCCTATTGAGGTTGAATAGGTACTTGATACAAACTAATTAAACCTTTTTGATTAAGGGGAACTTGTGAACCAAGGCTCTATCACTAGATTTATGGCACATTTGGGATGAAAGGCAATTACTACCTAATCAGTTTTTGTGAAACCTTGAAAACTCTTGGTTATGTGAATCCTTTTTGGGAGATAGATGACTATTTAAGCTTTGGAATTTGTCACTAACCAATAGTTATACACTATTTATTAGACATAATTTATTATTATAATGGTATGTTGGTTTGTGATTGAAGAGGTATGTTCATCACTACTTGATGAGGTGGAATATTGATTGCCCCCTATTGAGGTGGAAAAATATTTTACCTCTGATGCATGGGTAAGTTGGATGGTGTCTATTGTTATGTGATGTTATTTATCACCTATATTTGTGGAATAACATTCATCACATTTTTTTGAGGTATGAAGCTGGTTATTACTTGACTACTTAATCCTTGAGGTTGGGTGCTTGAAGAAGCAGTATGTTGAGGATTAGAGGTAGTTGTTTGAGGTTAGGAGGTAGAAGTCACCACCCCCTACATTTATGAACCAATCATGGTGTTAAATAAAGGAAAATTTTATTATGAATTATGTGTTTGTGAATTTACACCACTTTAGTCTAGATTGGACATTGTTTGCACGTTGTTCACTAGATTTTGCTCACTATTTTGTATTGAAGCATAAGACACTTTTTTGATGATGGGGGAATTAAACATGTCTCTAACCAAATTAATTTATGTGAATGGGTCTACATCCCAATTTTATTTTCCTATCAATTCCATTAATACTCCTATGGAAGGAGCTAACTCAATAAGAAGAGTGTTTGACATGGTCACATTATTGAAATTGTATACTAAGTTCAAATAGGTTTGGTATGATATTTGAATTTATATGAAGTGGTCCTCCATGAGGCCATTTACTATGACAAGAATATGAGGGCCCTGATATAACATTGGCACTATGGCATGAGGGTTGTTAGAAGAGGCTTGTTTATTGGTTTGATTATAAGGTATGTTATAAGGTCCTCTTACTAGACTTAGCAAGTTTTCATGGGGAAAGTCTACCAAAAACTTGGCCCTTACCTTCATGGTTCTAATTAAAAATTCATCCTTATTTTCAATCACGTGGTGATTAAACAAATATGTGTCATAGGATAATGGTATTGTAACATAGTAAGGTTGCTATTGGACTTGATCTATAATTAAAGGTAGGTTAGCCAAGTATTATGTCATCTGTTCGTGGTCCTAATCTGAGTATGGATGCATGTTGACCAAATAATAAGCCAAATTATCTTATATTTTTTCCCTTAATTGAGTGTTGTAAGGTGGATAAGGATCCATCTCAAAAATAACATCGTCTCCATAGGGGTCTTGAACAAAGTCTTCTTGTGTGACCACATTTCCATATCCTAGATTGTACATGACACAAATATGTGTATAGTGAGACATGGTCAAATCAATGGTGAATTCTTCATGATAAAAGGGATTAGAGTTAGATAAAATCTAAAAAATAAAGTCTAAAAATAAAAAAGAATCCAACTCTATCTAACTTGGTCAAAGGGATGGAGTTGTATGTCTAAAATGGTTTATGCAAAGACTTGGTATGAAATAATATAACACCAAATATCTCACATAAAAAGGTCAAGTGGATGAACTAAAAATAAAATGCCAAACAATAAGTTCAAAGTGTTCTAAATAGGTCTAATATAGGAAAATAAATGTTGTTAGGTCTTTTGTCCAAATGCAACATCAAAAGCTAGGATCAAACAAGGCATATGCTAGGACTTTGGCCAAACTTGACATCAAAATCTAGACTTAAAACAAAGGGGTATTTATTCTAACAAACTTTAAACACTTTATCATAGACTAGGAACTTAACTTTAGACATGGACTTGATCAAATTGGTATGAGGCATAAAATAAAAGGAACTTGTAGATAGGCTATTTTCTCCCAAATAAAGGCACAAACAAATAGTTTTTGAATTTAGGTAAAGAATTAACCTAAGTTACACAACCCAAAATAAAAATATCTATGTCTAATCCCAAATTACACAAGGCATAAACATAAATAGATCAATGTTTCGATCCAAAATTGTCAAATTTAATAAAAAACTCAACTTGGGAAAACTAGGATTTTAAAATAAACAAGCTAGACAAATTTAGACAACATAATGGCACTAAAAAAAGATCCTAAAGGCACATATGGATTGGTTTTTAAAAATGGAAACTTGGACATAAGATAATATGAGTCTATGAAACAAATGTGAGCAACATAATGATGTTATTACTCTCAAAATATTTAAACAATGGTATGTTTCAAAGACTCCAAGATACAAACTTGAAATGATTTGGGTAGTGTAACATTACCCATTTCAATCAAGTGACACACAATGTTTTTGAAATAAAGTTTTAAGGTAAAAATTATGGTATCAATCAAATGGCATAATTTTTCCTCAAATAATAGAGTAATATGGACACAAGACTTGTTTTGACATGAGAAGATAAACAAAATTTTAGACTTAAGGACCTAACAATAAAGGAATAAATGACAAAATACAACTAAGTAAATCATCCTAAGCCCTAAACTAATAAGGTTTCATCATATTATTGAAATCCATATATATACATGATCTTGGGAGGATTTTAAGTATTAATACAAAAATAAAAGTGCATGAATTAGTAGGGTTTTTACACTCCCCCTTCTCCCAAGATATTGTATAATGACATGGATTTTCAGGTTACTCACCTTACATCAACAATATTTTCACAAAATTGGGGTTTATCTAAAAAGTAGAATTTCTAGCCATCTAGATGTTCACAAGCATGGCTAACACTAGAGATGCCTCACATCAATTGAGTTCATATCAATTAACTTACTGTGCATGGGTTTATTCCTTTGCATAGCAATTCCATCCATGTGCTACTTATTGGAATCCTCTAGTTAACCAAACCTAACTCAAGTTTTTGTTATGAAAAGAGAGGTTAGCCATTCAAACCCATTTATCTCATAATATGTGTACCCTAATTTATAAACCTTGTCATGGAGTGGGGTTAAAACAATGCTAGGAGATGAAACCTCAGGTCAAAGCTTCCCTAAAGAACTATTGAAGAAGATATTTACTCCCATTTACAAGCTAAATTTAATGAAAGAAATGACCTAGTGGAAAATTTTTAGAGGTTATTTTTAGATCACCCAAACCATGCAGGTTTTGGGGAGACCCTAGACAACATTCTTTCCAAGCCTTGGACTAGGCCTAAATTACAAGTGAAAAGGTGCTTTTGGTCACCCAATGTTCATAAAGGGGATAGGGGAAGAACGTACACACACTCCTCATTTTTCACAAAAACACATAAATAATAAACACTTTCAAGAATTTTCAATCTAAGAGAATGTTTATTTTATGCATCAAATAAAATGTTTGATGAGATTATTTTTGGCCCCTTGGCTTAAAATTGTAAATATTGAAAAAAAATTTACAAAAAAACTTAATAAAAATCACCTAGGTTCTTTTTAATCACTTAAATCAAATGTTCAAGACTTAACAATTAGTTTTAGGCACTAAAATGATGTGTTCAAGAGTTTAAACTTAATAATTTATGTTTTAATCTTGCTTTGGTCCTATAAGGGTTAGAGATTTTCCTTTTGCTTTGAATCATATTTATGGATGAGTAAATAAGTTATTAAAATATAGGTTTTTGGGCTCCAAATCCATATAAATATAGGATCTATACCAACACAATAGAAACTTGGGTACAAGGTAATCACTTATTATGATTGTTGTTTTGTCATCTTGTGGTACCTATTGGTAGGTGGCTAACTAACCCCTTTCAGGCTCAATAATCATTTGGAAGTAATAGTACATGACAATCATGGCTCATTAGAGGTAGGGTAGTGGATATGATAGAATGATTACATCCATCACCAGCTTAGGAACCAATGTGCTCTATCCCCCATGGTACTAAGGTGTCCAAAAGCACTATAAAAGAGATTTGAGTCTAGTTAGTGAGAAGGAAAATTTAGGAGTAGTGAAGCCCTAGAGGATTGTCTCCAGATGTTATGCTCACCATTAGAACTTATATTTTAGTTTGGGATGCCTTTATTTCTCCCCATTATAATTCCCAAGCTTGCTTGTGAGCCTCTAGGCCTTTAATAGCTTAAGATGAGAATTTTCACAGTTCCTAGTGATACATATGTATTGTTATTGAACTTTGTTTAATGATGAAGCAATTTATGAAATGTTTAATGGATTAAATTTTTAAATCTATAGTATGTATGTTGAGCTATTATGAGCTTTTGACATAACTCATCTATGGTGTGCCTACAGCTCATGAAGACTTTAGCACCTAATATAGGAAATGCTATAAGTATGGGTAAGACCTTGTGCCTCAAAATGATACCTACATCTGAGTAGGAACCTAAGCCTAAGTCCCTCAACTAGGTACCCTAGTGTCCCTTCAATCTTTTAAGTTTCATTAAGCCAAGGAAACCAAAAGTTTGTGCCCATGTAGCTATAAACCTACTTCATATCCACCTATGCCTGATAGATAGTTAGTTTTCCCCCACCCTAGAATGACTTACACCTATGAATGTACCACCACCATTTCACTAACCAAAGTCCCCAAAGGATAGAGTTATACCATGGCATAACTAGCCTAACATAGACATATGTCCCTTCTCCACTGTACTTCAAGTGAGCACATAAGGCTTGTACCTTATGTGAAGTGATGTCAGCATAGTCAAGTGTCAAATGTTGAGAACTATAAGATTAATCAAGGCTTGTGCCATGTTGGAACAAGTATAAATCTAACTTGGATAGTTAGATAAATACCTGACATGGCCCATGACTAAATATACCTACTTTTTAACAACATTTTGGTTCCATTGCTAGGATGCATGTTGAATTTTGTTGCTATAATGGTGTACCAAGAAAATGCTTTAACTCTCCTTTGAGAACATTGAGTGCTAGCTAGAATGAGTAGAAGACAACTTTGTGTTGATGCATCCACATTGTAGAGAATAAAAACTAAGGAAGTGGGTCTAGAATTACTTATATGATGCCCTGTATGAGGTTTTATTGTATAATGGTCGATTACTTACACGACACACAAAATTTAAAGCTATGGATAACACCTTCAGTGGATTAAAGAGTGATGAAAGGATTAATAACTTAGATTCCACTTGGACTAGAGATGTAGATAAATGGAGGCAAGGGGTGTTGAATAACTATGTGATTGAATTCACAATATCAACATACTTTTGCCCTGAAGTAGAATATTAGTTCTTGTGTAAACCTAAAGGCATATTTATGAAAGAAATTGGTATAGAATTCAAGAAGTAATGGTTGATTACAGCTTTGAGACTATGAGGATGGAAGGCTAAAGTCCTCTCACATATAATTAGTGTAATAGGGAAGAATGGGACATATATGTGAGGTGTAATGGAAGGAGATGAGCAGATTGACACCTAAGAGCTTAGTATATAGGCTTACAATAAGAAGAGGAATGGGATGATGAAATATCTAGAACTTGGAAGTACCAAGATGACCCATAGTAAGTATAAAGGGCATGAGGAATGATCTCTTGAATAGTAGCACCAAAGGAAGGAATCCTTAAAGCCATAAAACAAGCTCCATAGTTGATAAGTGAATGCTCAGGGTCCCTGCATAAATTGACCATTAGAGATGCATTAGGAGAAATTTTCCCCTTTGAACTTGTGACATGATCTCATAAACTAGATCCCCCATAGGAAAATAGGAGATTGATAACTGAACCTATTGTTAACTTAGAATTTGATCACTTTGTAGATTTGGACCAGAATTTCGTGATTGAATAATTTGTTCCTTATGAGGATATAAGTGAAGATACCTTTAGACCTCAAGGTGCTAGATTAACTCAATAAAACATGAGCATAAGAACCCTAGTCCAACCAATAACATCTATATATCCTAGGTAATAGCCCAAATTAAGTGGCTTCATACCACTAGTTAGTAGTACAACACCATCATCTTCTACAACACAAATCGTAACATTGGGACCAACGCCTAGCCCAATGGATAGAGGCATTGGAGGACCACCAATAGGATAAGTATAAGGGGGACAATCAACTCACACACTAATTGATCCCCCAACCCAAATTTATTATGAGATGGCCATGCATCTACCTAAGTATTGAGACATGGAGAATGTCATTGAGTATGTGCTCAAGTGTGAATTATAATGGTGCACTTATAGAATAACCCAATTCAAGCACAAGGCAACCCAATTTGTGATAACCTTTATTCATCATGCCCATAATTGGTAAAATAAGTTTGATCCTAACTAGGCTATGGTTGATTATGACACCTTGAAGGAAGCCTTCTTAAAGGAATTTGATATACTTGAGTTTGAGTAATAGAGCATTGCCATACTCGAGGAGATCAACTAAGGATTATTAGAGATTATGCACTTGTATCCATTAGAGGATTGATAGTACCATTCAAAAGGGTGTTATCCATGAAAACATTCATAGACCCTTTATAAGCACTTGAAGCCATGATAAGAACTAAGGTAGTGGGGGAGCACTGATACATGAACTAACCCTTTCATGGAGGCATAAATTATATATGTAGCCTCCCAAATATAAATGTTAATCACTAGTTCATCACAAGATAATTAAGATAGGTTGTGGTTCATTGATTGTGAGACAAAACCCAATAATAGAAAAAACTACCCTCAAAGGAATATGCACACACTAGTTCTCAGCTATGAATTTTATCACAAGGTGCATGATGTTCACAACTGCCCTTTATTGCAACATGTTATCCAAGTTAGCATAACAACCTATTACTAGTTATGTGATGCCTATACCCATACCACAACTAATTGCTACATAATTAAAGAGATGTGTGAGAACATGGGGAGAGGTGCACAACAAGCAAAAGTATTAGAAAGAGGGCAAGAATCCTAAGGAAATGAGGGTTACATCTAGAAGAATGTAGGATATGGGATGAAAATAGGTACTAGAGGGTGAGGTGGTAGATGTGGTGGAAGAAGGTTCCCATCATGATCATGTTACAAGTATGGTTTGATCGATCACTATCAATGCAACTACCCTTTACATCTAACGTGTAGGTATTATCAATGAACACACGAGGTTGAAGAATACCCTAAATTGTATGAAAAATTAACCCAAGGTAGGTCCAACATCAACAAGGGTATAGAAATGATCAAGTATAAGTATAAAGAAGTGAAATAGACTCCAAAGGTGAAACTAACATGCATAGATTCAATCAAAGTGCATGTAACTACTTATAGTGGACTCACCACTCAACTACCAATTGCACCAATACCAAAGTTGCACCTAGAATATAGGGCACTGAGTTGTAATAAGCCTATTGCATATCCAAAATCCAAAGTCATGCCTTACCCAAACCTTACATTCCAAAAACATGTATTACAATAAGCTATGAGTGTAATCCAAAACTTGTAAGGAGATCTCCAACTGCCATGAGACCTAGAGGCACAGGTTGTTGCCTCTCACACAAAGCAAGATGGCTAGGAGGCTAAAGTAAAAGAGATAATAGAGATCTTATGTATCCTTAAAATATAAGGGATGCTTCCCCTATTAAATAACTTACTTATAGAACATGCAAGACAATATTTAGTTAAAGTTGTTGTACCATGACTGGAAAGGGCACAAGAGGTTAGGCATACATAAAATATGAAGTATGCCCAAGAAGTCTTGGTGAATTATACCATTGATGGATGGTTCATCTATGAGGACCTTATCAACATAGGTATCAAGGTTAATATCCTAACCAAGAATACATGGGAAAAGATGGGTAGGCTATCTTTGAGGCCTTCTCCTTGTGTATTCTTCATGGCCAACAAGACCTAAGCATAGTTGATTAGAATTCTAAAGGGCATCATTATAGATATTATGGGTGTCAAATTCTATGCTGACTTCAAGTAATTGATTTTGCTAAACATGATAACTATCTATAACTTCTAGGAAATCCATGGTGCTACATAAATAATGTTGATATTCACTTTAAGAAGTGGTATATGACCTTCAAAAATGGTAAGGAAAGGGTAGTGGTTCCCCTCTCAAGTGACCAAGGACCCCCTATGTGGAGAGCATTGATCTAGAAGATGAGATTAACCATAAATATAACATCATGGTGTAAGGTGATAAGAATATCAACCCTTATAATCAAGGATTACTCTCTTATTAGGATGGGTAGTTAGCCTCAGACACCATCAATGTCACTTATGACTGATGGGTTGAGAAGGGTTATGAGGCCATTGGTTATAAATTCCACTTGGTGCATGCAAAGGCACTAAAGTTTATGAGGACTAACTGGGTCTAGATTTGTCACACACTAAAATTATGTGTTCCACACCATGGGGAAAAAGGAAAGAAGGTACTCCACCTAACTAAGTGTAATCTTTCATCACTCCCAAAAATTGAAGGGAGAAACCCAGTGGAAAATTATGTCCATGATCTTGAATCGTGCATCCCCAAATAATTAGATAGAATGGGCACACTAGTGTATACCTTGAGAAGCACTACCACATGTTAGTGGGTAGCACAAAAGTATAACTTGCCAACCTGGCTAAAGGCAAAAGTGGCCATCTATACTAGATTTGAGAGGAGTAATGAATACTTGGATATATCGGTGTACTCTAGCAACTCTAATCCCATGGTGAATGTGTGCCTATGTGAAGAGATATGAATTGACTACAATGTGACTACCCCAAATCAATTATTGGTGCATGCCTTTTATATAACTCTAAAGACATGGGCATGAGCATGGTCTGTGGTTAATGAGGCATGAAAATGAATAACTAATTGGAATGCCCTGAAGGAAAAGTTTGTGCACACCTTTTCCTTTTCCTCATAGAACTTGGAATTGGTTGAGCCATTACAAGTAATTCAAAGAGTAGTGTTCAAGGACACCACCATCCTCAAGGAGTGCCTAAAAGAAATGTTTGGGGAAAAAGTGATGGTGCTCTTGAATTTCTTTGAGGAATAATTTCTCAAAAATGGATTAAGTGAAGAAGATGATGAAACTTAGGAGTGCTACTGAAAACCATTAATTAATAAAAGAAAGCTCATATGCCAAGTAGCTGATAACACTCCTAGTGTAGAAGACTCCACTCATATTCACATAGAGATAACTAAGGGAACTTGACAAGTTGAGGACTCAGACTAGGAAAAAAATGAACCATACCATGCACCAATAAAGACCATCAAAGTGTACATTAACATAGAAGGATAGCCAAAGATGCCTATTCTGGGTGTCTATTAGTTTGATGAAGATATGGCATACATCATAGACCTCTTGAAGGAATTCCAAGACTTATTCCAAAGAACTTATGAAGATATGAAGGGCACCCACCCATACCCTAGGAAGATGATCATAAAGCTAATTGATAGCGCAAGATCAATCAAGAAGCACCCCTATAGAATGAATCCCAACCTCTACATAAAGGTTAAAATAGAAATTGATGCAATGCTAGATGTAGGGGTCATTTACCCTATGTAGGAGTCCAAATGGGTGATCTTGATGGTGATAAGAATCAAGAAGGATGGTTGTATTTGCATTTGTGTCAATTATAGAATATTGAATGACACTTGCATCAATGACCCCTTCCTAACTCTGTTCATTGATAAATTCCTAGAAGGCATCATAGGCTATGAAATCTACACCTTTACTGATGGGTTCTCTATATACCACCCAATCTAGATTGAGGAGGAGGACAAGCCCAAATCAACCTTTGCAATTGAATGAGATTATTTTTCTCATAAAATGATGCCCTTTGTACTCAAGAATGCACCATCTATGTTTTCTAGAGTGGTGATCACCACATTTAAAGACTTCATCCATAAGTTAATCTTGATTTACCTAGATGACTAGACAATATATGGCCTCATCAAAGATCACTGTGATAACCTATGCCTGATATTTGAGATGTGTAAGTAGTTTCATATATCCCTAAATCTAAAGAAGTGTGTCTTTGAAACATAGTTTGGAACCCTACCCATGCACATCATCTATAAAGATGGTTTAGTCATTAATCTAAAAAATATTAAGATCATCATTCAACTCTATAATCCTTCCATATAGAAAGACATTCACAGCTTTCTTAGCCACTATGGGTATTATAAAAAGTTTATAAGGAGCTATGTAAATATGACAACACAGCTAAAAGAGCTCTTATGTAAGGATGACACATTCTACAAGGGTGAAATTCAAGAGGATGCATTTGAGACCCTATAGCTTGGATTGACTAACATGCCTATCTTGAAATTTCTTGATTGGAACACCCCATTCCATGTCCATGTTAACACTTCTAGATCTACAATTGGCACAATCTTGGTATAGCCTGGAAAAGGCAAAATAGATCAGCCCATCTCTTTTTCTAGAAAAAAATTAACAAAGGCAAATCAAAACTATACTAGAATTGAATGTAAGGCACTCACCATGGTTTATACCCTACAAAAAATTAGACAATATTTGTTGGTGACCCCATTCATCCTTTTCATAAAACACAAGGCTCTTATGTACCTTGTGAATAAGCCCATTCTCCATTGGTGAATTTATAGATAGATCATTATATTTCAAGAATTCTAATTCTTTGTTGTTGCCAAGCCTAGAAAATAAAACTCAGGCCTAGACCATTATCCCATATAGACTTAAGAGATGCAATAGTGCCAATTGAGGATGATATGTTGGATGCATAAATTTATAGAATCTAACATGACATCAAGGACTTGGTAGAGATATCTACCTTTCTAACATCTGGATTACACCCCAAATAGTGACAATCAAAGAAAAAATAGCCCTTATTTTGTGCTACCTCTTTTCATCTCATTAGTAAGGAGCTATACAAACTAGGTCGAGATGAATTTCTATGTTGATGTGTCTTAGATCATGAAAGGGATTCCATCCTACATAAGATACATAAGGGGATATCATGAGGCCATTATGTAAGAGATGGAATGATGTGCAAGGTGTTGTAGTTAGGCTTATGGTGGCCAAGTTTGTTTTAAGATGCAAAATATTATGCCAAGGCATGTGATATATGCCAACACATAGGGAAGCCCAATGACTAGGATGAGATGCCTCTCATCCCCATTCTTTCCCAAGTACAATTTGAGAAATGGCTAATTGAGTTTATTGGATCAATTATTCCCACAACATGATTCATAAGTGTGAGTTACATTCTAGCAGCCACTGAATATTTCACCAAGTGTGTTGAGGCCACACCAACCAAAAACTACATAGCCACCATAACTATAAGGTTCATATGGGAGAACATCTTAAGTAATTATGGGTGCCCACTGGACTTGACTAGCGATAAGGGAACACACTTCATTAATGAAAGTGTGAAGATATTGATAACATAATAAATGATGGTATACCACAAGATAACACCTTACCATCCCTAAGTGAATGGCATAGCTGAGGCATTTAACAAGATATTAGGGATGTGCATCATAAAGATATGTGATATTGGTTGTAAATATTGGGATGATCAAGTGTTGACAATGTTATGGGCATATCACATAACCTATAAGTGCCTAAGTAAGGCTACACCAATTCAATTTTTGTTTGGCACTAATGTAATCCTATCAATGGATTTCTTGGTGCCATCATTGTGCGTCACATGCATTGGTCATTTAGATGACCAAGAATCACTAAATGCAAGGTTGAAGGACTTAGAGTGCTTAGATGAGGTGCATGCCCAAGAATGGTGGAGCCAATAGATATAAAAAACATACCAAAATCTCTAACATGACAAGCATATAAAACACACAATGCTAACAGAAAGGGCATTAGTTTTTCTCTGACTTCAAGTATATCAATCACCTAGGCAAGTTGAAGATAAGGTGGATGGGTCCATATTTCATATATGACATTTTAGAGACTGACACATGAAAGTTATACATGTTATTAGGTGAAATTATCATTGGGTATTGTTGGCCATATTTGGCCCATATATCAAGCCATGCTCACTTGCTAAATCATCTTGATGCAAAGTTCCTAATTAAGTGATTAATTCAAAACATTAGGACAAGCTATGGATGGTGCAGGTGGAGTGAAGAGGTCATGAAGATCACAATCCTTTAAAACACTACAAAAATTTAAGAAGACCTCATGGAATGGTAAAGACAAACTAGAGAACACATATAACTCATCTGCTCTGCTCACTCCATCTAGATTTTTTCCAAACATTTAACCCTAGTAGTAGGAAAAGATAAATGGTTATTTCATTTTTATTGGATTTCATGCATATAAAGGAGTCAAGGAAAATAAATCAAATGGATTCATTCATTCTCATGCTAAGATTATCCATGCCAAGCTACAGTTCACATTATGAAGCAAGATGGAAGATATGCATCTTCAATGTTTGATCTACAAACTAAAATGACTAAACCTTCAGACTTGGCCATATTTATCTAGGATCTAATGGACCAAACAACTTGTGTATTTGATATCTTCACTCAGGAATCCTTTCAAGCCAATAGATTGAATGGATTTTTTGCTTCTGGCATTAAGACCATCTCTTGAAATTTTGTTGCCTTTGTGAGTTCTACGCTTCAAGATACAAGTTTACAATGTTGGCCAAAATATGAAAGATGTCCACACAAGTGTCAACTTTATCCCAGGGAAAAATACGTATGATTTTAAATTTGATGATCTTTAGGACATTAAAAGATTTATTGTGGAAGTCAAATGATGTTCACATGAATGTCAAGATTAAATTTTGTGAACTAACTATTGAGGTTCAAAAATCCTTGGTGGAAACCTGAGGAAGAGTTCACAACCTACAAGTGTCAATACCATGGGAACTAGAGTAATTCAAATGGTTAGAAAATCTTAAAGATTAATAAAAATTTGAGCTCAAGGTGATGGGTCCCAAAGATCTATAATCTACATTTAACTAGATGTCAATATCTGATAATTCAACAAAAGGTGATCAAGCAGGACAAGCTTGACTTGGTGAAAAAAATAGTTTGAACTCAAGAATGACCTGAAAAAAAGGAAGTAGAGCTTGATATGGACTCAAATAGGATCAATTATTAGACAAGATTCTATATCTACAAGGAAATCAATATCCTTAGATTTTTTTCTGCTATAGTTAATTTGGTTCAAGATCCAAGGCATAAAGTAGGTGTGAAAAGATCATTTCAAGTCATGCCTCAATAAGCCACCATTTAAAACAAATATGATGCATCCATGGTAGTTCAAAGACCTAAGATTTTTGACCTCATAATAGGATCTATTAGAGGATCAAAAGATTAGATCTTGGGAAGTTGGAAAGTGGTTGGAGAATTCAATTCCAACTAGATCATGGCTCACCACCTCTGGAAAACTCTTGTCTTCTAGTGAAATTTTCTAAAAATAGAATGATATGGAGGCTATATGAGTAAAAAATAAAAATATCATTCATAATTACTTATTTTGATTAGACCAAAAGCATGATAGAACATCTTGAAAGCTAACAGTTCATTGGTTATCAAGAATAACAAGCTTCATAACCTCTCCTTTCTTTCTCTCTCTTTTACTTTAAATAGAGACATTGCGGCCAAAAATAGATATCTCTCACTTTTTAGATAGATTATTAGATATATTTCTATATTTCTCTTGGTTCTCTCTCTTGGTTGGACCAAACTCTACCAAGATGGAATTTGTAACCTTTTAAAGTAATATAAGGCTATGTTTTGATCTCAATGTTATGGTATAGTGTGTATATGTCTAATTTGTGCATGTGGTATAAACTTCTCCCTCATTGAATTGTGATCTCACTTAGTTACTAGTTCATCTATTCATGCACATCATGTTTAGTGTTCTGCATGTTTTGATCGAAGCTTGCATGTGGATACTATGATTGGTTAGTGTCTTAATTTAGACCTCTCCTTTATTTGCCTTAGCCTAGACCATTTAGTGAACCTCCACATAGATATGTGAATAGATAGTTGAATTTTGAGCTTGGTCATTTACTTATTTCATTAGTGTTCTTTGAGTCAAATAGAGAAGATCGACCTATAATTTTGGTACATCACCATGTTAACTTTCTTAGGAGTCCTTATCTCTTTCTAACCCTTTTCCCATGAAACACTAGGCTTAACTTAGGTTTAGGTGAGAATTAAAGAAGAAGCTGGCCTACTCTAGAGGTTTAGCCCCATCACGGGATACCCATAGCTTGGGGTTATTCCCATTTTATGGCTCAATCGGGGGAAGCTTGAAGAACTTCTTCCAAGGGTGCAAGTTGAAGCCATAACAATTTATATCATGACTAGTGGATAAAAGATGAAAGAAACACTTTTTTTGTGTGTTTTTCTTCTACATGCTAGCCTTTGGAGGCATTTAACAAACACCAATGGTGACTTTGAGCATCTCTCATCTAGTTTGAGAATTCCAAGTGCCTAATCATCATTATCCAATATGTAAAATCAACCATATTGTGATAAGTATGCTTATTATATGCTTAAATATCCCTATTATTAGATGAATAATGTTTATATGTTCCCTGTACGTGGCCCTCAGAAGGCCTACCAACCTTATCATGGCCTTCACCCCCTCCTATCTCTTATTAAGACTAGACTTATCATGTTACATCCCTCTCAGGAGTCAAGCAAGCATTATCAACCTATATGGGGTTCATAAAGGAGATTGGTAGGGGTCTAGAGTTTTCTCCAGTCATCCCTACCCGTGTTATATAGAAGGCAAGGAGTGCTTTCCAATTAGTTTAATAAGGGTGGTCCACTCTTGAAGGTGAATAATGGACAACTTGTGCGAGTGAAGATATGGTAGTAATAAGAAGTTTGATTCAAGTTGTAGGTAGTATATTAATATCCTTTAAAAAATAACATGCCCACTTGAATCGATATTACATAGAGCTTCAAGCCCAACTCCCAAAATCTTGAAACAACACCCTAGTCAACCTTGTCAAGTCTCATCTTCACCAAAAATTGAGTTAGTTCTAATAGAAGAAGATTTAATCATGTAAGGAGTGAATAAAACAACTATAGCCTAGATCAATGAGCTTGGTGTTCAAAAGTTTAGAGACTCTCTTTTCTTCCCTCAAGGGCCACCAAAAGGATCCTTAAAATACCCAAATTATAAGGACACTCTCATAAGTTGCAACTAAGGAAGATTTCTTCACCCTCCCACTATCTCCTTTGTGGGCCAGAATCCTATTGTATAAAAGATGGAGGAAAAGATTATAGTCATAAGTAGACCTAAAGAAGATAATGAAAGTTTATATGATGAGGATATCATAATAAGAAGTGAACTTCTTTCAAAAGAGGGAGAATCAAGTTTAGACCAACCTTATTGGCATGGTTTTGACACTAATGAGCTAGATCTCAATGAAGGAAATCCTCAGGTCAAAATTTTGAGTGAGTTTGATGAGGAAGACATCTTGAGCACTCAAGATATATAACTAAAAGGACCATCACCCTATGAGAATGAGTACTTTGGGGATAAGACAAAGAGGACCATGTCCTTTAGGAAGACTATTATATGATTGTGCCTGAAGAGCATGATGACAAAATAACAAAGCATAAGAGGGAGGTAAAATCTTATCACTCAATGTATATATTGACAAGAGGATGCCCTGTCAGGTACCTAACTTTGTTGAAATATGCCAAGGAGGAACCATAATAGGTTTTAATCAATTTATAGGGTAAGTTTGAGCTTCAACAAGAATAAGATCAACTTGCACATTCACTCTATGAGGCTTACATCTCTAAGCAATTAGACTAGAAGGATAAGCTCATTTTTGTTCTTATTCTAGGAGAAACATACCATAAATTTGTTAAAAATTTAGTACTTTTCCATATTTTTTTATTATCCCTCAAGTATGTAAAACATCATGTACTATTGAGAAAAGTTAGCTAATTTGTAAAACTAGTTAATGGTTTTGTATAGTTTCATTTTATTTGGTTAGTTTTGGATAGGTTAGATTTCATGATTTTATCCAAGTGCCTTGGTGAATTTTTTTTTTATAGGTTAGTTTATTTATTTATTTCATTCTATCCTTTTGTTTCAAGAGAGGTTCCATACCAACTCAATTGTATAGAGGTGACTCCATACCCAATAGATTAGACTAGTAAGTGGATTGGGTTCTCAAGCATAACAGGCATGCTTCCCTATGAGTCACCAAGAATGTTGGCCATATTTGGCCCACATACCAAGCTATGCTCACTTGCTAAATCATCTTGATGTAGAGTTCCTAATTGAGTGATTAGTTCAAATCATTTGGACAAGCTCTGGATGGTTTAGGTAGAGTGAAGAGGTCATGAAGCTCACAAGCCTTTAAAATACTAAAACATTGTAGAAGACCTTATTAAATGATTAAGACAAATTGGGGAACACATGAAACTCATCTACTCCACTCACTCCATCTAGAATTTATCCATACATTTGACCCTAGTAGTAAGAAAAAATAAATGGCTATTTCAGTATTGATGGATTTCATACATATGGAGGATTATTGGAAAATCAATCATATGGATTCATTCATTCTCATGCTAATATCATTCATGCCATGTTATAGGTCATGCAATGAATAAAGATGGAAGATATGCATCTTCAAAGTTTGGTCCACAAACTAAAATGACCAAACCTTCATACCTGGCCATTTTTGAGCTAAGATCGAGTGGACCAACCAACTTGTAAATTTGATATCTTCACTTGAGAAGATTTCTAGGCCATCAAATTGAATGGTTTACTCCTTATGGCATTAAGACCATATATTGAAAGTTTTGTGCCATTGTGAGTTATGTGCTTCAAGATACAAGTTTGTAAAGCTGGCCAAAATATGAAAGACATCCATGCAAGTGTCAAATTTATACCTAGGTTAAAATTCATATGAGTTTAAATTTGATGGTCAATGGGACATCAAAAGCATTTTCATAGACATCAAATGAGATTCACATGAACATCAAGATTAAGATCCATGAACTAGTCATTGGGGTTCAAAAATCCTTAGCAGAGACTTGAGGAAGAGCATGTGGACAACATGTGCCAAGACCATGGGAACTTAGAGCAAGTAAAATGGTTTATGGATCCAGAAGACCAATAAGAAGCTAAGATCAAGGTAATGGGTCCCAAATATCTATGATCCATGTTTAACCAGATCTCAAGATCTTACAACATGTAATGGTCAAGGCGTCAAAGGGTTCAATCCAAATCACTGATAACTAACAAAGGAATGAATTGGAATAATTCAATAAAAGGTTATCAAATAGAACAATCCTGACTTGGTGAAAAAAAGAGTATGATCTCAAGCCCAAACCAAGAAAAAATGGAAGTAGAGCTCAATACGAACTCATATAGGACCTATTATCATACAAGATTCTATATTTATAGTGAAACCAATATCCTTAGATTGGATTTCCTCTATATCTAATTTGGTTCAAGATCCAAGGCATAAAGTAGGTGTGAAAATATCATTTTAAGTCATGCCTTGACAAGATACCATTTAGAATAGATATGATGTGTCTTTGGTAGTTCAAAGACGTGAAGATCTTGCCCTCATAATAAGATCTAGTGGAGGATCAAAATATCAGAGCTTATATGTTTAGAAAGTTGTTGGTGCATTCACTTCTAACTAGATCATGACTTGCCACCTTTGGCAAACTCTTATCTTCTAGTGCAGTTTGCTAAAAATAGAATGATCTAAAGGTTTTCTGAGTAAATTACAAAAATATCATTCATAATGACTTATTTTTATTGGACCAAAAGAATGATAAAACATCTCAAACACTGATAGCTCATTGGTTATCAAGAACAACAAGCTTCATAACCTCTCCTTTATCTCTTTCTTTTTTACTTTAAATAGAGGCCTTGGGGCCAAAAATAGATATCTCTCACTTTTTAGATAGATCGTTAGATCTCTCTCTATATTTCTATCGATTCCCTCTCTTGGTTAGAACAAACTTTTCTAAGATGGAATTTGTAACCTCTTAAAACAATATAAGGCTATGTTTTGATTCTACTATTCTAGTATAGTGTGTATATGTCTAATTTTTACATCTAGTACAAACTTCTCCCTCATCAAATTATGATCTCACCTGGTTACTAGTTTATCTATTCGTGCACATCATGTTTAGTATTGTGGATCTTTTGATCAAAGCTTTCATGTGGATACTATGACTGGTTAGTGTCTTACTTTAGACCTCTCCTTCATTTCCCTCAACCTAGACCATTTAGTGAACCTCCACATGGATATGTGAATAGATAGTTGAAGTCTAAACTTAGTTATTTACTTATTTCTTTAATGTTCTTTGAGTCAAGGAGAGATGACCAACCTATAATTTTGGTACATCACCCTGTTAACTTTATTAGGAGCCCTTATTTGTTTCTAACCCTTTTCCCATGAAGAAATAGACTTATCTTTAGTATAGGTGAGCATCAAAGAGAAAGCTGGTATACTATAAAGGTTTAGCCCCATCATAGGATACCCATAACCTAGGGTTATTCCCATTTTATGGCTCAATCAAGGGAAGCTTGAAGAACTTCTCCTAAGGGTGTGAGTTGAATCCATAATAGGTAATTCAATGGCAATCAATTGAAGATATATCAGTAATAAGGTGGCACTGGTGCCATTAGACACTAACTTCTTGGTTACAAGTCAGCTGTATTAAGTGACTAGAATAAAGTTTGACACAAGCCAAACAAGTTCTTTTTATATATGTTTGTAATTTTGATGTGGTAAGGGAATAAATGGCACTTTGAGGCCACCAATAAAATGTTTCTATCATTTTCATACATAATTCTAGATGGGTGAGTTGAGCATGACCATACCCCAAGTGTTTGAGGCTAGACACCTAAGTTATGGGTACATGAAATTTGACAGAGTTAAACAAAAAAACCACTAGATCTTCATGCGTAATATTAAAGAAGTGAAGCATTTTAAGGCCCATAAAAGGGCTAGTTCAGTGCTTTAGGCATAATACCAGTTAAGTGATTTGATAAAAGCTACCTCCTAAGCACCTATGACCATATACCTAAGTTTCTAGGTGCATGGAACTCACTGAACTTAGAGTAAATGTGAACTGAGAGAGTCACACAAGATACAAGTGTAAAAAAGATAGAGTTAAGATGCATAACATGATCATGCATAAGAGATCATATGAAAATGTTGCACTAGAGGACCAACAAAATGGATTTATATGGGGTAGGAAAGGCCAAGGCAAGAAGATGAAAGTGTGGTGAAATCGACCAAGATAGATAAGCATACTTGAAATAGAAGCGTAACAATAAAAGGAAATGGGATCGAGGAGGCTAAATATGCACATGTGAGGCACTATGCCCATGTTATCATATTGAAGGTGAAGGTTGTGCCAAGTGAAAAAAGTGTAGGATAAGATCATCAGAACAAGCTAACATCCACCTATTTTAGTAAAATTTTGTTTGTTTTCTTAAAAAAAATATGTAAAGAAACTCAAAAAGGGTATGGTAGAAAAATGTATTATGTTGTATGCATATTGATCCAGATGATTGTGGAGACTCCTCTTTGTCTAGGGAGGAATGATCTATATATAATAAATAACTAAATAGATGGTTGATTAATTGGGTAGTAGGGTGGATTGCCTAATGTGAGATAGATCCAAGAAGCATAGGATTCCTAGGGGCTGTCAATTCACACTTTTAAATAATTAAGTTTTGAAAATAAAAGATAAATTTATTATATAAATAACATAAGAGACTGAAATGAAATACAATAAGTGCTTGATGGGAGATACATGAATTTGACAAACTTTAGTAGTAAACAATTAAATATCAATGCTAGAAGAATCAAAGATGATTATAATAAATAGAGTAATCTTCTATCATAAAACAAAAACTTAGAAAGTGGAATTTGGTTAGGGTTTGATAGGTCAAATTAGCTTGTTATTGAAAATTGATAGATAGTGACCATTGGTGATGAAGGTCAAACCATCAATAGTTAGGGTCAAACTATCAACAATTAGGTGACCATCAGTGGTTACTATGGGCTCTGGCTTAAGAAGAGAAGTTTAGTTAAGAAGGTTGTAGGAAGTTCTAGAAGGTGATTTTAGGTTGAATAGTAGTTACAAAATAGAGGGTAATTTTCTAAAGTGTTAGGCTCAGGTAGAGGGTGTTTATATTATTAAAAGAGGATGTGGGTGGTCTTAGGGAAGAGAATAAGTGTCTAGAGTTATAAAACTCCAACATAGGAAAGTGGGATGGAAGAGAAAGTGATACAAGGAATAAAACAAAGAAACTAATTGTTGAATCCTAATAAGAAACATATACTTAGCTTTATTATTATTGGTTTAAAGAATGTTGAGGTTGGTTGAAAGCTTGTTGTATATTTTGGAATGATTTTATAAAAGTGATAATACCTTGGCTATTGACCAATGAGTTACAACAACACTTTTGATCTCTATCTTGGTCACTAGTTTGATGGAAGCTTTCTCAAATTCATCAGAAGTAAGAAGAATACCTGCATAAGAAGCTCTAATCTCTTACACCAAGAAGTTGTTATCTCTTTCATCAAGAAGTTATAATCTCTTGCACTAATAAGTTATACTCTCTTTCACCTATTCTTCCTTTCTTAATATAGAGGGAAGGGAGTGGTGAAACAATAAGTCTAACAATCTATCTAATTTTAGCCTAATGTTTAAGTTGAGTTGAATTTAACTACTGAGGTGGTTAGGGGAAAACTATTGATAGGCAAGGTTAACCATTAGTGTTTAAGGGTTAACCATTGGTAGTTAGGGTGATAATAAAAATTGGCTAAACTTAATCATTTTTACTAATGACCGGTGGGGTAAATAATTATGAAATGGTCCCAAGGGGGTCAAGGGGTGGTCTAAGGGTTAATGAAACATATAAAAACATAGTGTATGGTTTTCTAATATTTTCATTTTACCCCTTTTTGTTATGAAATTTATATTTACAAGCTATGAAATAAAAAATGGAAGGTTGGTAGAAGGTCAAAAGCCTCAAGTATGGGAAGATATGTTCCCCCTCAAACTGGGAATCAATGATATTAAATAAAATAAAGTATGGGTTTGATAAGAGGATACATGGGTGATATTTTGGTTGATAGGTTGGGAATTTAAGCACAAACATGTGTATAAAATGTGACTAAGTGTGATAGCATAGATCATGCATATATTAAGCTATCATAGTTGAGTAGTTGGTAAAATAAGTGGCACTAAAAGGACCAGTGATAAGGGGACCAAGTGATTGCATTTAAGCATGGAGGTTATTGTGCTCTCAAAAATGAAAGTCTCCTAGATAACTTCAATGTGTTCTCAAGTAACCAAGGTAGGATGTGATCCCTAGAAGACACAAAAAAAGTTGGTGTACAAATATAATGTAAGTTCAAATAATGCAACTTTGGTGAGGTAGTCTTAGTGTTTAGGATGACCAAGGTAAGGTTATCACAAAAGGTGTGGAAGGTGGGACAAATTATCTAAGGCAAGGTTAATGTGGGTATTTTTATAGTGGATAATGTTATCCCAAATGGTTGATAGTGGTAACAGTGCTGGTTTGAAGATGTTATGGGTGGTGGTTATGGTTGTGGTGGTAAAAAACAAAAAGGTTGATTGTCGATAGTCAAGGTCAAATATCGATGGTCACCTAGTGATGATTAGTGATTGGATGTATGCCCTAAAAGGATGATCATTAAAGGTCAAAAATAGACACCATGTGGTCATTTGCAAAAGAGTGACCTATGTTAGAGGCTTCTTTAACAGTTATGAAAATGACATCAGTGGAGATTTTGTGTTGAGATGAGTGAATATCTTATTAGTTGAGAGTTGACTGAGGTGGAATGTGTGGTAGAGGTTAACCTAAGGGATAAAGTGAATAGGACAATTCAACATGATGGAGGTAGAGTGCACAGCTGAGTGATGTCAATGGGCTCTAGGGCTCCACCATGATTGCAATCATGTAATGAGGTTAGTGATGTAATTGAATTAGTCTTTTATTTGTTGTTTGGTTATTGCTTTGGGTGGGTTAGGGTAGGTGTTAGAAATTAGGTGATGGTTAATAATTGGGTTTGAGTGGGTAGCTTTTGGGTGGTAACTAGTGTAGGTGAGAATTAGTTTAGGTGTAGGTTAAAATTTTGAGGTTTTGTTGATGTTTATGGGTATTTAGGTAAGCCCTAGGGCTTGTGTGTCACTGATGGTTTCCACATAGTGACTATCGGTAGTTATTATCAATAATAATTGATCAATAGGAGATCATTAATGGTTGATAGGTAACCATCAAAGCAGTTAGTGTAGAGACTATTGATGGTTTACCATTGAACCATCACCAACCGATACTTGACCATTAGTGGTTTGAGGATAAAGTGAAAAGATGGTTAAAAAAGAAGGATATAATTAATGGGTTGAGTGTTTAGGTTAAGTGTAAGGTTTTAATATAAGTAGAATTATGTGGGTGTTTGTGTAGATGAGGTGGATAGGGTAAGGTAGAAGATGGGTTAAATAGGTAGTAGTCATAGGTGATATTCTAACAGGTCAAGTATACTAAGGAATGTGTCTATCCTTGTAGGTGAGGGAAGATTTGTAGGTGTGAGATCAAGTGATATAGTTCCTAGATGAGGTTCATCAAGTGATGATAGACTAAGAGTGGCAACACTTGATAATAATGGGCATAAGAGGCATCAGATAGTATTAGTGCATTCTTAAAAATGTGGCTATGTTAGTGGCCCTCATTGAGAGATAGGACTTGGCCACCAACATATTATTTCTACCAACCAAAGAGATGATGATCTTGCTAGAGGACATCCACCAGATTATGAAGATACCAATACACTAATAGAGCATATTGATAGTGAGGAATGAGATTAGTTCATGGATGTGCTTTATGGGGAGGAATTGGTGTGTATGAGGTGACATGCTAGAGGCCTTCGCTATGCACCCTTATATCATATGGATAGGGGAGAAAGATAGGTCATCACAATGATGGTGATGATGATGATGGAAATGAATTGTTATGCACTACTAAATTTGAGTAGTGGTAAATTTCCCTCTATATTGTTAGGCATTTTAGTAGGTATGATGATGGATTGAATAGTGTATGCATGGGCCCTAATTCTTCTAGTGAAGATATATCAGAAGCTCTAGGGATACAAGTTACATAGGAGGTATGGCATCAAGGTTGAGTTTGTTCATTGCTAGGCATATGAGTACATATAGGTGCTTTGAATAGCTAGATTATTATGACATGGATGGGTATAGATGGACTACAAAGTTAGATTCATGTGTTGTGGGTATGACTATGCTCTTACACCACCAGGGGGAAGAGCATGAGACCTAGATTGGTATGGGTATAGGTTAGATGCACTGGTTGAGGGGAGGTTGTTTGGAGGCCATATACCTAATTTATTACATGGATAGGTCATATGAGATAAATATTATCATTTTAGAGTTCTAGGTGGATTGAGAGTAGAAGGGATCCTGAGTTAGATTTGATTCCTTTAAATAGGGTGAGGAAGCAGTTTGGGCTAGTACAAGATATCCCTAGTGCTTTCCCTAGGTATAAGAGGGAGGATGTAGAGTTTCTACTCCTAGATCTAGAGCTAGAGGATATAATATTTGATTGGGAGGAGTTTCTAGTGAGGCCATATATTGATGATGTAGGGGTCACATAGGAACATCTTGTTTGATTCTAGGCACACTATGATGTAGTAGTGTTTAGATGATATGATGCATGAGCTAGTCAGTGGGATGTAAATTTTAATATGGAGGGGGTAGGTATCAGATGGATGTGGATGCCCTTGATAGGTAGACACTCATAAGAGAGATGGATCAGGCCATGGCAACATTAGTGGCAACATAGGCAACATTAGTAGTAGTGATATTGGATAGAGACACAACATAGGTCTAGGTTTGTACCCTCACATAGGAGAGAGACCAAACACAAGCGTAACTAGGCTTGGTCACATAAGAGAGGGATACCTTGAGATAGGGAGTAGCATGACCATTAGTACTTCAAGGACCATTGGGGAAGATTGTGATGTCTAGATACATTGTTATAGTAGAGGATCTTTTATATTATGAAGCACTAGTATTTACCTACCTTCTAGATGAGCCATGATTTTATGAGTATGTGACATAATGAGGGGGTGGGGGAGTCAACATTGTTCCACTAGGTCAATGAACAACATACATAGTTTGTAGAGAGGTATTATAAGTATACATGATCTAGGGAGTAACAATGTTGCAACACCCTATATTCTTATGAGATTATGTATTTTGATTTATGATCTGATTTTGATACCAGACTATGAGCTGATGTAGTGAGATGTATATTGTTTTGAGACATATAAACATTATTTTTATACATGACAATTATTATGATTATGAGCTCATGAAGTGGTTATGGTTATGGATTATTGTTCATGTTTATGGATGTGTTACTATTATGATGTTGCAATGTTTGGTTATGATTAGTTTCCATGTTTTAGTAGATTTATGCTTGGTTAGAAATGTGGATGTTTTAAATTAATGTATCTATGTTTCCTTACCTAGCTAGGCATGTGATGGATTAACATATTTGATGGTTCATTGATTTATGATATAATAGATAGTGATGACGTGATAGGTAGTTTTTGATTAGGTGATGTGATTGGTTGTGTAGATTGCTTTAGTGATATGATCATGATGCAATAATGTTATTTTGAGTAGATATATGTTTAGGTAGATTGTAAAAATAGACATGTGATGGACAACATATGTGATGACTTATTGACTTATGATGTGATAAATGGTGATGATGTGATAGATGGAATTGGATATGATGTTGTTTATGATGTGATATTATTATGGCTGGTTATGATGATTGATGATTATGTTCATGATGGTATGATATGATGTTGTTTGAGATGGTTAATTGATTAAGGTGTTATTTTGATTGAAAACATTTAAACAAAGAAGACAAGATGACAAAGACATAACAAAACACATAATTGATATAAAAATATTTTTAATGAATTTCATTTGATCAAATGAAGGTGATTGAGTCTAAAAATACATAGAGTAAGTTGGATAACAAAACTAAATGTGAGAAAATATAAGAAGGATGAGACAATTGAAAAGACAAGCATCTTTAATGAATGCATAAAAAATAATTATAAGAGAATAAGAAGAACACATGATGCTTCTTCTTTGGCAAGGACTAAAACAAATGAAAGTTAGATCAACTTATGAACATAAGCCTTTCAAATGCTTCATATTAGCATTCGTTAGGTGGTTAAAAAGTTTCTTGATCACATAATGTCAAGTAAGCTAAAAAAATCCTGTGTATAGAGAGTATAAAGGGAAGATGGATCATAATAGAATCTTCTTATGAGACTAGCATGCCTCTTTTATAGGTTACCAAAGAGCCAGTATAAATAAGTTCATGTCACATAAGGTGTATATTGATCAATGTGGGAAGTCTACTTATGAAATTTTATTGTGGCTTCCAAAATTATGTCTGGTTTTTTTGATTTTGATAATGGGTATTTTGATATTTTTCTATTGATTGGGAAGCTGATCAATGTGAAAAGCTTCCAAAAAATTGCTATGCTTTGAAAAATGCTTTACTCAACCATCGTTCAAGGGAGTGGTCTAAGTTTATGAGATTTGTTTAAGGCTTTTGATAACTATCCTTCAAGGGAGAATTATACCTTACATTAAGTAATGCTGATTGGTTTTGGTATCTATCCTTCAAGGGAGTAGTCTATGAATGCTTGGATTGACCCATAGAATATATGAATTTTTTGATTTTTTGTTGTTGACATGGATTTGCTTATGTAGGGTTGAAAAATTTAGCTTCATGAAGGTAAGACTAAAGTAAAATAAGGTTGATAATGGGTAAAAGAGGTTTAAGTTACAAAGACCATAGGCACCCATCCTATAAAGGGGTAGAGAGTACCATGAGAATCATGTCATGGGTAGAGCCATGGTACCCATGTTCAAGATTAGGCTAAGGCTGTGATGGATAATCACATGATCTAGCTTTAATTAGTTATCCTTAAAATAAGGAGATGAAAGTGGCTAAAAATAAGGGATGAGCTTAAGTTAGACAAAAGGTGAGTTTGATCTTGTTTAACAAAATAAAGGATGTAGATGCAAAACATTGAAGGGCTCATGTTATAGTTTTCATTCAAGAGAGGATAATTGTTAAGATCTTAATCTATACTTGTGCATTATGATATAAGGTCTAAGATAATTTAAAGAAAACTTTCCCCACTTGATTTTATCCATATTGGTTACATGTTGGTTTTACTTTAAGATGAGATCTTTGATATTGAATTTGCATACTTCGAGGTGCTTGTTATAAGAATACTTGATTCATTCTTGATAGACATGAAGATGGGTAAGTGTGGCTAAATGACATTCATCAAGTAGCTCAAGTAGGGCTAAATGTTATTGATGATAATAATTTTTATAAATGATATCCTATAGGGATATGTGAAGAGAGAAAATTTGGACTTTGAGGGGCAAGACAACTTTTGATCCAAAAATAAGAGAGAAAGGGGTGGCACTTGTGGGGGTTTGAATGCTAGTATAATATGTATATAAGGTAAAGGGGATGTGTAAATGTCAATTTTGAATAGATGAATTAACCATTTTAGCTAGCATGTTGTTAAGAGTTTTGTTAGAAGCTTTGACCTATCCATTAGCTTATGGGAGATAAAGCGATGAGAAGCTTAACTTGATATCGAATGCATCACAAAGACCTTGGAATTTGTTGTTCTTAAAATATTTAACATTATCAATTATTATTTTATGCAGAACACCAAAATGATAGATAATGTTATGGTTAATAAATTTGATAATATTTTGGCTGTAGTTGAAATGAGATGAATAGATTCACCCATTTAGTGAAATATTCTATTGCAGTGATGATAGAATGATATCGCTATGAAGAATGGGGGTTAATTTAACTAATAATATCTAGAACCCATTGTGAGAAGGGACATAAATATTTAGATACTTGGAGACTATGTCTAGATGTGTGATGTAAATTGGCATGTTGTTGACATGTAACACACTTCTTAACATAAGATTAGGCCTGTAGTATCCAAGGCAAAGGATATATTTAGTAATATCTAGAATACTAAAGTGGCCTCCACAAATACCATCATGCATTTCCCTAATAGAATGAGAGGCCTCATGACTATGTAGACAATAAAAGAGACCATCAAATCCATGTTTATAAAGAATTCCCCTAGTATAATATAATGTGAGGTGATCTAAATAAAATATCTTCAACCCTTCCTAGAAAGGTCAGAAGGAACTATTGTCTCCAAATAATTCACCCTAGAAGAGGTTGTTCAAGCCTCTTCAAGATTTGGCCAACATGGGAATACTTCCAGGTGTGTGGGGCACCTATAGTGGAAGTATACCTCTAGAATTGAAAGGGATAGCTCTCTAGATATGAATTGATGTGCTTACACTACTAAAACTACCTATTATGGGTGAAAATGGAAAGAAAGATACATAAATATAACCTAAAATTGGAGGTGATACACCAAGAGTTGCTTTTATTCATACACTTCGAATTTTCATAATGAACTAAGACAACAAAACTAGCCTCAACACCATTAATGGAGATCCCTAGCATTAGTGTTTCTCATGAAGGCAAATAAAAAATTAACAAATGAAGGCAAGTGAAGGGAAGGTTAGATAAGACACTACAAAACTCATACACACTTCAAGAGTCTATTGTAGTAGCATACACTTCATGAAACCTATTAGGAGAGAAGTCATTTATAGTAATACATTCAAGGATTACATGAAAATAAGATAAACTCAATATATACTTGAAATTCAATATGAATCACTTCAATACATAGTGTAAATTGAATTAAATTATAACCAACTTGATTCTCATTAGCTTAAATACAAATTAAGGTACAATTTTGGTGTGGCTTCACCATATAAAGAGTTAGAATCCACTTCAATAGCCAAAATGGCTCATACTTATATAACTTGAAAGAAGAGATAAGTTGAAAAGGTACAAGGACAAGTGTCCAAAGGTGAGAATAAATTACAATACATGTGAATGCAATGGAAAATGAGTCATGAAATTGATTTACACATCATCTCATCCCAAATTAGCCTCTTTTCTAAGTGTGGTGTAGCAAATCTTCTCAATCATTCTCTCTTGCAAACTACCTTCATCATAGGATTCATTTTAAGCATTCCAAAGAAAGTTAGGACAAGTGTCTCATATGTGATGAGGAGAGGGGGTTACAAAGAAGCCTTCACCTGAATTGGGAGTTTTCTTGGTCATGACATTCTCTTACACAAGCTCAATCATCACCTATCATTAAGATCACTCTCCAATAGGCATTCCTTGACACTTGGAACTATAATATTTGCATTATATGAGGCTTGTGAATGTAACAAAGATTTACTAATGGAGTCTATAGTTATACTAATGGATTCCATAGTTCAACTGGAGGAGTCTAAAGTTGGATTGATGGAGTCCATAGTTTTTCTGATGGCTTCCACATCTCTATGTAACCCTTCTTGGTTAGAGAATCATACTTAATTTAAAATATTATAGGTTGATTTATCATGATCCATTATATGTGTACCAACTATTCAAACCTCAATTTGATCTCACTTGACCTCTAATCTATGATTTGGCCTATTTCTTATTCAAACTATCTCCTTGGGCATAGAAAAACTACCTCTACTTTGAGACAAAATAGGAGTGTATTACCCTTACTCTTATTAAAAAAAAATAATGGGAAGTGATTCCCCAACTCCCAAGGGTTTTCTTTAGCAAAAATTAGGCTTCAACTCCAGGTCTTAGACCTCCATCTAACACCATTTCAAAGATAGACTTTAAAGTGCAGCACTGTGTGCAATGGTGTTATGATGACAATGTTTCTTGCATGTTTTAGATTCCATAGTGATAATGACCATTTATTGTTCCCCTATTGTGAGAAAATAATGGTGTGAATTAATTTCAACCATTCATTATAGTATCTCACTATAACCCTTCCACCATACAACTTAAACTTGTAAGATGAGCTCGGTGTCTGACTATGTTTCTCATTTAAAGACCCCTACTATAGGTTCATTTGGAAATATTTGGGAATTTGGATGGTGTAATTAGGTTTTTCATGAATTAATTGAGGTCATATTTCATTCATCTAGGCCAAACTGCACCCATACAATCCTTTTGATGCAAAGGAGATGCTACATGTCACTCATTGCCCACATACCTTATTTGACTATGTTTAGAGGTTGTTCACTTAAAAAAAGGATTAAAAAATGTATTAAATCATGTTAAGGTTACTTTGAGATCATCCCTCACCTTTTTCAAGTCAAACTTCACTAACACAATCCCATTTGGCACAAGAAAAACTTATTTTCAACTCACTGCTTGTCTTAGTCCATACAAGCTTGTAGGTGTGTTTAGGATTATTTGAAACTTGTTTGAGGATGTTTTGATTGTTATTGAATTTTTTAAAGTCACAAAAAATCTTATTGTATTTGAAAGTTTGAAACAAAGATCAAACTAAACTCTTTACTTCATACCTCAACCTTCAAACAACCTCCTTAGCAAGACTATGTTTCACTTTTTAGGCCTGTGTATGGATTATGGGAAGTGTTTAGAGGTCAAAACCATGTTCTAACCTTGATGAGGTGATATTTAGTCATTGAATATATGTTTGGGTTACTTTGAGTCATTTTATAATAAGGCCTAGTCATGTTATGCCTAATTTCTTGAAGAAGGTATCTTTTAGTAAGTTTCATGCAGATGTCATTAAAGCTTCTTAGTGTTTTTTTACCATTTTCAAGGTGTTCAAGCTCCAAAATATACTAATATCCTTGAACCCATGATTTTGAAAGTGATTATATATGATATATTCAATAAATTTCACCCAATTATGTGCTTCAAAACCTTATCAAATGAGTAATATGCTATTTTGGAAAAGTTCCCTGCCCTTTTTTCTGTCTATTTAGGGAAAAGGGTACCTGTATCAGTACTTCTCTTAGCAAGGTCTTCCCAAAATCATAATTGACTCTTAATGTGTCTTAATCATGATATTTAGGTTATAAACTCACTTCATAACCTTATGAGGGCTCAAACCTATATAATACCTCCATTCACATCCCTGTAGCTCTGTAAATGACACCTGAAGATGTACATTTGACTCTATGTGAGGAAATGAGGATGATTCATCACTAAAAAAAACTTAGGAGAATCTCTCTTAGGTGTATTTATGCATCTTGAACCATGATAAGAAATTTGGGAACAAGGACATCCCCTTAAGCGTCAACTTGATTTCATCAGGACTGTAAGTGTGTCTCTTAAATTGTATATGTAGACAGAGACATAAAAGAGCACGAGTTTGTAAAGGTATGGTTATATAAACACCTCAAAATGAAATTAAAAACATTTATTTTAGATAAAATAATCAATAATATTTTGAAATAAACTCAAAAATCTCTCTCCAATGCATGCAACCTCTACTCAAGACCCCTGAGGTGACTGCAAGTGTGAAGGACTAGTTTGGGAGCATATATAAGCCTAGAGAAGGCTTTCCTAAGAAATTGATATTTTAAAAACAATAATAATAATTGGTATGTATTCAAAAACATGTATAAACACCTAAAACACACTAAACCATCAGACTAAATCAAGAAAATTTGAAACAAGCTCAAATAGTGAACCCCTCATAGTTGCAAGCCCATAAAAAGATACCTAGAGTGTTATCCATTTTTGATAAAGGAGGAAGAAAAAAATTGAAAGTTATTTTTATGAAAATTATTTTTTATTATATTAAAATCCACCTCTTAAATCACTCATCCTAACTCCACCTGTACCATCTACACTAAGTGCTTGAAGTTGACCCTTCTTTGTTTACCAAGAGAAAATGGGAAAAAACAAGTTACAAATGATTTTTTTTAATTATCCTTAAAAAAACATTTAAATTGGTTTGGGTAGGTGAATATTCACATATTCACATTTTACCAATGGCACACTTCCCAAGGAAGCTGTATAATTGCCCATTTCTCTCTCTTTGGCCAAAAAACTACCTTTTGTGTTAAAAACCTACAATTTTAGTTAGTGATAGTTATTATAGTCATCCTAGGACACATGGAATGTTATAAAAATCTTTTACACTTTAAAATTTCCCAATAAACCTATACAAAGCATTAAATGCACCATTTTGACCACTTAAAAAGACTTAGAATGATAAATGGACCTAGAGAACACTCAACCAAAGATAGTACAACATCAATTGACACTAATTGACCTATGATACACCTCATGGCATATTATACCCCATTATATGCCTAAAAGTGAATTTTTTTACTAGGGGTGCCTTATTTTGACCTAAAAGTCAAAATTAGTCAACAAATTGGTGATTCATAGGGGTAGTGTGCTTGTTATACTAACTAGAATAGTAGCCTTATCAGTCCATTGGGATTATGGATTCATCTAAGGACTTAGATAAAAAATATACTTTGACCATTGACTCAAACCTTTGATAAATAAGATAAGTAGTTGCTATATCAACCACATAAAGGGAAATAACAACACACGCAAAGACCAAATCGAACACACTTGTGCTACTAAGCACTTAGGGGAAGCAAGGCACAAATGAAATAAAAATAATGTGTACTCCTAACCTGATATGTTTTTTCCCCTCTTGGATAAAATGGTAAACTTATTATATCCCCTTCATGACAAGAAACCTCATGGTGGTAACTAAGTAGTTTGTTAAAGTAGGAGCTTGATGACTCATTTTTTTTTGCTTGCCACCTTGATTGGCATGTATCTAAATGAATCAGATTAAAACATGTCTTCAACATTCATATACTCATATTTCTCCTTGAAACATGTTTCATGTTGGTCCTTAATACCAGTGTAGTCCATCAATGCATCAATGGCTGCAATCTCATCATTATAAGAATCATTTTATTCATATACTTCTTGGTATGTATCTTGGACCAACTCATCTTTCTCCATTTCTTCAAGAAGTTTGACAAAATTATCCCTAGACTCTTCATGATCCTCTTGAGGAAGGGTAGTTATTATGATGTTTGAATTGAGACAAAATTCCTCTAATTCATTCAAAAAATCATCACTCTCTTGTTCCAAATCTCTATCTTCAATGCCTCTATCACACCAACCTGATTCTTATCCTTCTTGCTAAAAAACAAGGGTCTCTATTTGCTCAAAAACATTCTCTTGAACTTCATCCAACTCATGTCTCATCATTGGGTCACTATCTTCATCAAATTAAGAGGAAAATTCATCAAATAAATGGGAAGAGAGCTCACCATGATTGCATTCTCCATCATCCAATGTTGACATGTTAAGTTTGTCAATCTCATCTTCATATTATTGGAATATTTGCATGTAGGTGTGACCTATGTCTTCTCCTTGAACCATACCACCTTCAAGAGCCACTTCTTCATCTTGTGTTGAAAGTTGATCATCATCATCTTCCATAAAGCATGGTAATTCATCAATATATTCAAGGTCTATTTTTTCTCGTCTTACAATTGAAGTGTCTTCTTCTCCCAAAACCTCTTTTTGCTACTCCATGCCATCAACTCCTTCCTTTAGCTCAAAAAATGATCTACTAGGGTGAAGAGGTGTGCCATGACAATCTCTTCATCATAGCTACTTGATGTATCATCTTCAATATGTTTAAGGAAATCATCTATGGTAGCATCATCTTCCAACTCTTGAAGAGTCTTAAGAACAATTAGTTGATTCTCCAGTTGTGAAGGCAATAGAGAAGAAGAACTAAATGACAATTCTTCAAGTACCTTGTCAAACTTGGTATGTGTTGTAATATATGAGAAGCTCTAGCATGAAGGGTAGATGGATAATTGGAATAACCTACATGACCTTTTGAATTTATCCCAACACAATCCTCCTTTTTCATAATCTGCATAGGCATAAGACCTTTCTTCTCAAGGTTAGGCATGACATAGTTTGGGTTATTGGTACAATATGGACTACAATATGAATCTATGGTAGGATCTTGAGTAGGATTAGTAAGTTTGGGAGGAGTTTAGGAGTAGACTAATGATAATTATCAATGTTTGGTTTTCTTGGAGGGAGGAGCTACAAATGAAACTTGTTACATGGCTTTGATTCAATTTGACCTTTGCAACCAGGTTTAAACTTGAAGATAAATTGAGACATAGCATTAGACACTCTTCTCTTAATATTAGTGATGAAGTCATTAGCTAATAATAAATCAAAGTATGGTTGTACATTTGTAACTATTATATCTTATGGGATTCTAACATTATGATAAGTAGGAGAATCGAAAGACATCTTTATGTTTCTTGAAATTCCAAGAGTGTTTATGTCTTTTCCTTCTAATTAAAATTAAAATCTAGGATCAAACTCATACTAAAATTTCAAATCATTAGCTATTTCCTTAGGAATAAAATAATGACTTGTAGAAGTACTAAAGGCACAATTATGAATCAAGACATTATCAATGATCATGGTGTAAATGAAAGGAGAAGGAAAAACTTCCTTGACTTTTTGAGGAACATGACATTGGTGTTGCATTACTTTTTGTTCTTGTTTTTTTAAAAGTGATTTTAACTCCCTCAATTCACTTTTCGAACCCTCTAAATATAGGTTCAACTCATTCTCAACTTGCTCAAACTAATCATTAAGAATAATAGGTTGGTAATAGGAGTGAGTTGATGTTGGATGAGGGTAGAAAGGTTGATATGAAGCTTCATGAAGTGCAGTATCTTAAGGGAAGCTTGTGGAGAAGCCATAGAAACCACAAGTAGGATCATCTTGATAGGGAGGTACACATTGATTGGAAGATGAAGTGTACATACTAGAATTGATGTTTTGAAGCACTAGGACTGCTTTCACTAGTTGAAATCATTCAGAGTTTCCATTGGTGATTTGATTGCCTTTAGAGGCTAATGTGTTAAAGGATAACACCAATAATTAATTCACTTGAATTCAATTATCCCATCGAGTGTGCCAAAACTCTTGTCTCCAAATATTGCATACTAGAAGAGGTTATTCAAGGCTTTTCAAGATTTGGCCAACATGGGAATACTTCCAGGTGTGTGGGGCACCTATAGTGGAAGTAGACCTCTAGAATTTAAAGGGATAGCTCCATAAATATGACTTGATGTGCTTATGATACTAAAACTACCTATTATTGGTGAAAAGGGAGAGAAAAATACATAAATCAGACCTAAACTAGGAGGTGATACACCAAGAGTTTCTTACATTCATACACTTAAAATTTGTATAATGAACTAAGATAACCAAACTAGCCTCAAAACCATTAATGGATCTCCCTAGAATTATTGTTTCTCATGAAGGAAAATAAAACTCAATAAATGAAGGCAAGTGAAGGGAAGGTTAGATATGACACTACCAAACTCATACACACTTTAAGAGTCTATTGTAGTAGCATAGACATCATGAAACCTATTAGGAGAGAAATGATTTGCAATAATACATTCAAGGATTGCATGAAAAAAAGATGAAATCAATCTATACTTGACATTCAAGATGAATCACTTCAACACGTAGTGCAAATGGACTTAGATAATAACCAACTTGCTTCTCATTAGCTTAAGTATAAATCAAGGTAGAATTTTGGTTGGGCTTCACCATACCAAGGGTTGAAATCCCCTTCAATAGCCAAAATGGCTCATACTTATAGAAATTGGAAGAAGAGAGAGAAAAAAGAAGTTTAAGAGGCATAAGGAAAAGTGTCCAAAGGTGAGAATCAATTATAATACATGTGGATGCAGTGGAAAATGAGTAATAAAACTGATTTACACATCGTCTCATCCCAAATTATCCTCTTCTCCAAGTGTGGCATAAAAAATCTTCTCATCATTCTCTCTTGAAAATTAACTTCATCATAGGATTCTTTTTGAGATTTCCAAAGCAAGTTATGACAAGTTTCTCATGTGTGATGAGGAGAGGGGGTTACAAATAAGCCTTCACCTAAATTAGGAGTTTTCTTGATCAAAACATTCTCTTACACAAGCTCAATCATCACCTATCATCAAGATCACTCTCCAATAAGAATTCCTTGACACTTAGCAATAGAATATTTTCATTATATGAGGCCTATGAAAGTAACAAATCTCTACTAATGGAGTTTTTAGTTATATTGATGGAGTCCATAGTTTAGTTGTAGGAGTCTCAAGCTGGACTGATGGAGTTCATAGTTTTTTTATGGCTTTCACATCTCTATTTAACCCTTCTTGGTTAGATCATCTTTCTTATTTTAAAATATTATATGTTGATTTATCATGATCCATTGGATGTGTACCATATATTCAAACCTCCATTTAATCTCACTTGACCTCTGGTCCATGATTTAACCCATTGTTTCTTCAAACTATCTCTTTAGGCATGGAAAAACTACCCCTACTCTGAGAAAAAATAGGGGTTTGTTCCCCTTCCTCTTCTTAAAAAATAATCATTGGAGGTGTTTCCCCAATTCCCAAGAGTGTTATGTACCAAAAATAATCCTTCAAATCCAAGTTTTAGACCTCTATCTAACACCATTTCCAAGATGGACTATAGAGTGTAGGGTTGTGTACAGGGGTGTTATGATGATAGTGTTTCTTATATGTTCTACCTTTCTTCCTTGGTAATAATGACAATTTAATATTAACCTATTTTGAAAACATCATGGTGTGAATTAATGTCAATCATTCTTTACCATATCTCACTATAACCCTTCCACCATGTAGCCTAAACCTGCAAGATGAGCTCTCCTTTAGGTGTCTGACTATGTTCCTCATTTAGAGACCCCTATTATAGGTGCATTTGAAAAGATTTGGGCATATGGATGGTGTAATTAGGTTTTTCATGAATTCCTTGAGGTCATATTTCATTCATATAGGCCAAACTCCACCCATATAGTCCTTTTGATGCAAAGGAGATGCTACATGTCACTCACTAGCTACATACCCTGTTTGACTATGTTTGGAGGTTGTTCACTACAAAATAAGGATTGAAAAATGTCTTAAATCGTTTTTATGTTCCTTTTAGATCATCCCTCACTTTTTCTAAGTCAAACTTCACTAACACAATCCCATTTTGTACAAGAAAAACCTATTTTCCACTCACTGCTTGTCTTAGTCTATACAGGACTGTCGATGTGTTTGGGAATATTTGAAACTTATTTAAGGATGTTTTGATTGTTCGTGAATGTTTTGAAGTCACCAAACATCCTATTATATTTATAAGTTAAAAAAAAAAGATAAAACTCAACTCTTTATCTCATACCTCAACCTTTAAGCAACCTACTTAGCAAGATCATGTTTCACTTCCCAAGCCTATGTATAGACCAAGGGAAGTGTTTAGAGGTCAAAACCATGTTCTAACCTTGATAAGGTGATATTTAGTCATTAAATGTATGTTTGGGTTACTTGTATTCATTTGAGCATATTGCCTAATTAGGTTATTCCTAATTTATTGAAGAAGGTCTCTTTTAGTATGTTTCTTGTAGATGTAATTGAAGATTCTTAGTGGTTTTTTGACCATTTTCAAGGTGTTCAAGCTCTAACCTCTACTAATATTATTTATCCCATGATTTTCAAAGTGATTCTCTATGCTATAGGAAATAAATTTCACTTAATTATGTGCTTCAAAACCTTGTCAAGTGAGTAATATGCTATTTTGGACAAGTTACATGTCCTTTATTCTGTCCATTTAGGGAAAAGGGTCCCTGTATTAGTACTTATCTTAGCAAGGTCTTCCTAACACCATGCTTGAATCTTAAGGGGTCTTAATAATGTTATTTAGGTTATCAACTCACTTCATAACCTCATGATGGATCAACCCTATAGAATACCTCCATTCACACCCTTGTATCTCTACAAATGACATCTAAAGATGTAAATTTGACTGTATGTGAGGCAATCCTATTTATTCATCACCAAAAAAACATAGGAGAAGATATATTACATGTATTTATGTATCTTAAACCATGATAAGCAATTTAGGCATAAGGACATCCCCTTAAGCATCAGCATGACATCATCAAGACTATAAGTGGGTTTCTTGAATTGTATATGTGGATAGAGACATAAAAGAGCATGAGTTTGTAAAGGTAAGGTTCTATAAACACCTCAAAATGAAATTCCTAACCTTTAATTTAGATAACCTCATCAATAATATTTCAAAATCAACTCAAAACCCTCTCTCCAACATAGACAACCTCCATTCAAAACCCTTGAGGTCATTGCAAGTGTGAAGGACTAGTTTGAGAGCATATATAAGCCTAAAAGAGGATTTCCTAAGACATTGAGCTTTACAAAATAATAACAAGCATTTGGATGTCTTTAAAAACATGTATAAACACCAAAAACACACCAACCCATCCAACCAAATCAAGAAAAACTGAGACAAACTCAAATAGTGACCCCCTCATGGTTACAAGCGTATAAAAAGTTATCTGGAGTGTTAGATGTTGTTCATAAAGGAAGAGGAAACAAATTAAAATTTATTTTTATTAAAATTAAGTGAACTCAGATTAAAATCCACCCCCAAAAGCACTCCTCCCAACTCCACCTGTACCAGCCACACTAAGTGCTTAAAGTTGACCCTTTTTTGCTTGCCAAGAGAAAATGGGGGAAAATAAGTTGAAGATGAATTTTTTTGAATTATCCTTGAAAAAAAAATTAATTTTTTTTGGAGAGGTGAAGATTCACATTTTCATGTTTTCCAAGTGGCACACTTCCCAAAAAAAGCCATACAAGTGCCCATTTCTCTTTCTTTGGCCAAGAAAATTACCTTTTGTTTAAAAAACCTAAAATATTAAGTTAGTGACAGTTATTAAAGACCTAATATAAAACATATAATGTGATAAAACTATTTTACACTTGCATATTTCCTAATAAATCTGTACAAAGCATTAAATGCACCATTTTGACCCCTTAAAAAGACTTAAATTGATAAATGGACCTAGAGAACACTCAACCAAAGATATTAAAACATAAATTGAAACTAATTGACCTATTAAACACCTTATTACAAAATATTATACCCACTTATATTCCTAAAAGTTAATTTTTTTTTACTAGGGGTGCCCTATTTTGATGTAAAAGTCAAAATTGGTTAACATGGATGATGACAAGGTTGAGATAGTCAAATATTTACTTATACAAAAGATCAAGTTGGGTCTCCTCCACATTAAATATGGTTTGATATTCTGATTTAATAGAGTTAATATCAGTAATATGATGGATAATGATAGATAGCTTAGAGTTAGAGGATGCAAACAGGATCTAGAAAGCAAGAGAAGCCATTATATCGGTAAACTTGTTCATAGATTGTGGAGTGGCTTGGATAAGGTAGTGATTAAATGACATCAATAATACATCAAATTTTTTTTTATAATTTTTTAAAACATCATTCTTACACTAGTAAGATCCATTTATTTGATTGACCATAAGTTGAGAGTCACCAAAAATGTTGATTGTTCTGACTCCTAAGGCTAATGCATTTTGGAGACCTATCACTATGGCTTTGTATTCAACCATATTGTTGGTACAATTGAAATATAGATTGAAGGATAAATTAATATGTTTAAAATCAAGGGGGAAAGGATAATACAATCTTCCCTACCATAATGACACTTAGATCCATCAAAAACCATGGTCACTTGATAGGCGATGTCATCTTGAGAAAGGGTTGCGATGGATTCATCAGGAATTTTGAGAGGAGAAGACTGGTTTCCCACTAAGGGTGTTTAAATCAACTGGTTGGAAATTACTTACCCTTTAATTGAATATTTTTAGAGTAAATCAAGATCAAACTTATCTAAAAGCATGGTCCACTTATCCATACATTGATTTTGGTATGGCTTGGAGTGCATATACTTGAGAGGGTTGTTATTGGTTATGACAATAGTTTTGTGGTTGAGAAGGTAATGGAAAAGTTTGGTTTTGATGAATACCAAGGTGAGGTAAATATTTTTGGTATAGGTATACCAAGTTGCATACTCTATAAGTGTATGTCTTATGTATTAGACAACTTGCTCTTTATGTTGCTCATCTTGATGCACCAACATTGCTCCTAAGGAGTGGTCAGTGGTGGAAATATAAAGGTAAAAAGGTTGATATTATTTGGGAGGAATGAGGATGGGTCGAGACATAAGGTAATATTTAAGGGAATCAAAGGCCTTTTGAGAATATTTGTGCCACTTAAAAGATACATCTTTTTTTAGGAGGTGGTGGAAAGGTTGGAATCGATCAGAGAGCTGAGAGTTAAAGTGATGAATGGATTAGAAATTACCATACATGATATAGAGTTATTTTATGTGAGTGGTAGGAGTTATGTTGAGGATTCCTTTTATTTTTGTGAGATTGACTTTAATTCTTCGAAGGGAGATGATAAATCTAAGGAGCTTTCTTGATAAGACCCAAAAATTACACTTCTTGGGGTTAAGGCAAACATGGTAATGGATGAGGTGTTCGAAGATAATCTTAAGAATGGCTAAATTATCTTTATGAAATTTTGATTTCCCATGAAGGTCATCAACATATTCTTCTATGATTTTATGAATAAGGTCATGGAAGATGTAGGTCATAACACACTGGTAGGTTGCCCCAGCATTATTTAGACCAAAAGGCATGAACCTATAGTAAAAAGTTCCCAAGGGGGTGATAAGGGTGGTTTTATGTTGATATTTAGGGGAAATTAAGATCTAATTGTAACCTAATAACCCATCCATAATAAATAACATCTCATGGTTGGTTGTAAGATCAATAAGTTGGTTAATGCTTGGAAAAATAAAGTCATCCTTTGGGGAAGCAAGGTTAAAGTCATGAAAGTCTTCACAAATGAAAAGACCCCTATTGCTTTTGTGATAGGGATGGTGTTTCAAACCCATTATGGATAATCAATGGGTTGAAGGAAATTTATGGATAAGAGGCATTGAAGTTATTCTTTGTTGAGAAGGGTTATGTGAGGGTGCATTTGATGAATTTTTTTACCTGATTGGCTTGTTATCATGGTTGGTGACTATATTATAGGTGGTGATGGAAGGGTTAATTCTTATCATGTTGGTATAATACCAAGAAAATATTATGATACAGTCTTATAGGAAGGAGGGGAAATATTGAAGCTCTAAAAACTTTAGTGATTGGCTAATTTTGATAATGCATAGGTTATCTAGAGTACCCAAGTTAATATCCATGGTGTATTCATTTAACATATTTTAAATCTTAAGAGGAAAGGATTTATGGATAGAAGAATCTTCTACACCAAGATAGGTAAGAATGCAAACATCATCCTAATACCAAATGGTATTAATGGTAGGAAATACCATCTTAGGATGAGTCAGATGAATGGTTATAGTCTCCCCATCCTTTTGATAAGTCATGGGTCCAAGGCTTATCATGTTGATGAAAAAAATTAGGGAAAATGATGTCAAAACATTCAGGTGCTAATGGTGGAGTGGATGGTGAGGATGGGACTTCCTCGTCAATGAAGGTAATAGGAGGCAAGTCTATTAGCTCTTTAGGTAGAGTGAAACTGAGACCAAATATTTCATGAGGATTTTGAGTCTTACATGGAGGTAAATCATTTGGTATATACTCATAACATCCTATACCAAATCCCTTCCAAGAACACCTATGGAGGTATGTCTTGGTGAACTTTGGTTTATCCATATACAAAAAATAGGAGGTGAATGGTTGAGGAGAAGAGGAGGTCAAGGAAGAAATGAGAAATTAATTAAGTCCCCCATAGATAAGATTCATTTAGAGATTGGGAGGCCCAAAATAAATAGTGGTTCTAGTATTAGGGTCATAACTAGGGTTCTAGTCAAGGTTTCCATACTCCTAGGGAGTAAGTAAAGCATCCAAGGCCAAGAGGCGATACTCCCCAAGAGAGAGACATTAGAATGTAGATTCCAAGGGGTCTTTTATGGGGATTTGGATAGAAATAATGGATGAGATAATCGAGGCTAGGTTGGTAAAATAAATGGAGTTGTCATTGGTTGGTAAAAATTTTGTGAAGGGAAGGAGGATAACATCATTTAACCAATATGTCATGTTGCATGATGTGAAAGGGTTTGGGTTAGCTTCTATGGTAACTACTTGACCTTGGTGTTCAAATTTGATGCAATGATGTAGGGTAGATATTACACAATTTATGGAATGGATCTAAGGGCACCCAAGCAAAACATTATACTTGACTTTACCTTCTACTATGTAGAAGAGATCAAGAAGTGTTTGAGGTCCTAAACAAATGTGGAGGATGATGGTTCTTAGAGTTGTTACCATAGTGTCATTGAGGGAATAATAACCACTATGGTTTCTAACATAATGTTCTCTAGGAATTTTAGCTACTCATATACATGGGAGGAGATAATGTTGATGTTTTCCCCTCCATCAATCATAACCCTCTTGATGCAGGTTTGGTTGTTGTATGTGGTAATGAAGAGACAAGGATCCAAATCTTAGGGATTAATGGAGGGTATTTCCTAATCTTTAAAGGTAAAAAGGGTGGAAATATGGAACACTTTCACAAAGATTGATAGAAGTTGTAGATCTTCTAGTTATACCTTTATTGACTACAAAAATTATATCATTACCTAGTGGTGATGGGATAAGGTATTGGTTAGTTCATATAAACTCATTTTCACCAGTGTTTGGTGAAGTTGCTTTATAACTAATCTTTGAATTGACTCAGAAGGGTTGGATTGAGAAGTACCTAAGATGGATATTTTAGGTTTGGGAGAAGGTACAGGAGTTTGGGTTTGGTTGAGTGATTAGGTGGTAGAAGAAGGGCATGTCCATGAAATGGACACCTTTACCGTCCACTTATATTTTTGTTGGGAATGTGATCATGCGACCGCATGGATGGTATGGATTTAGGGAAGATTTTGGATAGATGACTGCTTTAGTTCCTCCTCACTCTTTGATGAGAGCATTTGAGTAGGTAGGTTTGGGATGGTGGATTGTGGTTCCTTGAGTGGTTATGAGGTTATGGGTGGCTCTTTTGACAATAAGCCATTATCAGCACATAGCTAATGGACTAGGACTTGGAGAGCTTTACATTTTATCTATATCATATCCCAACATTATATGGTATGAGTAAATTAGATTATCATCAAACCAAGATGGCTTAGGATAATGGGGGTCAAATTTTTTGATGGGAGGCAAAGTCAAACAATAATTTTGCAATAATCTTTGTAGGATGGTTGAGTAAGACTTAGGAAAAGGTGGTAAGGATGTTAGAGTTTTGGTTTTGAATTTTGGGGTGTAAGTCCCCTTAGGATTAAGCTTAGTTGTGGGATTTTTAGGTGGTATATTATTCTTGGTGGTTGGTGGTTTAGATGAAAAAGGTTTATAAATAACAGGCTTGGTAGTGGGAGGTTTGAAAATAGAAGGGTTAGAAGTGGGATGTTTGGTAGTGGAGGGTTTGGAGGCAGAGGACATGAAAATAATATGTAGGGGCATAGTTGGAAGAGGAAGTTGGGTTTGGGTTATCTTTGGGAGATGTGTTTTCTTAATTCAAGGATGTGGTCTTAGGATGGAAGGAGGATGTGGTCCTAAAATGGAAGGCAAGGTATAAATAAGTGGCAAGGTTGTAGCTTTTGGGATCCTAAGTAGACCCTCTTTCTTGGTTGGTTTGGCATGTGTTTTCTTTGGTGGGCTAGGTGGTGCTAAATCCAACTTTAATGGAGGGTGAGTAAGGCTCTAAGTAGGGTGCACACCTAGGTTTTTGATGGTCTTGATTGGGATGGTATAAGGTACTTGGGCCACTTTGGGTGGAGTCAGTTTGGTTGGTTCAACTATGGCTTGAGGGGTAGAGGTTTCTATGATTTGATTGAGATGATGGTAGGTTTAATAGTGTTAGTGGAAGGTTGGATTGACAATGGCATGGCTAAGGGATCTTTATTTTTTGGGTAAAGAAGCTTGAGATGGTGCCAAAATGTGGCATGATCCACATTGGGTTGGGATAGATACTCCAAGTTTTAAACTAATCTAGATAAAGGCTTATAGATAGTTTTGATCCATTTAGTATTAGTCTCAAAGGATAAACCCATGGGTTGAGAGAGTGGAGTGGTCACCTAATATTTTTCCTCAATCTAAGGTTCCAACATTTGGGAAAGTGAGTCTTCTATGGGAGAGGTAAATAAATTGACCTCTTCCTTAAGAATGCTCTCCAAAGGAAGAGTGGATTGTTTTATGATGAAAGAGAAGGATATAATGGTAATGGCTACCTATTTCTATATATCTTTCAAAGGAAAGGCTAGTATCTCCACTATCTTGACAAGTGTAGAAAGGGGAATAATTATTTCCTTTGTTTCAGTTTCCAAAGTAATAGAAGGTGACTCTACTATCTCAACAAGTAGAGGGGAAACAAAGGTGGTTTGTGCAATAGTTTCCTTAAAAATGAGTTCACTAAGAACCACATTAATGGTATGGACCTCATGGTTTTGAGAGGATTCCACTCTATTATTTTAACTATTCATGGAAGGGACATGGTTGGGGAATGACTATCTAAAGATGTTAAGTGATTGATTTGGGGGTGCATTGGGGTTATCCAAAACAAGTTCCCCCTTGTCAATAAAAATTTGGAAAATGTTTTTGAAAGTATTGCACCTACTAAAATCATGCCCAATGACATGGTGGAAGGCATACAATTCTTTTATCTTATACCAACCAGGTACATGATAAGAGGAATCAAATTATTGTGGAGGTTTAATCGAAGGGAGTTATATGATATTTTACTTTAACAAATTTTCCAAGATCCAAGCATATGACTCCCCTAGTAGAGTAAATTGATTTTGGTTGTTGCATTTTTGGTTTCTAGTGTTTTGATTGGAGTAATTAGAAGAGTTGGGTTGGTTAACAGTCAGGGTAACTATAAGAAAAACCCCATATTATCTTATCTATGGTTTGGAGGCAATCCCCCTATAGAGATTTAGATTATTTCTGTATGAGTGTCCCTTAAAATTTATTGATGATAATGAATATAGAGAAAAATAATTGAATCAATTGGAAATGCTAGATGAAACACACATACAACTATTAATCACTTGAGAGTTAAACAAAATCACCTAAATAATGCTTAAAAAAAAATCAAGGGAGATTTAGTACTAATATAAAATCAACAAAATATAAATGCAAATAAAAAGTTTAAAATAAAATTCAAACAAAATTGGCTAAGTTCCTTTATTATTATATATAAACTTAGTATAGGGGCATATCTCCAAGGTACACTAAAAGGAAGACCTTTTAATAATACAATGATCATCATGAATTTATGTCAATTATACTTTAGAGAAAAGATATTTCCATCAGGGGCATTATACCCATACATTCCTCATATTTTTTTAATTATTATATCTTATATCGATGGGGACATATTATCATCACTATACTCTCTATACTATGAATCCTACTCATTCTTTTGGGTGGCATCATACCCACACATATTATTAGGCCCTTAAGCTATAAATTACATTGGGATATATGTGATAACCACATTCATAGTTCCCTTATTTTTTTATGTTATTATTGATTTGATTATTAGGTTTGGATGAGGAAGACTCATTTGATTTGAAGGTGGAATTTTTTTTTCTCAATTTTAACCTCCCATCATCAATGGATCTATTATTTAATTTTTGTTCCATGGTGAAAGCTTCATCAAAGGTCTTGAAAGTCTGAACCTGTAAAGTGGAGGAAATATGTTTGACACAAGCTTGAGTAAAAAGCTTAGTCAGCTTGGGTTAGGGCAAAGAAAAAGAGATTTTTTTCATTAAGATTTAACAATGGGCTACAAATTCAGCAATGGGCTCATCCTCAGATTGTCAAATGAAGTAGATATCAGTGATGGAAATTTTCTTAGAGATGTTTATGGAAATGTGATCTATGAGGGTTTGAGTTAGTTGGGCAAAGTAAAAGAGGGAGTGTTTGGTAGTAACACTGTACCAATGTAGTTTTAGACCTAATAGAGGCATGGGAAAAGTGCAAAGAAAGATAACATCATCATGGGCAATCAAATAACAAGATAATCTAAATTTTCTCCAATGTTGTTGAGGGTCTTCCTTGCTCTAAAATTTTGAAAATTTTAGAAGTTCCCATTGAGGAGGACAAGGTCAAATGGGGATAGATGGATGAATTGGTTCATTATATATTTGGTCATACGATAAGAGGTTCTGGGTGATAGAAATAGATGACTCTAAAGTGGTCACTTTATCCATTAACATCTTTTCTAGATTGGTTTGTGGTTGTATACACTAATAGTTATAGGGTAAGTATTGTTGGGTTTAGGTAGGTGCAATATAAGGGTGGTTAGTGGAAGGTCGGGAGGTTACCACATATTAGTATGTAGACATGGGTGATTTAAAGGATTCCATGTATGGGTAAGTGGATATAGGAGGTTGGGTAGAAGGTGGAGTCATATACCCCTATAGGTTTGGGATACAACTTGGGTTGGGTGCAATAGGCACTTGTTGAGGAATTGACATGGGTTGGGTCAGAGGTATGGTTGAGTTGATAAGTTGAGGATGGGTGGTAACCTTGGTACTAATGGATGGAAGGATAAAAGGTATGGGAACCACCAAGATTTAGAATGGAATAGAGGTTGGGGGGTTGGAAATAAAAGGAAGAGTGGTAATGCTAATAGAGGGTAATCAAATGGTAAGTAGAGTGTAGGTGCCCAAAGGTTGGGTTGTTCCTATACTAGAATAGTTATTAGTTGGGGTGGAAGGCATTTAGGTGTTGGTTGGTTAAATGGGTTGGTTTTGGATGGTGGTATTGTGGGATTGTTGGTAGAAGAAGATGATTGGGTGACTAAGGGTTGGGTGGAAATAGAGGTGTTTCCCATAAGGTGGAATGTCATACCATAGGGTGGATCAGTAGGTGGAACTAAATTAGGGGCATGGTGGGATATGGTGTTAAGATAATGTTTAAGGGTTATGGGGTTGTTATCCAAAAATAAGGCAAAATTTTTATCACCTTGGGAAATCATCCAAGGGATATTAGGACTTCTAGAAATATGGGGAGAGATATCTACATCTAATATATACTCCATGGATGAAGATTAAGAGGAAGATGAGTGGTTGGGAGGTGGATCCCATTTTCTTAGTTTCTTAGTTGTTATCCAGTGAGAACTATGCAAGGAAGGGAAAGAAAAATATACATGCGATATAACAACTAAAATGAGAAGCAATCAAAATAAGAATATCTCAAGGAAAATAATGCATACACTAATGTAAATTAAAATCCTAGGATACTTTATTATTTCTCTTTAGGCTTATGCCTCAATTTTAAAGGAGTTATGAAGGGAAAAATTTGGATTTGTAGAATGGGTACTTGAAGAACATGTGTAAAGATGGTTTTAGATAGTTAAAGGCTTTCAATATATATACTAAAACTTGGTACATGGCTTGATATTAAGGCCTACCCCCTCACTTCACACACCATAGCGATATGTGTGTTAGGTTTTTAGCTAGAATATACTGAGTTGCTAGAGATTATACTCAACCAATGTACTGAGTTGGTTCTACCCTTGGTGGTGAAATCTAAATAAGATAGCCAAGGAAAGATGACCACTAGGTGATGAAATCCCAATCAGGCCTTATGTCAATGTCTTGATGTTTAATTGAATGTGTGGTTTGGTTTTGTGTGTGTAGAGAGAAGTTGGACTATGATTAGCTTACTTGATTAAATTAATCTATGTGAGCTAATCAATATAAGCAAATAATGGATGCAAAGTTAATTTTGATCCATAATAAAATTTCATGTATTTTTAAAAGAATACAAAAAAACTAAGATGCACCTAGATATGATGATAATAATGCAAATCCTAATCCTTAGATGACTAATTTTGATTTTCATAAGTGAAATCAAAACAAGACAGTTTTTACCTTTTTTTAAGAAAGCAAAAGAAACTAGAACTTGCATTTTGGAAAAGAAGAAAAGAAATAAGGAAACTTTAATTTTTAGAAAAGATTGCAATGGATGACTCTTGTCTAATGCAACTAAATTTCCTATAGCTATAAAATAAAAAAATTCTCAAGGGTTCCACTGGGCATACCAAAATGTTTTAGTAAAATTTCATTTCTTTTCTTAGAAGAAAGTTGTAAAAAAATTCAAAGATGTTATGGTAGAAAAACATGATATGTTGTGTGCATGTTGATCCATATGATTGTGGATACTCCTCTTTATTTAGGGAGGAATGAACTATAGATAAGAAATCACTAAAAAATGGTTGATTATATAGGTAGTAGGGTGGATTTCATAGTGTGAGATAATCCAAGAAGCACAAAATTCCTATGGGGCTGTCAATCCACACTTTTAAACAATTAAGTTTTGAAAATGAAAGATAAATTGCTTGCATAAATAACAAAAGATACTAAAATGAAATATAAGAAGTGTTTTATGGGGGATAGATGAATTTGACTAGTTTTATTAATACATGATAAAATTTCAATGCCAAATAGATCAAATGTGATTCAAAAAATAAAGTGATTGTAGACACTCAAAAACTACACATGACAAATTTCGCTATCAAACTACCTTTTGACTCTCATCCAACATCGCATTTAGTGGACCTTAGTCAATTAGACTCATTTACTAACTTGACCCTATCAAACCCCTATCTTAACACATTTGGCTAAAATATTTAATTCACCCCTTTTTAATTTTATTTAACCCATTTTCTTCTAGCCCCTCAACCACCGATGGTCAGCCTAACCATTGATAGTTGGCTTGAATATTGATGGCCATGTCTCCAAGCTTGCTTTAAATTTTTAAAGTATTGACAACTTTGTGTGAGATAAGTATCTCCCTAAATGTCAACTTTCCTTTAAAATTAGGTTTTAAATGTCATGGATTGGCAACTTTATCCCCCTATAAAATTAGTAACTTCCTCCATCCCAATTAACAACTTCATCTTATAAAAGGAGAAGAGGAGGAAGTGAAAGAGATCCAAAATCCACAATCCACAATCCACAATCTTGCATCTAAGCTCTCTTGCATACATGTATCAAACATCCTTTCATCAAGTAAACAACATCACCAGAGACTTGAAGCTCTATCAAAATCACCTTTAAAAGCTGAAGTACTATCACTTTGGCCAAATTACTTCAGCCTTCCACCATCAAGTTTTAAGTATCTTTTGATTTTTTTCATTGATGTATCTTATTTTTCACCCTATAGCCCTATAATAGACCTTTATTTATTCAAACACCTAATCTATAACTTCTTCTCTAATCATTTCCAAAACTATATAGGTAACCATCGATGGTTAACATAATCATCGATGGTCACTTTAACTATCAATGGTTACCCAACCATCAACGGTCAGCCTAAACCACCAATGGTTCACTTGATCACCAATAGTAACTATGGCATAAAAATAGAAGATATTTTTATCTCTACAACCCTAATCAAACCCAACTTTCTCTATTTGTAATTGATTATAATATATTTTTCTAATTTTTTAGACCCAACCCTGATCATTTTAGCATAAGTATTGATTGGCTTTGCTACTTCTGGTTACTTTTTGATTGACTAGCATTCTACTTTCTTTTAATTTCACTTCATTTATATTATGCAAGTAGATCTTTACTTTATCATTTCCAACTTAACTATTATAATAGTGATTGACAACCTCCTAGCAAGCAATATGCTTCTTAGATCTAGCTCACGTTAGGTAGTCCACTCATATATTTACTAACAACCCCCTTTTATAATGTATTTCTTATCTGTAGGTTATTACTTCCTAGTCAAAGAGGCATTCCCATCATCATCTGGATTCATGTGTGCATTTTGCCAAGTATTATTCTACACACCCTATTACTAGTTTCATTATTTACTTTGAAAATTAAGAAATGAGTGGAAATTAACTAAAACATTTTGGCATGATTAGTGGGACCTAGTTCCCTTTTTCCACCTTTATTGTTTTCTCATCAAATGAAATCTAAAAATTTATTTTTGGGCTTAAAATAAACCTCTTGCATACATTGATTACCTACTTGTCTTAGTTCATTTAGTAACTCAGGAGGCAAAGTAATTAATCTTAGCTTTCACATTTGATATCACACACTTAAGCCAAACCATAGAATAATTAACACATCAAAACATACCTGAGATAAAGCCTAACTAGGATTTCATCACCTAATGAAACCTTACCCCTTCCCAACTATTCTACTTGGATTTCACCACCAAGGGGAGAACCAAATCACCTCTCTAGTTGAGTATAAACTTTGAACTCAATATATTTTGGCTAAGCACCCAACACTCTTACCACTGTAGCACCATTAAGTGAAGGGGTAGGCCCTAATACAAAGCCATGTACTGAAGTTCAACACATATTTCTCTCTTGAGCACCTAAATAACCTGAAACTAACCTTAGATTGCCTCTTTAATACTTGGTCTACAAGCCAAATTCCCTCTTCACACTTTTTAAGGTGTAAGCCAAAAGCAATCTAAAAGAAATACTAGGATTTAATTCACTTTAAGTATATGCATTATTTTCCTTGAATTATTTTATTTTGATTGATTTTTGTTTGAGGTGTGAGTTTTGTCATATTATTTCTTATTTTCTCGCATGGTCTTTACTAGATAATAGCTGAGAAACCAAACCAATCAACCACCACCTTCTTCTTCTTCTTCCTCCATGGAATATAATTCTAATGATGAAGGTTCACCTCATTTTTCTCCCCCTCCTCCCATAATCCCAATCATTTCCAAGGGTGATGCAGACTTTGCTACCTTCCTTGAAAATAATCTGGTGGCCCTTCAACATTATCTTTACAACTTAACTCATTATACATTAATCACTTTGATTCCTCCTATGGATCCTTCATATGGTATGCCTCCCCATATTATGGTAGGTGTTACCTCAACCCAACCCTTGCTGACCCAAGCCTCCTCTTATTCCAACATCCCATCTACTATTACTACCCAAACCTAACCCAACATCCCAATCTCTAACCAAACACCTCCTATTGCACCCCACACTTCACATATAGGTTCAATTTTACCTATAGTTACCTATACTCCACCTAACATGGGGTTATCCTCTACCCCCATTTCTACCCTTCCCTTTATTACAATCAATCCACCAACTTCTACCCCATTTTAGAACTTGGTGCTCTCTATCCCTCAAACACTTCCAACCATTAACACTATAGTCACCACTCAACCTCAACCTACTCAACCTCAACCCACTAAATCAACCCTACCTTTAAGTCAACCCACATCCATCCCTCAATAAGTACCCATGACAACCTATGAATATGTCCCTAATCCACAAGGATATATAACACCTTCCACCCAATAATTTGTGCCAATCAACCCTTATGTGGCACCATCTCAACCTCTTATGACTACTTACCAATATATGGCTTCTTCAACATCGTCTACCACCTATCCTTACATAGATACCCAACAACCTCAATAAAATGTGCCCCTTAATTATGCAGCTTCCCAACCTCAACCAAATTTGATCAAGATGTTAATGGACAAAATGACGAACCTAGAGTCATCTATCTTTGGGCCTCATAACCTTTTATCTTATGATAAAAAATTTAATGAACCCATTCATCCATCTATTCCCATCCATTCTTATCCTCCTCAATGGGAATTACCTAATTTTTCTAAATTCCAAGGCAAGGAGGACCTTAACAACATTTTAGAGCATTTCATCATTCTTGTTATTTGATCACATATGATGACACTATCCTTCTTTAAACCTTCCCCATGTCCTTATTAGGACTAGCCCTTGATTGGTATAGTATCTTCCCATGTACTCCATTTTTTATTTCTCCCAATTGGCCCAAATATTTTTAGAGCATTTCTCAATAAATATATCTAAAAAGGTTTCTATTACAGACCTCTATTCCATTAAGCAATTTGATGATGAGTCAATTGTTTATTTTATGGCTAGATGGAGAGGTCTCATCAACCAAATTTATTTCTCCTTACCTCAACCCAAATTTATTGAACTCATCTCTTCAGGTTATGCCAAACATATTACCCCCACTTTTCAATTTCAAACTTTTAGAACAGTTAATGAGGCATTCACCATGACACATAAATTAGAAAATTGAGCCATTAATGAAGGGAAATTGAAATTACCAAACAAAAAATCTAGCTTTAAATCTAATGACCCTTCCTCCACTAAAACCACTAAACAATCCCATAGCAAAGCAAATGCATCCAAAAACTCTGTTGTTCTAAAAATTGCTCCACTTCCAACTATCAACCAACCACTTCAACCTAATCTTTCCAACCCTTCTTATCAACAAAACTAAAACCAAAAATAAGCTCTTACAAAAGAGTATACTCCCATTGGAGAATATTATGCATCATTTTGGATAAATTTATCAAATCCAAACTCATCCAACTTACACCAATTAAACCACCCTAATAATTTGATGCTTCTCACCTTGTGCTAGGTTGGTATAATGAGAATGACCATTGTGCATTTCATCGAGTCATAGGACATGACATTAATAGATGAAATACCTTCAAAATTATTATATAAAAATTTATTGATAGTGAATAATTTGTGTTTTAAAATCCTAATGCACCTCCCAATTAGTGCCTTGACATTTTTCACAAGACTTTTCCTAATCATGCTCCTTCTACCCAACACCATGATAACCAACCTGAATCATCTCACTCTCATGAGGAACTTACAATCAATGTTATTAATAAAAATCCACTTTTTTAAGAGACCATTACCTCAATCACCCAAATAGAAGCGGTAAATTCACCCCCTAGTTCTTTAGACACTCAAATGTAGGAATTAACCACCCCTCTCTCTCCACATGATGATACCTTAGCTTTATCTACCTCTCCTTTAATAGAAATACCAAAAGAGACAACCTCCACTATAACCATTTATTTTTCTTCCTCTCCATCCATTTAGGTGGAAGAAATTCCTTCCATTCTCTTAAATGCCCAAACAAAGGAAATAACTCTATCTATTCCTTCACTTGAGGACATCATACCTACCTCCCTTATCATATAACCATCCATTGCCTCTTTAGAAACCATTCCACAAGAGGGGATTACATCATCTACCCAACTATTAATATTGGAACCTTCCCTCAAAGATAAAAATGGAGGAGCCATTCCTTATTCTTCACTTAGGGGCTTAATTTTTGAAACCAATGACTAAGGAGCTAAACCCACCTACAAGACCTTTTCTAGACTAGTCCAAAGTTTAGAGTTTACTTCTCAACCTAACCTTGATAGAGCCACCTTTTGGAATCATATTAGGCTCCCTTACCAAAACAAATCAATATCCTCAACCTCCATTAAATCCACCCTTAATCCCATTATTACCTCTTCACCAAATATCTCTTCTGAAACCATAAGTGAATCATCCCAACAACTTCCTTATAACATTACCAAATCACCATATGCCTCTCTTACCAAACTAATCAAGAATCTAGGAATCCTTCCCACACCTAGCCACACTCACCCCTAATTTAAGTTGGATTTAACACCATTTATTACATGAAATAATCCCTCAACCAAACTAATTAAGAAGGTTGAGTTACCCAAACCTCCACCTCAAACTAGACCCATACCACCTTTTTCTCACTTACCTTAAATCTTAGGACCCTATCCTTCTACCATCCCAATTAATTATTCTTCCTCTAAGAAAACACCCCCCTTTTCTCCATTGACACCCATCAAAGCCTCTAGTTCTCCATCATTTTTAACTAACCTATCTACCTATACTTTCCCACCTATGGCTAAATGCTCATAATCCAAGTCTCCCACTTTCCAATAATCTACCCCTAAATCAACCATAGCTAAGCAATCCCAACCACCAACCAAAACCATTCCACCAGCTACAACTTCTAAGATGAAAAATACTTCTAAAGAATCTCCCCTCCCTAGAACTATAAACCCTTCACCTCTACCTTTAAATGAATCCTAGTCAACTATCTTACCAAGGTTGTTACAAACTTCCTCCATTAGCTTTCTACCTATTAAACCATTCTACCCTTCCAATACCAAACCTTCTTGGTTCAATAATAACTTGATCTGTGCATATCATAGGGCATTAAGACATGACATGGAGAACTAAAAATCTCTCCAAACACTTATTCATAGCCTATATAATGAGGATGCTCTTTTATCAGATAAACCCTTCTTACCCCCACTACTAATCTTTCCATCAACCTAACCTATCCAACCTTTACCTATTTTCCCACTCCTACCCAAGGATGAGAATGAGGAACTAAAGCAAGCATCAAATCCAAAAAACCCCCTTATCCACACTATTCATGTGGTTATGTGATCCCAAGCCCAACATAAAGATAAGGGAAAAGCCAAAGCATCCATTTCATGGACTTACCCTTCAACCCATCAACCTTCCAACAAAAACCAAATACATACACCTTCACCTATGCCACCACAAAAGCCCAAAGTATCCATTTTAGGACCCTCTCCCTCCAACCCATCTAAATATATATAGTGTATCATGTTAAAATAACTTCACCAAACATTAGTGAAAATGAGCCTTTATGAACTAGTCAACACCTCAGCCTACCATTATCAAGCACTGATTGAAGATATATAATCTATAGAGGTTAAAGTAGATGATCCTCAATGTCTTTCACCCTTTGTTAGAGCCCTCCAACTTTATGCCTTCATCACCTTTCAAGATTCTGAAATAACTCTTGCTCATCTTGAGGATTTTGATCCTCCCCTTTTTATTACTGCATACATCAATCAAACCCACATCAAAAGGGTGATGATTGATGGAGGAGCTAGCATCAACATTATCTCCTCTCATGCATATGACCAACTTCAACTACCCAAAAATATCATGTCAAAAAGTATAATGGTCCTTTGCTCCTTTAATGATAACATGGCCACTACCTTAGGGACCATCATCCTCCATATCTACTTTGGGCCTCATACCATTCCTAAACTATTTTACATTATAGAGGGTGAGTTATAATATAATGTGTTTCTTAGATGCCCTTGGATCCATGCTATGAGTTTCATACCTTCCACCTTACATAGATGTGTTAGATTTGAGCATGAGGGACAAGTTATTGCCATGAAACCTAACCCTAGTCCCTTTACCTCTTATAATATGACATATCAACCTAATGACATCCTCCTACCTCCTTCATCTACCTTGCAGCCAATTTCTAAAAAAACCACCTCATAAACAAAAACCATCAACACTCCCATCCATAATAATGATGAAGCTTCAACTAGCTCATCTATCCCTTCATCCTAAATTCTAGTTGATGGCCCCTTATAATCCACATTTCAATGACTCTCTGTTAGGGAATATTGTCTTTTATCCTTAGATGCTTACCCTACTATAAAAGAATATGGGAATCTCAAATATGACCCTTCCTATAATCCAAACATCAGAACCATCATCCCTTTTAAGCTCCCTAATAATAAAAAACAATTGTCTATGGGGGACTTGATCAACCACTTTTCACTCCCACCATTACCCCTTTCATCCAAACATTCATCACTAATATTCTTACCTAGACAACCTATCCTTTACCAAAGCTTACCTTTATAGGTGTGTTTGGAAGGGGTTTGGTCTTGACCTCTATGAATAGGGATCTCACAAGTTACCCATAAACAAAACTCAAAAACCTCATGAGTTCTTTGGCCTTGGGTTTGTACCACCAAAAGAACCCACTTCACCAAAACCCATTACCACCATTGATGAAGAACTTCCATCCTCACTAACCCTATCTCCCTCCAAATCTAAGGACTCTGATATCATCTCATCTAACTTTTTTTTATCAATACCATTAGTTTAGGCCCCTTGACCTATCAAATGGATAGCCAAACTAAAATTCTTCTTCTCATCCATCTTGAAATGATTATATGTGATTCTCCTACTGTTAACACCATCAAAAATTAAGATGATAATTCTATTCTCACCTACCTTGATATGGTTGATTATTCTATCCATAATTCTCTTCCACTTGAGAACCAAACCATGCTAAATGAATCCACTATTGATGTTAACTTGGGTACTCAGGATAACCTTGTATCATCGAAATTGATTAATCTTTAAATTCCAACAAGAAACAAGATTACCCTTCTTTCCTTCATGATTGTAACATAGCATTTGCTTGTTCCTATCAAGATATGCCCAAAATTGACCCTTTTATTTCCCTCCACAATATTTTTACCCATCCTAAGGTTAAACTAATTTGACAAAAGTTTCATAGAATGCATCCTCATATAGCCCTCTTTGTCAAAGAAGAGATTTAGCATCTCTTATCTGATGACTTCATTCAGCCCATCAACTATCTAAAATGGGTTTCTAACATCATTGACATCACCAAACCCATAGGGAGCCTTCACCTTCATATCAAATTTTGTGACCTCAACCTCACATGCCCAAAATATGACTTTCCTTTACCAAACATTGACCAACTTATTTATCTTATAACCAGCCATAAAATGTTATCTCTCATAGATGGTTTCTTGAGATATAATCAGATTTTGATTGCCTCGAAAGATCAGCATAAAAATTCCTTTATTACCCAATGGGGAACCTTTTGCTATAGGGTCATGCCCTTTAGACTAAATAATGCTAAAGTAACTTATAAATGGGCCATGACCTATATCTTTTATGATCTCATCCATAAAATCATAGAGGACTATGTGGATAATCTCATTGGGAAACCTAAACACCTTAAAGATCATCTAGCTATTCTCACCATCATCTTCAATTGACTAATCCATTATTATGTTAGGCTCAATCCCAAGAAATGCATTTTTGGGGTCTTATCAAGAAATTTTCTTAGTTTCATTGTCTCTCTCCATGGAATTGAAATAGACCCTACAAAAGTTAGATCAATAATAGAGATGTTTCCTCCTACTAACCTTAAGCAAATCCATAGCCTACAGGGAAAAATTCAATCCATCTATCAGATGAATGTCAACCCTTCCACCACCTACTACAAAAATACACCCCTTTGAAGTGGACCAAGGAATGTCAACAAGCCTTCAATTCAATCAAGGAGTATCATGTCTCTCCACCTATCCTCATCCATCCTAAAGAAGACCATCCCTTTTACTTATATATATATATATATATATATATATATATATATATATCTACCATATACCATTTCCTAGGGCCAATGCTCACTCATCATGATGAATATAACAAAAATCAAGACATCTATTACATTAGCCACACCCTTATTTAATATGAGACTCGATATACTCATCCTAAAAAACTATACCTCACCTTAGTTTTCATGGACTCCAAACTCCATCACTATCTTCTTAATCACAAAACCTATGTCATCACTAACACTGACCCCCTCAAGTATATACAATCTAAGCCATACCAAAACTAACGTATGGCTAAATGGATCATGCTCTTAGTTGAGTTTGATCTAGAGTTCCTTCCACAAAATTTCACTAAAGGATAGTCATCACCAACTAATTGGATGAAGCTCCTCTACTAGATAATCAACCTCTTCTTCTTGCCTTTCCTGACAAGTCCATTACAAGTCTTTCTTAGGAAGAACCCATCTACCAAATGACCATGTTATTTGATGGTTCTAAATGGAAAGATGGTAGGGGTGCCAAAGTTATTCTCATTCCCCTTAATAATGAACCTCTTACCCTTTCTTTTAAACTTGACTTTGAATAAATCAAAAACATAGATAAATATAAAGCCCTAGTAATGGGCCTCTAAACCGCCCTAGCCTTGAGAATCAAAATAATTAGTATCTTTGGTGACTCCAAAATATTCATCAACTAGGTCAATGGATCTTATCTATGTAAAAATTATGTCCTCTTAAAGTACAAACAACTCATGGATGTACTCTTAACATCATTCAATCATTACACTATCCAATCAATTCCTTGATCTATTAATAAATTCTTAGATATGATTGCATCCCTTGCCTCCCAAATTCCATCTCAACCTATCTAATCTAAACTATTTTTCACCATCCATCATTTTATCACACCCTCATATATCAGTTCTGATCTTCCTACCATTTGTAGTGTGGAAACATATCTTTTTGACATTTGGTATAACCAATGTTTTGACTACCTTAACCTTGGCATTATTCCTCCCATCATTTCAAAGAATGCCTGAAAATATTTTGTTCAAGGTACCTTTCTCTACACCATACTAGGGATGAATCCTTTAAAATCATGGCTTTAATGTCATCCTTCTACATTTCCTTCATAATCTTGAAGCCTCACACGCCATCAATGAAACACATGAAAACATCTATGGGGGATACTTTAGTGGCCTAGCTATTACTAAGTGTATCTTTCACCTTGGATACTATTATCCCACCCTCAATCAATACTATTGTGACTATGTAAATAAGTGTGTCAAATGCAAACAACATTCTAATTTAGATCTTACACCTCCTTATCACCTTCAAGTATCCAAAGACTATTAGCCCTTCTTGCAATGGGGTATTGATCTTATTGGGGAAATCAATCCCCATTCTTCACAATTACACCAATATATCATTATCACCACTAAATATTTCACCAAGTGGGTGGAGGCCATCCCTCTTATCTCAACTAAAGCTAGAAAAATTATCAACTTCATCAATCACCATATCATCTACCACTTTAGTGTTCCCCATAAGATCATCACTAATAATGGCAAATATTTTAAAAACCAAAAATTCCAAGGTATTTATGACATTTTTAGCATCAAGTTAAGCTTTTCCTTGCTTTATCATCCACAAGCCAATAGATAGGTAGAAGCCTCTAACAAATCCCTCATCAAAATGTTAGCCAAGGTAGTGATTGCTTCTGATTAGGATTGGTACTTACATATCCCTTTTACTTTATGGGCCTATCACACATACATTCAAACCTCTATGGGTGATACACCCTTCTCTCTCATCTTTGGAACTAAGGTAGTCTTGCCACTCGAAGTTCATATCCAATGTATTTACATATCTTTACATGAAATCCTTTCTAAAAGTAAATATCATTAAGAATATCTCATTCATCTTGAACTTCTTGATAAACATCACCTCACAACACTTAATCATCTTTGTGTCTATCAGGAACAAATAAAGACATACAATAAATAATTGAAAAAGTAAGAGTTCAACATCAAAGACCTCATCCTTAAGGAAAACTAACATGTAACTAATATGGAGAAAAGAAAAAAGGGAAAGTTTGATTTCAATTGGCTTGGACCCTACATCATAACCCATAAGTATGGACTAAGAGCCTATCATTTGTCTTCTCTCAAAGGCAAACCAAAACCGAAGCCTCTCAATGATTTTTATTTTCATCCTTTCTAATGTTGAAATAATGATCAAACTCACCTTTGTGTTTAACTTAAGCACATTCCTTGGTTTATGATATTTTCACCTCCTTTCACCTACCTATCACTAATCCCCTTGTGGACAATAGATTACAACATATAACAACTATGTGATTATCTGTCATAGTTATAGCCTAGTCCTAAGCATGGTTACTATGGCTCTACCCATGGCAAGGTTATCATGGATACTTTTTATCTCTAATCAGATGGAATCCCATGATTAGTTGTCTTTCAAACTACCCCCTCATCTATAATTAACCTTTTGTGTTAAGGTTTTGCCTCCATAAAGGTAAACTTTTGAATTTAAATAGAATTTTCCATGTTTAACATAGCAATCAAAATTGAAAAATTGGGATACCAACATATCAGTTGGGTCCATATCTCTTATATTATGGACTACTCCCTTGAAGGATATCCACCTAACACCTAAAGTTGCTTAAAAATAGACTTCTCCCTTGAAGGATAGCTATAAAAATCCAATTTTAGACCATTTCCTTGAAGGATAGCTAATAAATAATCATTCAAAGCTTCCTACATTGATCAACTTCAACAACTTATCAAAATAACAAAAGCAACAAATGACCCTATGTCAAAATCAAAGTAAGCCTCAATTGATTCATATAAATGACTTTTGTAGACTTCTTACATCAATTAGTCTATACATTATCCCAATAAACCTTAATCAACTCTTATATATGGTATTGGTAGACTTTCCACACTAATTAGTCTACATATCATATTAAGGCATGGACTTGTATATTATAGTTATTTTTTCACCTATATAAGGGGTAAGCTAACCCACATCAAGTTACCATTTCACCCATTTTCCCATTCAAACATCCACTTAACACCTACTTTCCCTTCACAACTTTTCTCCAATAAAGGGATTATGAGCTTACTTGATGCCAAGTGATAAAGATACCCCCTTTCTCAATCAAATCATGCTCATGCAAGGCATTCAATAGGTTTATGTTCACTAATCTAACTATGATTTCTTGTTATTAGGTCCTTACCAACCCAGAACATCATGCCTTTTCTTTGTCCTCGATTAGTTCATATGGACGTATGTCTCATAACTCTTATCTCTTTCTCACATTTAGTTTTTTACGTACACCTACTTTATGTGCTTTTACTCATATCACATTGTAGACACCGCAAACGTGTCTGCACCTTGGTCCTCCCCCTTGGCCTTAAACCCCTATCCTAACACTTGACCTTGGCCCCCTTTCCACCCTACCCTTGCCACCTTGGATCCTCCCTTGAATCCCTCCACCTTCCCCCTAGCATTTATTAGGCCAAATCTCTTCTTTATCTTCCCCCCACGCCCATTTTGGCATCCTCGTGACCGTTCTTCCCATCCCCCCTCGCTTGGCGGCGTGCAAGAATGGGCAGAGGCTATTTTTAGCCTCTGTCCCCATTCTGCGACCGCCGACGTCGGCGACCCTTCGGCCGACGTCGGCGAAACTGCCGGCGTCGGCATCCTTCATTACCCCTTTCTGCATCCGTTGCAGCCCCCTGGACCCTTGAGCTCAAAAACAGACTTCTCTTGGCGCTTTAGCTTTCGTCTCTCCTCTGTCTTGACCTCGTGCAACAACAGCAATAGGTGAAAAGGCTCTGGATCAGGTATTCTCTTCTTGCAACAAGTCTTCTATGGCTCCAACAACAGCACCTCCTTTCTTCAGTCAGCAAAAAGGTAAGCAAAGTCTGGTTTTGTCATTTCATTTATCTAGTTTTCAGTAATCTATCCTATCTATTGTCCTCTACTCCCTCTATTCTTCCCCCTGAGAGGCTGCAAAGCCTTCTCAAGTCCTGTCCTCTGTGTCTCTTCCTCGTCCCCATCCCCCTGTCAACAAAGACCTTGTATAAGGCACCCTACCAGAGCTAGACCACTCCCCAGTCCATCTAAATTTGTCCCTGAACTCTGTCTCGCCTCCGTTCATGAACCAGACCCGTCCACAGCTTAGAGAGCAACTCAGACCTGACTATAGGCCATAACCCCGACCGATGCCGGTCACTACCCCAACCAACGTCGGCAGGATAGCCGACGCCGGCAGATCAGATAACCGACGCCGGCAACATTTCCGACCTCGGCGACTGTCTTCAGCCCAACAGCTCCTTCAGGTAATCATTTTGGTCTTTTCTTTCCTTTCTAATTTCTTTGTCACTTCTGTATTCTGGCATTCTATCTTTTTATCAATCACTTATCTTATCAAAACAGTGGGTTGACCTCCCTTAAGGAAGTTTTTACACTTCCGGGAACAAGCTTTTGCTTGGCAACCCACTGCCTATCTATCTAACATTTTCTTGTCCAAGTTTATTTTTTTCTTGCAGGTGTCATTCCTCCATAGCCAAAGAGGAGTGCCCACAAACGTTTGGATTTATGGTGCGCAATCTTTAGTCCAGGTGCTTCCCAAGCCTTGTCCATTACTTTTTAGTTTCTTCTTTCTCTTAGATCTAAAAGCGAATTTTGAGTGGAAACATTCTGGCACGCCCGGTGGGACCCTAGGTTCCTCCTGGGTTCCTTTTCCTTTTCATTCATTTAGGTGCATTTAGGCTCCTTCTCTCTTGTCTCTTTCTTCTATTCCTAATGACACTATAAGCAGGACTAAAATGAATCTTTCTTCCTTGCATTTCTAGACTAGTCTAAACATCATACTCTCAACCCTTTCTCAAGCTTGTCTTCATAACAAACATCACATTTTGACTTGGGCATTAAAACATATTGCACTTTCATTTCTGCTTGTGCTTGCATTAGTCCACATCTAGTAACTTAGACGCATATTGAATAAATCGTAGACACTTGATGTTACACTACCAGACCACATGCACTAAGCGAACATAAAACATACCTGAGACAAGGCCCGACTGGGATTTCATCCCCCAGCGGATACCTTACCCGTCCCGGTGACCCTACTTGGATTTCATCACCAAGGGGGAAGCCCACTCCGTTCTCTGGCGGAGTCTAAACTCTAGGCGAGGTATATCTTGGCTAAGCGAGACCAACTAACCACTGGAATCGTGAAGTGAGGGGAGCTTGCTCCTTAGCACCAGGCCAAGTACTAGACCCTAACACAGATCTTTGAGCACCTAAAACAACACCTAAAACCATCTTTAGACTGCCTTCTTCTAGGACCCATTTTTCAACCTATCTCCCCAAACATCCATCTAAGGCATAAGCCACAGTTTCTAAGGTTAATTCCTAGGATTTATCGCTTAGGCTTGTCTGTCTCTCTCTGTTTTCCTCTTCTCATCTGTTTGTTTGAGTGTGTGAGGTCGCTTTCTTCATTGTTTTCCAAGAACCTTTTGGTTCTCTAGAAAACATAGTCGCCGACATCAGTTCTTCCACCGACATCGGCCTTCCCCTGTCACCGGCATCGGTTCTAATACCAACGTCAGCTTCATCTGTTACCAGCATCGGTTATCTGACCGACGTCAGTCTCTGTCACTGTCCTTTTTTTTCAAAACCAGCAGCCTAAAACCTGTCCTTTCTCTGCCAAAGACTCCATCCTAGTTTTCTAGAACTGAGCAACACAGTTCCTGAGACCTGAACCTTCTTTGCCTTGCATGGTTTTGACTCGTAGCCAAGCCAAAGCTCTTCTCAACCATGCTAGCCGTCAACCACTTCCGTCCACCCCGTCTGTGACCAAGCCTACAATGGAGTTCAACTCGGAGACCGAAAGAACTCCCATTCGTCCAACCCCGCCGCAGACTCCCATTGTCCAAGAAGGGGACCAAGACTTCAAGCGATTCTTGGACCTCAACGTCAAGGCCTTGCAACATTATCTCACGCATAGCTGAACGCGAGACTCCTTGGGCAATCCAATCTATGGAATGCCAACCTCCCTTGTCGTGACTACGGCTGTATTGACAACATCCATAGTTCAACCTTTGGACACCCAGGCCATTGTTTCGACCACTGACCAGACTCAGACTTTGACCAATCCTCCAGGTGTGGCCTCTCCCTCTATCATTGGGCCCACTTCCACTGGGGTTCTGGCCCCTTGTCAACTTCAACCCCCTCAACCGCTATCCACTCCTTTTCAAAACCTTATCGTCTCTATTCTGCCTACCCTGGCCCCTATCAACACCAGGGTGGCTTCTTATCCCTTGGCCCCCGTTACCATAGTTCAACCTCTCGTGGCGACAATGGGCCCAGCTATGTCTTCCACCCAACCACCTTTATCCTCCACCTCTACCCCTGCGATTAGTCATCCGTACATTGTACAACCGACTATGTCGCACACCTCCCCTAGCCTCTTCCAAGTGCCCTACAACTTAGGGGGCACGCCACCTGTCAATCCGTCGGCAGACATCATCAAAATGCTGATGGACAAGATGACCAGTCTTAAGACCTCTGTTTCCAGCTCGTGCAACACTCTTTCATACGAGCAGATCTGTAACAAGCCCATTCATCCTTCTATCCCAATCAGACCATATCCTAGCCAGTGGGAGCTTCCGAAGTTTTCTCACTTTCAAAACAAGGAAGACCCACAACAACACTTGCGGGCATTCAAACATGCCTGCTACCTCATTGGCCATGACGATGCGTTACTCTTACGCACGTTTCCTATGTCTCTCTCGGGTGCTGCACTTGACTGGTACAGCTCCCTTCCTAGCCATTCTCTCTTCTCATTCACACAATTGGCTCAGCTCTTCCTCGATCACTTTTCCATCAACATAACCAAGAAGGTCTCAATCACAGACCTCTATTCTATCTGGCAATTCGAGGACGAGTCCATAGCTGACTTCGTTGCTCGATGGAGAGTCCTTACCCCAGGCTGAGCTTATTGAACTCTTTTCCCAAGCTTGCGCCAGACATATCTCTTCCACCCTGAGGGTTCAAACCTTCCGCACTTTTGACGAAGCCTTCACGATGGCTCGCAAACTTGAGTTGCGTGCCATCGAGGAGAATAAAGTCAAGTTACAGAGCAAGAATCCCAGCTCTAAGACCAATGACTCTTCCTCTGCCAAGCCATCATCATCCAATTCTAAATCCAAGGCTTTAGCTAATGCCGTGGTTGTCAGACCTTCATCCTCTTCGACCAATCAGCCTGAGCCATCTACATCTCAGAGCACTACTCGCCAATTGCAACAAAGATACGTGCAGCGGCGATATACTCCTCTCGGAGAATCATATGCGTCTGTGCTGGACAAGCTTGTTAAACAGGGGGCCCTCAATCTCCCTCAAGCCTGACCTTCTCCATAATTTGATCCCTCTCACGCCATCCCCGCGTGGTATAGGGAGCATGACTTCTGCAGCTTCCACCGTGTTAAGGGCCATGACACGGAAAACTGCAAAACCTTTAAGAACATAATCCAAGACATGCTCGAAAAGGGGGATCTCATCTTAGACAATCCAAATTCACCCCCTAATCAGGCCATTGACATCTTCAAACAACCTTTCCCCAATCATCCGCCAACTCAGAACAATGTCCAGACCTTAATTGACGACAATCATGAGCACAACGTTCAAACAGTCAATACGGTCTCTCCCTTTGTCCCCAATCAACCTCAAGAGGTTAGTCCATCAATCAGTCCGTCACATGTAGACGAACCTCTCTCCCCGGCTAGTTCTCCACCGACCCCTCTCATCTTGGAGGACACCTCGGCTTTACCTGCACCACCGGTCTCGCCATCCTCCGTTCTACTGCCTATGGAGGACCCGACCCTTCCTACTCCTCAGCCGCAAGTGGAGGGCACCATCATCCCTGCCCTTTACCCGCTCGGGGAGCCTCACTTTTCGGATTCTTCTCCACCTAGGGAAGAACCTGTCTCCCCTTCGTCTTCATCCAAATCTGTCATGACTTCACCACACCATGCGTCTAAGACCACTACACCCATCTCGTCTTCAACCTCGCAACCATCAACATCTTCTTCTCAGCCATTTTCCCGGTTAGTGGAGAAAATCGCGCTTCTCCCTCCAAGGAAAGTGATGCCTCAGGTGTTGTGGGAACGTCTTAAAGCCCTTCAACATACCCGCGCCCTCTCATCACATGCCGCTAATCCTCCTAAGGCGGGATCTCATCAGACTCTTGACAAAGACCAGACTCTCAAACCTCAACTAAACCCGTCCAAACCAAAACCTGCATCTACCTCGTCTAAACCCATCAAGTCATTTGGCATTCGTCCTGTCTCCACCCTCACTCACCCGCAAGTGAAGGTGGACCTAGACCAGACCTCGACCAGCATTACTCTTCCAACCAAGTCAAAGAGGGCTGCCAGACCACAGAAACGAACGCCTCCTTCTCCGTCACCATTGCCATCAATTTTGGGCCCTCATCCTTTGACCTTGGCTAGCATCCTTCCCACTCCGGCCTTCAAACAAAACTCGTTGCCTCCTTTGCTTCCTCTGCCTATCTCTAGTCGTCCCTCTCCCAAAAGGGCGGTATCAATCACCAGGCCAGAGCCATCTCCATCTGTCACCGCGCCATCAACCCATAAGGTGGTACAAAAATCTCCTCTAGCCTCGTCTAAGCAAAAGTCACCAACCTCGCGCATATCAAATAACACGGACCCTCTATTGGGCTCATACTCGTTGATATTGTGCCAACTTCTCCAGACTTCTGACATAACCCTTCCGCCCATCAAGCCTTTCCAACCTCTCGAGTCCAAGCCCTCCTGGTTCGACGATACAAAAATTTGCTTATATCATCGTACACCAGGACATGACACCGAGACTTGTTGTGCCCTCAAGGCCGTCATCTGCCACCATATGGAGAAAGACACTCTTCTCCTTGAGGACACTCTCGACCAGACCCTGACTCCTTCCTCTTCAAACACGTCAACATCTCACCAGCAAGGCATGACCCCTTCTTCACCTCCCATTTTCAAAATCAATGTTATCCGTATAACCACTAGGTCGCAACAGGACAAGGCCAAAGCAAAAGCTACCATTCCTTGGACCTATCCCTTCGTCAAGCCACCTCTTGCGTCCAAGCCTAAAATTTCTATCCTCGGCACGTCCCAACCTTCTTCATCTTCCTCTTCTGGGCCAATTCACGACTCCATGCTGAAGCAGCTTCATCAGACACCCGTGAAGATGTCTCTTTATGACCTTATCCAAACCTCGCCTCAGCACCGTCAAGCCCTCATCCAAGCCTTGCAAGCAGCGAAGGTCCAACCCGAAGACCCCCAACCACTCGCTGCCCTCGTCCATTCTTTATCTCTCGTCAACTCCATCACATTCAGTGATTCTGAGATTCCCACATCTAACACGGAAGATCAGGACGCTGCCCTCTTCATCACTGCCTATGTCGATCAGACACACATCAAACACGTTATGATCGATGGCGGCGCTAGCATCAACATAATCTCTACTCACGCCTTTGATCAGTTGTCTCTTCCCAAGAACTGCGTCTCCAAAACTGACACGATCTTATGCTCTTTTAATGACACCACCGCCACGACCATTGGCACAGTCATCCTTCACATCCGTGTTGGCCCACGCACAGTCCCAGAGCTCTTCTATATCATCGAAGGAGAGTTTCAATACAACCTTCTACTAGGCCGACCTTGGATCCGTGCCATGGCCTGTATTCCTTCCACCCTGCACCGTTTTGTGAAGTTTGAGCATGACGGGCAAGTCCATACCATTCCCGCTGACCCTTCACCCTTCAAGACTTGCAACACCACCTACCGTCCCAACGATGTCCTCATTCCCATCAAACCGTCAACTCTGGCACTACCTCCATCTGTGGAAGCTTCAACCAATTCGTAATCGGTGGTCGCCCTCGCCCCTCCTCTTCAAGCACCGACCAAAGACCCCATGGAAGACATCTTCCAACGATTATCACTCGGGAAATATCGCTTGTTGACCCTCGACATGTTCCAAACTCCGCAAGAGTATGGACGCCTTCACCTCAGTCCCAATTACGACCATCGGATCGGGACGGTCGTACCTTATGGTCCTCCTCACCTCCAAACCAACTTTGTCTATGGGGGGCTTAATCAAGCTCCTACCAACGCCAATTTCCTTTCTTCACCCCAACCTTTCACATCTGATTTCTTGTTTCTTGGCAACCCTACCTTTGCACACACTTACCTTCACAGGTGTGCATGGAAGGGTTTCGGTTTCGGACGTTATGAGCAGGGCTCCCATCAGCCCATCGAGCCGCTCAATGATCACGATGCCAAGAAACGGTATGGCCTGGGATATCATGACCCTACTCAGGCTCCTTCTGACATTTGTCTCGAGCCGACCATCGACCAATCTCCTCCAGACTCGCCCATTTCTCCTTCGTTACCTACGGAGTCAGTGGTTTCCATCCCTCCTAGTTTTTTTTTCCATAAACACCATTCGCCTGGAACCCCTGACCTATCAGCTCAATGGGGTGTCCAGGTCTCTCCCTCTCATTTTTCCTAGCATGGTAGAAGATGAGTCGGCAACCATTCACACTGTCCACTGCGTTGACGATGACGCCATCCTTTCCTACATGGGTGCCGATGACTCTTTCATCCAGGGTTTCCTCCCTTTCGAGACCCAGGTTATGTTAAATGAATCCACCATTGACATCAACCTCCCTTCTTCTTCTGATGTTCCTCACATCTTAAAGATTGGCCAATCTTTAGATGCTCAGGAGCAGCTTGACTATGCCCAGTTCCTTTCCAACCATAGCAAGGCCTTTGCCTGGACTTACAGCGACATGCCTGGCATCGACCCCACCATTGCTACCCATAACATTGTCACCAAACCAGAGGCTAAGCCTGTTAGGTAGAAGCTTTGAAAGATGCATCCTCGCGTTGCGCTCCTTGTCAAAGAGGAGCTTCAACGCCTTCTTTCTATCTCCTTCATCCAACCCATCGATTATCCACAGTGGGTCTCTAACATCATCCTAGTTACTAAAGCAACTGGGGGGATTCGGATCTGCACAGACTATCGTGACCTTAACCTAGCCTGTCCCAAAGACGACTTTCCTCTTCCTAACATTGACCAGCTTGTTGATCTCACGGCCGGCCATGAGATGCTATCTCTCATGGATGGGTTTTCAGGATACAATCAAATCCTGATTGCACCGGAAGATCAGCACAAGACTACCTTTATCACCCCATGGGGGACTTTCTGCTATCGAGTCATGCCTTTCGGCTTGAAAAATGCTGGTGCCACCTATCAGCGTGCCATGACCTACATTTTCCACGATCTCCTCCACAAAATCATGGAGGATTATGTGGATGACCTTCTCGGCAAGTCCAAACTCCGCCGCAACCACTTGACCATTCTCACAATCATCTTCTCTCGCCTTCTTCAATACAATGTCTGCCTCAACCCCAAGAAGTGTGTCTTTGGGGTCCTCTCAGGCAAACTTCTCGGCTTCATCGTTTCCTTCTGTGGTATCGAGATAGATCCCACCAAGATTCGCGCTATCCTTGAAATGCCACCCCCGACCAATCTCAAGCAGCTTCGCAGTCTACAAGGGAAGCTCCAGTCCATTCGCCATTTCATCTCGCAACTTTCAGACCGCTGCCAACCTTTCCATCACCTCCTTAAGAAAGATGTCTCCTTTAAATGGGATGAGAACTGTCAAGAGGCTTTTGAGGCCCTCAAAAGCTATCTGGTCTCCCCACCAGTCCTCATTCCACCTAAGGACGACCAACCCTTCTACCTTTATATCTCTGCCACCAACCATTCGTTAGGTGCCATGATCGCGCACCGAGATGAGCATCATCGTGAGCAAGCGGTTTACTACATCAGCCGAACACTGGTCGACTATGAAACTTGGTATACTCATACCGAGAAACTCTGTTTGGCATTAGTCTTTTTCGCTACCAAGCTCTGCCACTATCTTCTTAACCACAAAACCTTTGTCGTCACTCACACCGACCCTCTCAAGTACATGCACTCCAAGCCATATCAGAATCAACGTATGGCTCGGTGGCTCATGCTGCTTGCGGAGTTTGACCTCGAATTCATCCAGCAGAAATCTATCAAGGGGCAAACCATCACTGACCAACTGGCAGATGCCCCTCTTCCCGACAACCAACCTTCCCACTGCGAGTTCCCTGATGAGTCTATCGCTACCCTTTCCACCGATGACACCGTCTACCAAATGACCATGTTCTTTGACGGCTCCAAATGTCAACTCAGCGGGGGTGCGGGGGTTATCCTCATCCCACTCGAAGGGGAGCCCATGCCTCTATCTTTCAAGCTTGACTTCGATTGTACCAATAATATGGCCGAATACGAGGCCTTAATTTTGGGACTTCAGACTGCTCTTTCTCTCCACATCAAGTCTATCAACATCTTCGGTGACTCGCAGCTCATCGTTAATCAAGTTAACGGTTCATATCTCTATAAAAATGAAGTTTTACAGAGGTATAAGAATGGTGTTGACCTTCTTTTAGCATCTTTCGACCATCACCTCTTGCAGACTGTTCCACGCTCTACGAACAAGTTTGCTGACACCATGGCTTCTCTTGCTTCGCATATCCCGCCTTCATCATCATCATCTCGCCTTTTTGTCACAGTGCATCGTGTACCTTTGCCTTCATACATCTCTCCTCACATCGACCATATCAACACTGTCAATTCTAGCCCACAAGATGACTGGTATAAGCAACTCGTGGACTACTTATCTCTTTCTTTCACTCCTCCCAACCTCTCTAGCAATGCGCGGCGAGCTTTCATCAAGCGCACAGCTCGCTATACCATGCTAGGGGGTCTTCTCTATAAACGAGGCTTCGACGGCCTCCTTCTTCGCTGTCTAACCTCCATTGAAGCTCCTCAAGCCATAAAGCAAGTCCACGACGGGATTTGTGGTGGACACTTCAGTGGAAACTCGGTTGCCAAGCGCATCCTTTGCCTGGGTTATTATTGGCCCACCCTTCATCAAGACTGTAGCGACTATGTTCGACGTTGCATCAAGTGTCAGCAGCACTCTAACCTGCTTCATCTCCCTAGCCACGCCTTGCAATTCGCTCAGGATTTTTGGCCTTTCTCTTAGTGGGGCTTCGATCTCATCGGTGAGATCAACCCTCACTCATCTCTTCGTCATTAGTCCATCATCACTGCCACTGAGTATTTCACCAAGTGGGTGGAAGCCATTCCTCTTGTCTCCACAAAAGTCGACAAAATTGCCGACTTCATCAACAGCCACATCATCTGTCATTTCGGTGTCCCTCACAAAATCATTACCGACAACGGCAAGTCCTTCAAAAACAAGACTGTCCAAAAACTATGCGACTCATTTGGCATCAAACTCAGCTTTTCTTCACCTTACTACCCACAAGCAAATGGGCAGGCAGAGGCTTCCAACAAAATTCTCACTAAAATTCTCATGAAGGTGGTCGACGATACAGGTAGGGATTGGCACATTCATATTCCCTTCGCTTTGTGGGCCTACCGCACTAACATCCGAACCTCTACGGGTGCTACTCCCTTCTCTCTCGTGTATGGAACAGAGGCTGTCTTACCTCTCAAAGTACAGATCCCATCTCTCCGCATCTCCCTGCATGACATTCTCTCCAATGATGACTTTCATTAAGATCACCTAGCTCAACTTGAGTTACTCGATGAGCGCCGTCTTGCTGCCCTTAATCATCTTCATGTCTACCAAAGTCACATAAAGCGGGCCTATGACAAAAATCTGCAAGAACGAGATTTCAACATCGGAGACCTCGTCCTCAAAGAGAATCAGCATGTGACCAATATGGAGTGAAGTAAACGAGGCAAGTTCGCCCCCAATTGGCTTGGACCTTTTATCATCACGCACAAGTATGGGTCAGGGACTTATCGTCTGTCTTCCCTCGACGGATGGCTAGAACCTGAGCCTCTTAATGCGTTGCATCTTCGACCATTCTTCTGTTAGTCGAGTACTCGTCTACTTGACACGTAACTTGAGCTCGTCCCTTGAGCAATCCTCGTCCTCTTAATCCTCATCCCTTTCAACCCTATTTCCCTTTAACAAGTCCTCTATGACCCTTCTATGATGCATGGATGCTTTGTCCTAATAAAAGGGGCGTCCTTGAACTTCTACAGCCTTGTCCATGACTCTAAATCAAAATATATATATATATATATATATATATATATATATATATATATATATATATATATATATATATATATATATATATATATATATATATATATATCAAGATGTCAAAACATATCCATGGTCACAAAATCAAGTCAAAATCAAAAAGACAGACTGCTCCCTCGAAGGACAGCTGTACTATCATTGTTGTATTACTAGACTGATCCCTCGAAGGACAGCTAGGCCAACTTATCAAACATTATGAAGCAAAAATATAGACCACTCCCTCGAAGGATGGCTATGACTAAATCTTGCTACAAACAGCACCTTTCTTAGAAGCTTCCCACATTGATCAGCTTCGCAACATGACCACTACATCAAAAGACATCTCTGTAGGCTTCCCGCATCGATCAGCCTGCTAAAAAAAAAAAAAAAAAAAAAAAAAAAAACCGAGTCACGGACTTGGCTTGTAGTTGTCTCAGGGTCTCCTATAAAAAGGGGCAAGATTATTCTTGCTCTTAAACTGGGTTACCCTATCCTCCTCCTATCACCTGCTCAAGGGACTTTGAGCTCACTTTAATGTCAAAGTGATTCGATTACCGTTCTAACTCAACACTGGTCAACGACGTAATGCATGAACGGGGCTTTTGTTCTAATAAACCCCTATCTATGCTTCCTTTCTGGTCCTTGTCAATGAAAGAGCAATTTTCCTTTCATCTTTTCTCTACACTTTAGTCACATTTAACCACATCAATCGGCGACTCATCTCAAACCCAACCATTTTCATCATTTTCAGCTGACATCATCCTAGACCATTTCACATAGTTTCTATGGACACCAGTACACATGGAAACTACTGACTAGACCCAATTTATGTTAAGCATAAACCAATACTTGCTGAAACATAAATAGACTTCTATTCATTTTTAGCATATATCCATCGCGACTATGGAAACTTGCTAGGGATGAAAGACTCTCGACCAATTCTACAGAATACACCATCTGTAGCATCATTTTATCCTCATCTTACCTTCGTCATTTCAACACATGACCAATCTCATCATCAACCAATCTTCTCAATTTGTCTGAACTACATTGGTCTGAGGCCCTATGACCAGGGCTATGTAGGCAGCACTCAAATAACACATCCTCTGAGGTTAGCTCGACCACCCCCGTTTGTTCGTCTCTTTGATGAACAAACCTTCTCTTCTGTGACCTTAACCTTGACCAAGACCAATAATTTTCTTTGTCCAAGACCAATCATTCTCTTTGACCAAGACCAATCATTCTCTTTGACCAAGACCAATCATTTTCTTTGTCCAAGACCAATCATTTTCTTTGACCAAGACCAATCAATCCCTCTGACCCTCCCTCCCTTTTAGGGAGAACTACATCGGCCTGAGGCCCCTACGACAGGGGCTATGTAGGCAGCACTCAGTTGACATGGGGCCTTTTGAGGTTAGCTCGGCCGCATCCTTTCGTCCATCCATCCTCTTGACCAGCGACCATCCTTCGACCTTCGACCACTTCCAAGACAATGTTGCCTTGATTGTTTTTGTGTGTGTGCTGCCTCACGGCTGGTTAGCAAAATTGTCCGCAGACTATTTTTGACCCTTCCCAAGTATAGGATCGCGAGCCAGTTGATCCCTACTACTTGTGGCTTTTTCGTGTTTTTGGGAGCACTTCCTGAGCCCTGGATACCTGGAACACGATGACCATTTGGAGCTTCAGCTTAAATTGAGTGACCTGATCAACAGACGACTAAATGCTGGGGCCTAGTTACTTCAATTTTGGCACTCCTTGACCCTCGACATGCGACAATTTGACCCGACCATCCCGTGACGTGGTATACACGTAATCATGACTTTTGCAGTGTTTTCACTCACTTTTCATCTTTCTCATCCATTTCTCTGTCAAATCGACACTCGATCTTCGGTTCCCTTCTCTCGACTATCGCTTTGAGGGGGGAACACCTCATCCCTTTTCTGGGGCAACCAACTCCTATTTTTGTCTTGCAGTTCATCTAGAACAACCAACAAGACAAAAAGGGGCAAATGTAGACACCGCAAACGTGTCTGCACCTTGGTCCTCCCCCTTGGCCTTAAACCCCTATCCTAACACTTGACCTTGGCCCCCTTTCCACCCTACCCTTGCCACCTTGGATCCTCCCTTGAATCCCTCCACCTTCCCCCTAGCATTTATTAGGCCAAATCTGTTCTTTATCTTCCCCCCACGCCCATTTTGGCATCCTCGTGACCGTTCTTCCCATCCCCCCTCGCTCGGCGGCATGCAAGAATGGGCAGAGGCTATTTTTAGCCTCTGTCCCCATTCTGCAACTGCCGACCTCAGCGACCCTTCGGCCGATGTCGGCGAAACTACCGGCGTCGGCATCCTTCATTACCCCTTTCTGCATCTGTTGCAGCCCCCTGGACCCTTGAGCTCGAAAACAGACTTCTCTTGGCGCTTTAGCTTTCGTCTCTCCTCTGTCTTGACCTCGTGCAATAGCAGCAACAGGTGAAAAGGCTCTGGATCAGGTATTCTCTTCTTGCAACAAGTCTTCCGTGGCTCCAACAACAGCACCTCCTTTCTTCAGTCAGTAAAAAGGTAAGCAAAGTCTAGTTTTGTCATTTCATTTATCTAGTTTTCAGTAATCTATCCTATCTATTTTCCTCTGCTCCCTCTGTTCTTCCCCCTGAGAGGCTGCAAAGCCTTCTCAGGTCCTGTCCTCTGTGTCTCTTCCTCGTCCCCATCCCCCTGTCAATAAAGACCTTGTATAAGGCACCCTACCAGAGCTAGACCACTCCCCAGTCCATCTAAATTTGTCCCTGAACTCTGTCTCGCCTCCGTTCACGAACCAGACCCGTCCACAGCTTAGAGAGCAACTCAAACCCGACTACAGGCCATAACCCCGACTGACGCCAGTCACTACCCCAACCGACGTCGGCAGGATAGCCAACGCCGGCAGATCAGATAACCGACGTCGGCAACATTTCCGACCTCGGCGACTGTCTTCAGCCCAACAGCTCCTTCAAGTAATCATTTTGGTCTTTTCTTTCCTTTCTAATTTCTTTGTCACTTCTGTATTCTGGCATTCTGTCTTTTTATCAGTCACTTATCTTATCAAAACAGTGGGTTGACCTCCCTTAAGGAAGTTTTTACACTTCTGGGAACAAGCTTTTGCTTGGCAACCCACTGCCTATCTATCTAACATTTTCTTGTCCAAGTTTCCTTTTTTCTTGCAGGTGTCATTCCTCCACAGCCAAAGAGGAGTGCCCACAAACGTCTGGATTTACGGTGCGCAATCTTTAGTCCAGGTACTTCCCAAGCCTTGTCCATTACTTTTTAGTTTCTTCTTTCTCTTAGATCTAAAAGTGAATTTTGAGTGGAAACACACATATCCTATCCAAACATGCAAGCTTTATTCTTATCAACACAATCATAAAATTATGAACAATGAATAGAAAAAATATAAACCATATCCTACCCATACAAAAAACATCAAAAACCATTATTCATAAATAATCACAACATCATAACAACATATTATCCTCATCAAACATCATCCTAAAACAATTCCAAAATATCTTCCCATATATGAATATTGCATCCTCATCCTCATCCTATCTATAAACCACATTGTCATTAATATCTCATAAACAACATCATCTAAACACATCTATCATATATTCATGATCTCATGAAAAAACACATTCTCAACTCTATATGACCCAACAACCACGTAAACTAAAAATTTCAAGCATCTAATAAAAATCATGTCTCTAATCATATCATCATCTAAACACATAGTCACAATCATCCATCATATTCCTCAATGTATTAGCTAAACACACCCTTAACATCATCACATACCTAAACTAAATAGTCAACATAAACATATGCATGTAGTATCATAAATGTCATCCATGATCCAAAAACATAATTACATCATGATCATAATCTACATCTATGTCATCATCATCATAGTACATCAATACATAATAAACTAAACATCATCAACAACAAAACATCATCATCATGTCATATGTCAACATGTCATCAATATAATCAAATGTCAATAATATAATAATCAACATATACATCAATAAGAAAATACATGACGTAATGTATTATTGTTTCTCTCACTCATATACATCTCACATCATCAACACATAGGCCGGTATCAAAATCAAAAGCATATAATATATAAGGCCATTTATTAGGCCCTTGGGGCACCACTACTGATGGGCCCACCTACATCAACACCACTATCACTAGCTCCACCTATAGTTGTACTTGTACTACCATCTAGTGGTGCCCCCCTTGATATCCCTACCTATCCCACTAAAAAAATTCCCAAATTACCAAAAACATAAACACCAAACAAGTCAAAATAGTAAACATACATTCACATTTTACTTTTATCTTCTTAGCTTTTTAAGGTTTTCTTTATCATTGATGGTGAAGATGATTATTGACGGTTGAACCTAAGGAAAACCCTGATTATTGATGGTTAAGGTCCCATTTTTATTTCCCCTCTTTCAAAAGAACCCTACCTCACTACCAACCTTTTTGAAGAACTACATTTAGCCTAAAGGTTTTTTTGATATTATGTTCATATAACTATCTAGGTAGCATCTACTTACCTAGTACATATGGAGTCAGCTTGACCATTCCTAACCAACCCACACCCAACCATTACACCATGTCTACCTCAACATTGGTCATTTTTGACCTAGACTATTTGCCTATTTTTTAATAACTTTGCATGGCCATTTTGATTGCACCAACCAACCTTGCCATGTTGAACTCTTGAACTTTGCACTACCTCATGTATGACCCAACTAATTATGTTGTTTCACGAGAGTACTTCTTACCCTAGATACTTGTGACCAACACTAACCTTATTTGGATGGATTAATAGGCCTGACCTGATTAGCTATGACCAATGCTATGGACCAGTTACCCTTATCACATGTCCCTCTAGAATAAAGCTTATTTTTACCAACATTGGTAACTTTAGTCTTTGTGTGATCTTAACTATCACTCATAGTTATATTTTGTGCGTGTGTTTACATCTCAAATGCTCAACCATTTTATGTCACCCACCTTGTGCTTACCCATTTACCATTTATCAAACCCTGACCCAATTTCACTTCCACCTCATCAACTCTTGATATGAGGGGGAAACACTTCCTCCCATATTCAGGGTAACTATACCTTGACTAGTAATATGTTTTTGTTCTACAAATTTTTAGATCAAAGTTGCATAACAAAAAGGGGCAAAATGTAGACACTCAAAAACTACATAGATAACTTTCACTATCAAACTACCTTTTGACCCTCATCCAACCTCATGTCTAGTGGACTACCTAGTCAATTAGACTTGTTTACTAACTTGACCCTATCAAACCCCTAAATTAACACATTTGACTAAACCATTTAATTCACCCCTTTTTAATTTGCTTTAACCCATTTTCTTCTAGCCCCTCAACTACCGATGCTTAGCCTAACTATCTAAAGGTATCCTGACCATTGATAGTTAGGTCTCTAAGCCTACTTTAAAGTTTTAAAACATTGACATCTTTGTGTGATATAAGTATCTCCCTAAATGGTAACTTATTTTTAAAACTAACTTTCAAACATCATGAATTGGAAACTTTATCCCCTATCAAATTAGTAATTTTATCCATCCTAATTAGTAACTTCATCCTATAAAAGGAGAAGTGGAGGAAGTGAAAGGTATCCATAATCTACAATTTTGAATCCAAGATCTCTTGCATATAGGTATCTAGCATCCTTTCAGCAAGCAAGCAACATCACTGAAAACCCAAAGCTCTATCAGAACCACCTTTAAAAGTTGAAGTATTATGACTTAGGCTAAATTAATTTAGCCTTCCACCATATATTTTTAGGTATCTTTCACTTGTTTTCATTGATGTATCTTATTTTTCACCCCTCAACTTTGTAATAGATCTCTATTTGCTCAAACACCAAATTTTCACCTTCTTCTCTAATTATTTCTATAATTATATAGGTAATCATTGGCAGTTACTTCAACCATAGATGGTTACCCAACCACCAATAGTCAATGTAAACTACTAATGGTTTACCTGACCACTGATGATCATTATGGCATAAAAATACAAGCTATTTTTATCTCCATAACCCAAGTCAAACCCAAATTTCTCTATTTTTCCTTGATTACAATACTTTTTCTAATTTTCTGGACCCAACTCTAACCATTGTATCATAAGTATTTAATGACTTTGCTACTTTTGGTTACTTTTTGATTATCTAGCATTTTAATTTCTTTGAATTGCACTTCATTTATCTTATGAAAGTAGATCTTTACTTTATCATTTCCAAATTAATTGTTATAATAGTGCATTGATGGCCTCCTAGCAAGCAATATGCTTCTTGGATCTAGCTCACATTAGGCAATCCACTCATTTATTTGCTAACAACCCGCTTTTCTAGTGTCTTTCTTATCTGTAGGTTATTCCTTCCTAATCAAAGAGGAGTTCTCATCATCATATGGATTCACACATGCACTTTCCAAGGTATTTTTCTACACACCCTATTAATAATTTCATTATTTACTTTCAAAATTAAGAAATGAGTGGAAATTAACTGAAATAGTGATACTCTATGATAAAATAGAAACTTAAAAATTGGATTTTGGTTAGGGTCTGATAGGTCAAATCAACTTGCTATTGAAAATTGATAGATAGTGACCATCGGTGGTTAAGGTCAAACTATCAACATTTAGGTGACCTTCAATGGTTAGTGACCATTGATGGTTAGGGTCAAATCATCAATGGTTAGGTGACCATTGGTAGTTATTATGAGATCTAGCTTAAGAAGAGAAATTTGGTTAGGAAGGTTGTAAGAAAGTTCTGGAAGGTGAGTTTAGGTTGGATGATGGTTTTAAGATAGAGGGTAATGTTCTGAGGTGTTGGGCTTAGGTAGAGGGTGTTCAGATGATTAAAAGAGGTTTTGGGTGGTCTTGGGGAAGATAAGAAATGTATGAATTTGCATAACTCCAACATAAGAAAGTGGGATGGAAGAGAAAGTGATATAAGGAATGAAACAAATAAACTAATTGTTGAATCCTGATAAGAAATAGATACTTAGCTTTATTATTACTGGTTTAAAGAATGTTGAGGTTGGCTAAAAGTTTGTTTTAGATTTTGGAGTGATTTTATCATAGTGATAGTACCTTGGTTATTTATTGATGAGTTATATCATCACTTTTAATTTCTATCATGGTCTCTAGTTCACTAGAAGCTTTCTCAAATTCACTAGAAGTAAGAAGAATACTTGCATAAGAAGATTTGATCTCTTATACCAAGAATTTTTGATCTCTTGTACCAAGAATTTCTAATCTCTTACACTAAGAATTTATCCTCTCTTTTACCTCTTAGTCCTCTCTTAATATAAAGGTAAGGGAGTGGTGAAACAATAAGTGTAACAAGCTATATAATGTTAACCTAACATGAATTGATTATGCAAATGATATATAAAACAACTATTAATAAAAAAGCAAGCTAGAGTTTGAGTTGATGCTAACTCCTGAGGTGGTTAAGAGTAAATCATTCATGGTTAAGGTTAACCATCAATGGTTAAGGGTCCACCATCGATAGTTAGGGTAATTTTCAAAATTTGATAAACTTATCCATTTCTACTAATGACTAGTGGGGAAAATAATTAAGAAATGGTCCAAGGGGGTCAAGGGGTGGTCTAAGGGTTAGTGCAACATTTGGAACCATAGTGTATGGTTTTATAGTGTCTACACCACCTAAAGGAAGGTAAGAAGTGACCATTTAAACTATACATTACTTTATCAAAAAGTCATTATAATAAGTTAATAAGGTGGTGGTAGAGGCACAAAGATCCACATTAAATGTGCAAATAATATAATATTTGTATAGATTTCATGGGTCATAGAAAATCCCAAGGAGTATAGGCACCATCATGCCATCAATTAACCATAATTAAGGCTTAGATGAGAATATAAGTATAAAACGGGGGAAATTTTACTATATCTAGTTACAAACTTCGTGTTAATTTGAATTTCCAATAGAAAACCAGAGCAAAACTAGTGAACTAGAGAGCCAAATTAGTAAGACCTTGATCACCCCTAGACATCAAAAGTGAATGACTGTGCAAAGAAAGAATCATGTTCCTTATGATATTTTCATAGGAAAGAAAGGGGCATGAATTGGGAAAGAACTAGGTAGAAGAAAACCTAAGTGATGTTGAGGCCATGATTTATGACACACAAAGCTCAAGAGCTAAACATACAGTCATAAACCTCATGACTATGAGAATCACCAATAAAGATTGAAAGCTTCATCAAGATAAATAGACCATGGTTTAACACTAATAGGTTTAGAATGGGGAAAAATCAAGCACAAAAAGATACAATGAAAGCATGATTAGTATCAAAAGCCACCATCATGAAAGTATTAGTGTTATTATTATAAGGAGTTGGCATCGCCCAAATTGATCTAGAGGCACTTGAAAAGATGTTATACCAGGACATGAATTTTCCTAAAGAGGTTTTGGTGGGATAAAATTGGTAATATTTTACACATAAATACTACCTAAAATAATATAGCCATTGAACCTCCAATAATGCACAAGACCTAGTGTAAGACTGGGTGGTAGACATAAGTCAAAGACTATAGAAGGTGCAACACTATTCGATGTCTCAATTTGGGAGAAATTGGTGACTAATGGCATGATGAAAATATATGATTTAATAAGTTTTATGAACCCAAAGGAACTCATTTATTTCCTCCTCTTTCACATGCATAGGGACTAAATATACTTCACAGGAAGGTGCATAAGGCTATTTGCAAGTCTTATCAACTGAAACACTAGACTCCCATGCTCTGGTGCAAATATCTTCTAAATGATGGCAGATGATGCCAAAGTTAAAAGGGTTAAGAAAATATTAGGTTACTATAAAGGATGTTTTATGTTCTTGATCAAGGACATTAATGAGATCAGGATGAGGTCAGTTGTGCACCTGGTGAGTTCAAAACTATGTCCTAGTGGTTGGTGGGTAGATGTAATAAAGACCTACTTATGCATCACCTACCACATGTTGTAGGGGTGAAATTTAACATTACCAAGTTTATCACATAATAAAAAGTAAAGAATGTGTGAACTAGGAATTTGACTAAGAAGAGGAGATTAGTATTATGTTAGCGATAAAATAAACAAAGCAAGATGACAAACAACACACTAAACTAACACCTTCATGCCTAGTTACTAGGGTGAGCTTAATAAGAAGAAAAATGACAAACACAACTAAAAATTAAGGAAAAAAAAGAATCCTTCACCTTTATTGGATGATCCAAATGCTTTGTTGTAGTGGCTTGCTCAGCTTGTGCTCATGAGGTCTTCATCAAAGGAGGCTTGGCTATCTCCTCTTCTCCTTGGTATCTTGTGGCTTTGGCTTGGCTTGGCTCAATATTTTGGCATCATAACTTTGAAATGTGAGAGATCTTGGAATCAATTTAACATGGTAAATTTAAACAAACTAAGCTTCTTGAAGATATTTTAACATAATAACTTTTCACTAAAATAGCTTAGAAATGATGTTTAAGGCATCTCTATTTATAGAATTTTGAGATTGATCAAAATCAACCTAAATTGTCCATCTCAAGATTGAGATGTGTGGCTAAGGATTCAATTATTTAATTAAAATTGATAAATAGGCTCATTAATATTTGGGATAAAAGAGAAATTAAGAGGCATAAGGGCATTAATGAGGCATCGGAGGCATGAATCCTTATATTTATGGCATTTATGGCCTAGGGATGTCTTCCCAATAAATGAGGTCACCTGATGATGTAGATATTAAATAATCATTTATAAAAACAAATATTCAACAAGTTTCCATGGAATTATTATTTAGGCTCTAATTTTGTTTAGTTATCTCTTAAGCATGATTAATCACTTTGTGCATAAATTACTCAAAATGATCAAAATGCCTTGTTATTGCTCTAAAATTTGACTGGATTGGAATTGGAAGTCAACGTTAGATGTGTTGGAACCATATTTCCATTTAGGATGTTATCAACACCAAATAACAAAGGCATGTGTCTATTATAAGAGATTTGATAGAAAAGAGCAATCTAGAGCACCGAAGTGCAAAATTAGCATTTTGACTCAAAATGATCTAATCAAAGTTAGCTGACCCATAAATTGCATTACTCCATTTAATGATATCCTGGCCAAAATTGACACTTGAATATATAAATTTCAACTCATATAATGTGTTTTAGTGTTTTTAAGTCAAATTGTGCACTTCGATGGAAATTGGTCAAAAGCCTGGTTGGAGGTTATCGATGGCCAAATTTAGGTGTCTACAATTTTTCCCTATTTGGGAAGATGTTTCAAATTTTAGGCAAAATAATGTCTTCTCAAATAATGAGAAAAGGTCTATATGCCAAAAATAATATGATGGTTAAAGAATAAAGCTCTAAATTGTGTTTGGGAAGCCTAAGATGATGCCCCCTCAAGGGAGTGGCCATCACATTTGTTGATGGATGGTCCCTTGAAAAGAAACAAGAAGAAAGGTGGAATTAACCAATGGTTGAGATTAATCCAAATAAGAAAAATGAAGGCATTTATAATCAAGAATAAAATTCAAAATAATGATTTGTCCATAGGTAGTTATAACCATTAAGTGGACTTGGATTGGCTAAAACTGATGGTGCCTAATTAGGGTTGATTAGCAAGCATACATCAAGGATATAACCTAGAATATATATTAAAGATGAGTGGGTGCAAAGTGATGTAAGAGATGAATAGAGGAATAAGATTGATCATTAGAAATGATTTAGTTGTAACTACCAATGAGGAGATGTCCATCCTTATTAGTAATGATACAACTAGAATGGTTAATGGGTTGATTTGATCAAGGGTGGGATGGAAGGATTTGCCAAGGTAGTAAGGAGAAACTTCTATGGATTTATTGATTGTAGACCTTCTTGAACCTATTTTTTGTTGTAGCATGTGATAGTAGGCATCACGATAGAACACCATGAATACTTGGCCAAAATATGCATAAGGACTGACTCTTGATCCAATAGACTCTAAAAATTAATGTACCTATGATAAAAACTAGGATCACAATGTTAACGGATGAATATGGATAGACTCAAGAATAATGTGCTTGAAGAATCACCTAATGAATGCACATAGACTAAGTCGAGGTAACAATATTGAAAGAAAACAAAGAAGCAAGAAAATAAACAAATAAACAAATAGAAAAATAAACAAAAAAATAACCTAAAATAAATAAACAAATAAAAAACCTAAAAGTAAAAGCAAAATAAAACATCTTAACAATGATAATATGCTAGTAAAGTGAATCAAGGATAACTGACTAGACTGAGATGAGAAATATTTTTAGATTTTGAAATATTAAGAATGTTTTTGACATTTTGAGGTATCTTAAATCATTATAGAATGAAAATATTCTTTCTTTCAAAATGGTGAGATAATTTGGCTTAGGTTTCTCACAAAATAGGGAGAGCATATGGAAAGGGGGACTGAGGTGAACTCAACATGAATTGAACATGACCTACATAGTCCTAAAATGACCTTAAATTATAGTATTTACATCCACACAAAAGGTAGGGAACAACCAACTAGGTCCTAACAAGCTCTCAAATCTGACAAATGGCTAATCAAATGAAACTATTGATGGCAAGATGATGTGGCAATGCATGGTAAACAAGTGTTACCCCTAGTTTGCCCATAGGCAATTATAACTAGGATATGATGGAATAGGTAAATGATACTAATTTGCCCATAGGTGGTTATAAACAAACTTGATAGGATCAAAGATTTCTTGCCAAATTAATTATCACACTACTTTCATAGACTATGATTATAAACATGAATTTGATTGATTATTGAAACTTGATTAAAATCCTCCAATAACAAGTGAGAAAAGAACCAAAGGAACCAAGATCAAAATAGGATTGGGTAAGATGAATAAAAATAGGCATTGATCTAGATAGAAATGGAATGATAGGATGGTATGGTCTTGCTAAGGATAATGATGGTTTGATAAATTAGATGAAATGGTAAGAGGGTTGCTTCCAAGTGATGGTGTGATTGGTTGGGTATATGACAATGGTACATAATCATATGTAACAATGGCAATGGAATGTCAATGAAATGGTATGGTACATGTTTTTTGCCTAGGATTGGTTTTTTATTTTGTTATTCTTGTTGATGGGGAGATGCACGTCCTAATCAAAAAATAATACAAATAGAATACTTGATCATGTTAATTTCTAGCCTGCACCTCATCTGAATAGTTGCTCTATCAAGAATTAGATGCAGATTTGGTTGTCAAGAATGCTTTTGTGATCTTCGTTGGTCATTGATTTTGATTCCTTCAAGCATCAAAACAAGGTATCTTTGTATCCTTTTCAAAGGAAAGTGTGGCCATGGATGGTAAATAAGTACAAATAATGGATGGTAGGTTTGATTGTGAAATGGAATGTTAGATGATAATGAAATGTATAATAGTGGGGAAATAAATGAAGATTGAGACTTTTAGTCACACGTAATGTTGTTGATGCTATATTCAACATAATTTTGGTTTTGGTAGTGTTAAGGACTTATTTTCTTGATAGAACCATCAAATTTATCTATTATTTGATCTTGAGAGTAGCTACCATCTGATTAGGATGTATATTAGAAGCTATTTTGATTTGATCTTTGATTTTGTCTTCATCAAGCAATGAAGAACTTTTGTGCTCAGCGATTGGTGCCTCTAAGAGGTTTTCACCAATAAAGTTGTCTTGATTATCCCATAGCACCTTCAAGAAGGTTTATCTAAGGAATGTTGACTTTTGACTTTGATTATCTTCTAGTGCTTTGAAAAATGTTTCACTAGAAGATGCTAAGTTTTGACTTTGATTATCCCCTAATGCCTCTAAAAAGGTTTCACTAGGAGAGTGTTCTTCTACTATATGAATGTGGTCTTGGCTTCCTTGATCTTCTTCAAATACTATGTCGCCATAGATGTAGTTCAATAAAGTGTGACTCTGTCGATCCCAATAAACACTTGTGGGAGATGGAATGCCAATGATATGGCTATTTTGGTTGATGTTAATGGCTTATGGAATAGTAATGGAATGGGAAGAGGCTACATAATATTTGTAGAAGATACTAGGATAAATTGTTTCAAAGCTAATTTACTCATCCTCAAAGACTATAGAAGGATCACAAATGTATTCAAATTGATCTGCAAGGCATGTGTAACCAATGTTGTAATAGCCATGAACATATTCTTCTTCTGAATTTGATTCTAACTCAAGGGACTCTTAATCTAATGTTGAGACTGATGTTGATTCAAATTTTGATGGTAAATCTAATATTAGTTTAAGAATGGAACCTAACTCTAACTTTGATTCTTCATTTGATGGGTACTTTGTTACAATGATGTCTTATTGAATATTTGGTTTTGGATAAATAACAACCTGTGATGGCATAATAGGTCCACAAAAACTAGTTTTTCAAAGTGGGACTCCTCTAAGATGGGAAAAAGGTCAAGAGACAACTCCTCAAAGAATGGATTTTCAATAGGAGGCTCTTGAAAAATAGGCACATGGTTAGGGTAATGATTTTCTTAAAGGCAATTATAATCATTAAGAAGTGAATCAACAAAGATTAGATCACTAGTGTGAGACTCCTTGATAACTAGTAGATTATTAATAGGTGATTCATCATAGGTTGACTTATCGTAAGTGGTTGGTTTAACAAAAACATCTTTGATTGGTTAGTTTTCTTAGCCTTGGTTTCCAATGAGTTGGAAACTACCTATTTTGAACATAGCTTGGTCTTTAAAGGATTAGATCGGTTGAGGTATGGATGGGATTGGTTCTGGATGAGGAATGGCTTGTGGTTAGATAATGGTAGGGAATTGGGGAGCATGATTTATCACATGAGCCAAAGGATGAAGTCTTAAAATGGTAATGATAGGGCATTATGGGGCTTGATTACTTGTACCAGCCAAAGGACTAGGTCCTAGAATGATGAAGGGGCATTGTGGAGCTTGATTGCTCATACAAGTCAAAGGATGAGGTCCTAGTATAAAAATGGTTTGGCATTATGTAACCTAATTTATTTCACAAACTAAAGGATGAGGTATTGTTATGGGAATGGTGTGACATTGTGGTCCTATAATAGAAATGATATGATATGGTGGAGTTTGATTACTCTCATAAGCCAAAGAGGGTATAGGTCCATAGCCCAAACAACATTATCTATAGTTGGGTCTTCAAAGTGCTCCTCACAAGCCTCTTCATACCAATCTAGGTCACGAGTTGGATCGTGAGCTAGTTTGTGCCTTTGTTACCATGAATGATTATTATGAGGTGGATATAAATCTATCTCACAAACCATATTATCATCATTGGGGTCTTGAATAAAGCCATAAAAGTCATTTTATGCAGCCATTATATCATAATTTGGATTATACGTGACTCCACCATAGGTGTAGCTAGACATATCCAAATAAATGATGAAATATCCTAAAACAAAAAGGATTAGAGTTATATAAACTCCAAAAAAACTATGTCCAAAGGACAAATGGTTCAAAATTGGTCTAACTTGGTTTAAAAATAGAGTTGTATCTCCAAAATGGTTTGTGATAAGACTTGGCATAAAATAGTCTAACATCAAATGTCTAATGTCAAATGTCATATGCACAAAAGGTCATGCATTTGAATGAAATTTAACATGTAAAAGGTCTCAGTTAAAGTGTTCCAAATAAGGTCTAAACTAGGAAAGGGAAAAGTTGAGTTACTAGGTCTTTTGTCCAAACGTAAAGTCAAAAGCTAGGCTCAAAAAATAGGGATATGCTAGGACTTTTGGACAAATGACATCAAAATATACACTTGAAATAAAGGTTGATGTGTTTTTATTTAATCCAAAAAGTTTAGAAACAACTTTAACATAGACCTAGCACACAAAATCAATCATAAACATGATCAATTGGCATAAGGCATGAGGCAAAAGGCTCTTTGAAGAAAGACTATGTTTCCCCAAATAAAGGCACAAATGATGATGAGGATAGGTTTTGAACAAATATCCATCAATAGGTTTCAAATTTGTGTAATTAAATAATTGAAGTTATGCAACCCAAAAGAGAAAGATCTGTGTATCAACCCCATAAATTTAGGCCTAAATAGAAATCTATCAATGTTTGAATCTAAACTTGACAAGGTTAATTGAAAGCTTAACATTGAAAACTAGGATTTGACCAAACAAGATAGAAAGATTGGATAGCATGACGACACAAGATAAAGGTCTAAATGGTATACATAAAATGGTTTGAAACAATGGTTTTTGATACAAGGTGAACTAGTCTTGAAACAAATAGGGTAGCCTAATAGCATAAGCATGCTCGAATGATGTGATATATTTATGTTTCAAAGACTCAAAAGGATAAAAATGTTTTAACTTGATTTGGGTAGCATAACACTACCCTCCTCAACTCAAATGAATTATTTTGACATAGGTTATGAACAAACAAATAAGTTTTAGTCTCAAAACATACCAAACAAAAATGACCAAAATATACTAAGTATAATCATCCAAATCCTAACAATGGATGGAAATGTGGGGTTGAATAAACTATCAATATTTTGAATGTTTCTATGGGAATCAATTGCATAACAAATTTCACGTCAAACAATGCAAAAGATAAGCACACAAATTGGGTGACCATGGCATTGGCTAGTTATAAAAAGGTCTAGTCTTTTTTACAACCAATACATCCTATTATTCACTTAGTGTAGTGTGATGTCCAAATATAGATACATCCCATGTGAAACTTATAAGGAGTAAGTGAAATCAATACTGGGAGATGAAACCCTGGGTCAAAGCTTCACTAAATAACTCATGAGAGGTAATGATGCCCCCCTTGCAAGCCAAGTTTTCATGAAATCAAAGACTAATAGAAAGACTTTAGGGTCATTTTCAAGGTCACCCAAACTTTGAAAAGTTTTTTGGAAGTGATTTAGATGACATTATTTCTAAGCCTTAGACTAGAATTTTAAAATAGGAATGGCACTTTTGATTCTAAGGGTTACCTAAAGGGAACAAATGGAAGAGTATACAAGCAACACCCCTCTCTTTTCTAAACAAAATTAGATCAAATAACTATTAAAGACAAAAATAATAAGTGTGTTCAATTTTAAGCCCAAATGAAATATTTGGTGGTGTTCATTTGACCCCTTTGTCTTAATTTATAAATTTGAAATCTAACTACAAGATTTAATCAATAGCACCTTAGATGATTTTACTTTAAGCATCGAAATGAAAAGTTTGATTCATTTCAAAACACGCTAAAAGAATTTTAAAAGGATCTATTTAAGCATGGTTTGATGATTTTTCAAGTAAAACCTTCAAAAAAGTGTTAGCAATATGTTTATCTTAGAAGCACTTTTGAAGATGAAACAACCAACTTAGAAAAATGAACTCTCAGGTTTGTGTAAAAAAAAACACAGTGACAATTGATGGTTATACTAACTAGTGATGGTGATGTTTATACAGAATGATGATAGTTTTACTAACCAGTAATGGTTATGTAGACCAATGATGATTTTAATAAATTAACCAATGATGATTATACTTAACTAATAATGGTTCATCAATGGTTTACTCAACAGGTGACAGTGATTGTGTAAACCCATGACAAAGAAAATTGGAAAAACAAAATTAGAAAATCAAATTGTAAAAGCTTTAATGATGCAAATGAAGATTTTAAAGTCGCATAATGATCTTCTTCATATGTGGGATGTGTTGGGTCCCATCAGGTGTGCCATTATGTGAACTAGGAATTGGACTAAGAAGAGGAGATTAGTATTGTGTTAGTGACAAAATGAACAAAGCAAATTGACAAAAAACACAATAAACTAATACCTTCATGCCTATTTACTAGGATGAACTTAATAACAAAAACAACTAGAAAGTAAGGGAAAAAAATCCTTCACCTTCCTTGGATGCTCCAAATGCTTTGTTGTAGTGGCTTGCTCAGCTTGTGCTCATGAAGTCTTCATCAAAGGAGGCTTGGCTATCTCCTCTTCTCCTTGGCACCTTATGGCTTTAGCTTGGATCAATATTTTGGCATCATAACTTTGGCATGTGAGAGATTTTGGAATCAATTTGACATGGTAATTTTTTAAAAATTAAGCTTCTTGAACATATTTTAGCATAATAACTTTGCACAAAAATAGCTTAGAAATGATGTTCATGGCCTCTCTATTTATAGACTTTTAAGATTGATCAGAATCAACCTGAACCATCTATATCAAGATTGAGATGTGTGGCTAAGGATTAATCTAATTATGTAATTAAAATTGATAAATAGGCTCATCAATATTTGAGATAACAGAGAAATTAAGAGGCATGGAGGGCATTGATGAGGCACGGGAGGCATGAATCTTGATATTTATGGCATTTATGGCCTAGGGATGTCTTTCCAAGAAATGAGGTCACCTGATGATGCAAATATTCAATAATCATTTATAAAAAAATATTCAAAAAGTTTCCATGGAATTCTAAATTAGTATTTAATTTGGTTTAATTATCTCTTAAGCATGATTAAGTACTTTATTCACAAATTACTCAAATTGATCAAAATGCCTTGTTATTGGTCCAAAATTTTGACTAGATTGGAATTGGAAGTCAATGCCAAATGCATTGGAACTGTATTACCATTTAGGATGTTATCAACACAAAATAACAAATACATGTGTCTTGTGCAAGATATTTGATAGAAAAGAGCAATCCAGAACACCTAAGTGCAAAATTGGCATTTTGACTCAAAATGATGTAATCAAAGTTAGCTGGCCCATAAATTGAATTACCCTATTTAATGATACCTTACCCAAAACTAGATTTTAAATATATCAATTTCAACTCATTTAATGTGTTTTAGTGTTTTGAAGTGAAATTAGACATTTTGGTGGAAATTGGTCAAAATCCTGGTTAGAGGTTATTGGTGGCTAGATTTAGGTGTCTATAGAATACACTCGAATGCCATATGGTGTGAGAGACCTTTAGATGGGGGTCTATGTTGATATTAATTGTTATGGAGGCTATCAACATGCCTAATGGTGATGAGGATAACATGTGGCTTTTCCCACTGCATAATGACTCCTCAACACTAAAATACTAGAACTACACTTTCCCCCTTCTTTCACCTTGAAGTATAAATCTTGAGTAACTGAATGGCACACATGGTATATTGAAGAATTTAGATAATAATGGTGCATCCTTGAGAAACTCTTCTATATTCTATTTGTAATGGTGAAGTTCACCATTATGAAACACTTTTATGTGATTTAATTGGCACTCATAAATGGGAATCACTCTAGTTGGCCAAAAATGCATTATGCATTTTCAACCAAGTCATTCAAAGAGGTGATACAAAGAATTATTAATGTAAAGTAAGTGGATATTCTAGTAAAGATTGTGGATGTAGAAATATGCAGGTTGAGGCACCAATATGTGCATTGAGTGGGCAAAGCAACTAAATATGAGGAGGATGATTTAGATGTCACTAACATCTATCCCATAGAAAGAGAAGTCATCTTTAGACAATCCATAGGATTTTATATGAGATAAAGATAAGAAATAAGGGTGTGTATGGACAAAAATGATGACCTACCCCCTTAAGTTAGTAAAGAAGGAGAGTTGGTGCCAGTGGCACTAAGTAAATCCCTCAAAATAAGTAGGGAGAAACCCTAGAGGAAACATGAAAGTGCTTCTAAATTAAGATCACCTCCAATGATAAAGCTACCCCCTCTATGATAAAGAAGAAGTGTGTGGTCTTTATGTTAGGGATTACATCACCCAAGCTAAGGGAGAAGAAAAAGAAGAAGTCCAAGGGGCTAGTGGTGACGCCCATTATAACTTTAGTAGAGATGGAGGCACAAGAGGAATGAGAGGAAACATAAGCACATGGATCACAAGAATAGGAAGAAGAAGAAGAAGATCAAGGGACAAAGGTGTACATCATCCAAGAAGAATAAATAGAGGAAGAGATAAATTCTATAAAAATTCATGAGGCTTTCCAAGGAAACACTACTGCCATGCTTGAGGAAGTGTAAAAACCATCTAGCACCCCAACCACAAAACTTGTGATGTAACCTTTGAAAAATAAGGAAGAGAAGAGGCACTGATGGATGGAAATGGGCCTTAGTAAGGATCATATAGAGGTGGTACTAGATTTGTATCAAAAAAAGAGGCCATAAAGGTCAAGGTCATGACCCAAGTAGAGATTGACAAAGCCAAGGTCAAGGAGATAAGGTTCGAGGAGGAAAAGATAGTCACGGTAGTAAATAAGAGGAAGGTAGAGACAAAGATGGCCAAAAAGGAAAAGGCCAAGAGAGAAAAGGAGTAAATGAGGGTTGCCAAAAGTACAAAACCCATAAAGGAGAAAATAGCTAAGGTACTTAGTTTCCCCACCAGTATAGTGGAGGAAGCCACACCATAGGTGTGCCCAAGTAGTGAAGGGGTGCTTAAAGATAAGAAAGATGATACTTGTGACTTAAATAAGCAAACAAAAATCACAGTGGAAACCCAATAGAATTGAGAGGGCCAAGTTGGTGCTAAATAAAAAAAGAAGTAGATGAAGGGATAATTTTGAGGAAGAACCTCTAATAGAGAAATAAGACACATCAGAGGAAAGCACTAAAGAAGGCGTTAATTCTGAAGAAGAGCTAGAGTAGATGGAGCTAGCGATCCTAGGAGAGGAAGTTGATTTGATATTGTGAGAGAAGATGTAGAAGGGGTTCATGGATGAAGATCATTATATGATGGAATACATGTCCCCCAAAATTTCCATAACATTGACTCACTAAAAACTATCCTTTACCTTTGATAGTTATATGGATGAGCCTTAATTAGAGGTATCATAAAAGGTAGTCCTCAATATATACTAATTAGAGGAAGGGCATGAATAAATTTTTGTCAACACCCACATAATGACTTTAGTTAGGTCATCTAATGCCTTCATCTAAATGGATTTTGAGGTAGTACAAAAGAATATCATTAATGATGTTAAAGCCATAAGATGGAAGAAGATCATGGTAGAGGAAGACAAAAAAACAAGGACATAAAATTCAAGTTGTATCAAATGGTCGAGTGTATGAAGGAATTTAAGCCATCCCTCTTGGATTGCATTGACACTTAAAATTTTTTGGAGTTTGATAAGGTGTATGTGCTAGTGGAGCAGATGCTCCAAAGATTGAAGGCAAAATCAACACCATAAGAAGAGGAGGAACCTTATACCACCATAAATCAAGATATTTTCATAAAACTTGAAGAGGTAGAAGACCTCTTCGTGAAGCTTGAAGAGGGTACAAAAGTAGCTAACACAATATTTTACAACTTCTCCACCTATGCATCAGTCATTAATGCACACCTTAAAAATGAAAAAGGTAAGAAGGATGCACTAATGACATAGGCATACATGGTGAGAAAGGTTGATCATGCTTAGATAATGTCACATCTCAACACTTTGAGTACCCAAATCAAGACCTAGGAGCAAGACCTAGAAGAACTCTTCCATGCATTACAAACAAAGGCTTGCAAGTAAGGAACAATACTCAATGGAGGCATAACAAAGGCTAAGGAAAGGTTATAGGATTTTAGGAAAGATTTGGAGAAAACTAACATGATTTCCCTCAATTATAGCTACATAGAAATAGATAATGCTATCGAAGAAATCAAGCTTGTAATATAGGGTTTTAAGGACTTTAGTGTGAAACTAAAAAAACACATGCTCAAGTTTTGTGTACCTAAGACACTAGAAGATTAGTTTAAGGATGGACTAATAATTTAATATGGGGTAATTTTGGGCCACAAATCCATCTAAATATAGGATCCATGCCAACATAATAAACACTTGAGCATGAGGTAATCACTTGTCATGATTGTTGTTTTGTCATCTTGTGGTGCTAATTAATAGGCAACTAAGTAACTCCTTTCAGGCTCAATCATCATTGGGAAATATGTGCATGGGATAATCATGGCTCATTGGAGGTAGGTTAGTAGAGTTAGCTTAATTATTACATTTAATACCAGCTCAAAAACTAGCATGCTCTATCCCCCATGGCACTAAGATGCCCTAAAGCACTATAAAAGTGAGTTGAGTCTAGTTAGTGAGGAGAATTTTGGAATAGTGAAGCCCTAAAAGATTGGTTCTAGATGCTATGTTCTCCATCAGAACTTATAATTTATTTTAGGACACCTTTATTACTCCCCATTTTAATGCTTGAGTTCACTTGTGATCCTCTAGGCCTTTAGCAACATAAGATGATCATTTTCTTAGTTTCTAGTCATATATATGTATTATTATTGAACTTTGTTTATTGATGAAGGGATTTGTGTAATTTTTAATGGATTTAATTATTAAATCTATGGTATGTATGTTGATATCTTATAATATTTTGACATAACTCATCTATGGCATGCCTACAGTTCATGAGGACTCCAACACCCAATATAGGAAATGCTCTAAGTATGGATAAGACCCTGTGCCTCATAATGATACCTTCATCTAAGCATGAACCTAAGATTAAGTCCTTCAAATATTTACCCTAATAACCATTTAAGCACCTAAGTGATAGTAATACAAGGGACCTAAAGTTTTTGACCCATGTAATTATATACCTACTTCATATCCATCTATGCTTGATAGACAGTCAGTTTTCCACCACCCCAAAATGACCTGCACCCATGAATGCACCACCACCATTACACTAACCAAAGTCCTCAAAGGATAGATTTGTGCCATAGCATAACTATCCCAACACGAACCCTAGTACCTTCTTTAATGTGCTTCAAGTTAGTGCATAAATCTTGCACCTTATGTGAAATGATGTTAGCACAATTAAGTGTCAAATGTTGATCACTATAGGATTAGTTAAGGCCTGTGCCATTTTGGAACAAGTCTAAATCTAACATAGATAGTAGATAAGTGCCTGATAAGGCCCATGACTAAAGACACCTAATTTTATACAAAATAACTCTTGTTTTTCCTATTTTCAAAATATAGAGACTGCTATTGGTCACCTATGACTGATGTTGGTTATAGAGAAATAATGTCAGTTGATAATAACCAATACTAGTCGATAAAATTATAACATTATTGTCATGAGTCTTATGTTAAAGCCTATTTTTTGGCATTATAACATTATTTTCATGAGTCTTATGTAATAACCTACATTATAACTCTACAATATCCAAGCTATCTAATGTAGAGGCAAATGTTTGTATTTATAGGCTTAGGAACTAACACTAACTCAAGGTGAGTTAAGGTCTAGTTTAAACATTGAATGGGTTCAAACCTAATATAAATGAGTTAATTAAACCTATTAGAGTTAAAAGGTGTCAATAATTAATGATTTTAAATGAATAGGCATGGGTGAGATATTTTCAAAGGCATGACAACTCATAAAAGGCAATATGAAAAGCTAGGATATTTCATATTTTTGAATTTCCTTTATTATAATTTCATTAATTGCACATGAGTAATTCAAATAGGAATTTAATTTTGTTTTTATTGTTAATTAATTATGTTTATCCCTATTATTAATTCAATATTTGATTTTAAGTGTGCACTTGCCCCACTTAATAGGTATATAGGACAAATTGCATGTTATGACATCATATGATGAATAGAGATGAATTCATGAGAGGTTTTTGTTGTTCATGATAGCATACCCTAATTAGGTATGTCTCAAAATGATTATAAGATTTTAAAACTGATGCAAAATCAAATTTGGGATGTTCAATGATTCTTAGGATTAATTTGTAATGGTTGGTAGGAATAAGTCTAAAGTTCAGTCGAAGGCCATTGGTAGCCAGTTTTAGGTGTCTACACCAAATAATTGGGATCATGTGGTGTTGAACATAAATAATTCATCATAAATAACTATTAAGTTTGATGATGTGGTTTCAAAATTTCTTGGAGAGGAAATGAGAATAATGTCTTTTGCTGCATCCTCAAGTAATGGAACTTTAACTGTGAGAGGGAGATCTAGTGAGAAGAGAACACAAGGAAGATCACTATCTAGATATCAATCTAGAGGACCCTGATAAGCATACAATATACTGAGATGGGGGGTGAATTAGTATATCATATATATTATAAAAATTTCCCTTAATCAAATTCCACTTAACTAAACATTCAAGATATTCAATAAAACTGAAACAATAAACACCACATAAGATAGAGAGAGACACCAGATTTAACATGGAAACCCAATGTGGGAAAAACCATGGAGAAAAATATTAATTATATGAATGAGTACCAACTCAAAAAATATTTTCAAGCATCAACCTACAGGAGCACCAACCCCTTTGCTGAGCACCAACATAGGAACAATTCATGAGCACCAACCCATAGGAGCACCAACCACTTTGTTGAGCACCAACACAAAAACAATTCATGAGCACCAACCCAGAAGAGCACCAACCCCATTGTTGAGCACCAACACAACAACAATTCATGAGCACCAAACCACAAGAGCAACAACCCATTTACTAAGCACCAACACAATAATTCGTGAGCACCAACCGACAGGAGCACCAACCCCTTTGTGTATACCACACAACTATCTCTCAATGTTGCTATCTCAAAAAATGATAGTTCATTGCAATATCTCTTTCCTCTCTCTCCTTTTCTCTTCTAAGCTAGATATAAAAAATACAAATCATACTCAACTCTCCCACTGCTCTTCTAAGCTAGATATTACAATATCAAATCAAACTCTATCTCTCATATTACAAATGGCTTCTCAATCCTTTATTTATATCTTTCCAAATGACCTTTGGCCTTCACCCTTTATGACCCTTCAATCCTCATGTAAAATGGCACAAAACTTGCATGACCCTTCATATCCTTCCATTTGAAAAGTCATGTGGTGACCCTTAATGAGCAAAAGTGTCCTTCCCTCTTTTGTCTTTACCTTGGTGACTTTTCATATTCCTCAAAGTGTCCCTTCATGAGAAATTGCACCCTTCCTCTTTTGTCTTCACTTGGTGACTCTTAGAATTCCCCAAGATGACTCTTGATGGGAAAATGAATCACATTCTTCTTTTGTCTTTACCCCATGACTCTTTGAGTTTTCCATGGGACCTTCTTTTGCCTTATATGCAACTAAAAATATATTCGTTAATATTAAATAAATATTAACACATATTATCCAAGATATAACTATTAAAAACATCATTAAATGCAATGGGGCCTTTATCACCAATAATGCTAGACCTTTGACATCAATGAAAATATTTCCAACAATATCCCCCTTTGTCATTGATGGCAACCTCAATCTTGAAACTACCACATCCTAAATCCTGCACATACTATCATCTAAAAAACATACAGTAACTTCCCCTTACTATAGCGACCTGTACCTATTCCCTGTACCTATTATTCTCCCCCTTTGAAATCAATGGAAAATACCTACTTGGAGATAAAACTTATCTCCCCCTTAATTGATGTTAAACCTCAATGGTAGGAAGTAATAGAAATGACTCCCAACTCCTCTTGTAGATCTTTGAACGTGTCCTTTGATCACACCTTTGAGAAGATATCTGATAATAAATATAAATTATTGCCTGTCCTTTGATCATCTGCAATAAACTCATTTTAATATTTTATTATAATCTCACAAACTTCTACATAAAACTTTAATGTGTATCCCTGATCACATATTTGAGTAACACTCAATAAATTATGCTTAAGACCTTTTACATACGAAACATTCTTAGTCTTGGTTCTACCATTATCCAAAACTCAAAGTACCTTTTCCAACTATCTTAGTAGGGGTTTTATCTCAAAATTTCACTATGCCACCATTGATCTTCTTTAGAATTGTTAATTTACTCTTATCTCCTATCATATTCCTTGATCATCCGTTATTAATGAACCATGGCTGATCTTCATTTCTTACATGCAAAGTTGTCTGCACCAACATAGAATCTTTAGGTATTTTCTTTTACCATGAACATGTCTGAACCTTCTTCTTAATGAATGGATCTTTGAAACTCTGATCCTTCTTGACTAACTTAAACATGCTTTTGTAGTACCAAGATATGTATCTGAAGTTGTTACACTTGTAACATATTATGGCCTCTTCATCAAAGCTTGATAAAGGAGCAAAAGAGTTTTAGCTTTTGCTTGACTCTACATGATTTTCCTTCTTATTTTTGAAACTTTTAGATCTTTTCTGACATTCTAATTTCATGTGACTATATCCATTACAATAAAAATAGTAACCATAAAAATAAGACCTATATGTATATCTCTAACTTGACTGCCTTTTGTAGCTTTGTTCCCTCCAGCCTTCTTTGTTTGAAATGTCCTTTGTATTCTTCACTTCTTCCCTTGTTTCTTATTTTGTAAGAGCTTCAACATAGCTCTTTTTATTTTCAAATCCAATAATTGTCTTATCTAAATTTACTTTTTGGATCTCTAATATCTTATTAAATATGTTAGTGTTATCCTCAAATTTTAAATCACTAACTACTTTATCATTAACTGCTTTCTCAATATCTTCTTTTACAGAGGCAATTTCAATAACATAACTTTCACATTATTTTCTTAATTTTTGCAAATGTGTTGTTAGACATTCTTTATTCTTCTTGCCTTCTTCCAAGTGTGTTTTTAGATCATCAATTATTTCCTTTGACTCCTTTTCATTTTTCTCGATCTGGTGCTTCAATCTTTGATTCTAATTCTCAACAACTTCTAACTCTTCTAGGGCACAAATGAGTTCTCCTTCCAAATTTAATTCATATTCCTCCTCTTCTTCTTCTTGACCATCTATACTTTTTATTGTAGAGGCATCTTCATGTATGGCCATGAATAGAATCTCTTCTTCTTCTGAATCACTGATTCCACTATCTTTGGCTGAGCTAGGATCTTTAGAATATAGGCTCTTCTTCTCGAATCCCTTCTTGAATTTACCTTTGAAATTCTTATTGTATGTATACTATCCTTATTAATCATCATAATTACCCTTATTTGGGCATTTAACTGAAAAATGTCCAATCTTTCCACAATTAAAACATTTAAATGACAATTTTCCTTGATATTTACCTGTTCCCCTATTTGGCTTGCAAATGAAAAGAGCTACATTGTCATCTTTATCATCACTGGAACTATCACTTGATTCTTGAATCTTAGCTTTCTCTTTCTTTGATGTCTTGAAATCCACTTCTCTCTTTGAGGGTTTATCTTGTTCAGTCTGCATCTCATATGCCATGAGTATACCATGAAGTTCATCCATCTTTAGCTTGGCTAAATTCTTCATCTCCTTGATTGCTGAAACCTTTGCATCATATCTCATTGGTAAAGATATCAAAACCTTTTGTACCACTATTGACTCTTCTAAAGTTTCTACAGGACCTTGAATCTGATTTACTATTTGATCAACTCGTAAAAGATAACTTTTTATATCTTCTTCTTTTTCCATCTTCAAACTTTCAAACTGTCTTCTAAAAGTCTGAAGCTTAGATTGTTGAACCTTTCCATCACTTTTGTAAATATTCTCAATTTTTACCCAATTTTCATGAGAAGATTTACATTGCATAACTTTAACAAATTCAGGTTCACATAAACCACATAAAATAGAATTTAAAGCTTTAGCATTACATTCACTTGCCTTCTTTTCTACTAGAGTAATTACAAGTGTCTGTGGCTCTTCATATTCCTCCACCACTAATTTCCATATGTTGAATCCAAGGGACATCAAATAAGTCCTCATTATTATGCTCTAAAAAGCATAATTCATCCCATCAAACAAAGGGTCTTTATTTGTAGAAAATCCTTCATGTGATCTAGCCATCATGCTTTCCCGAACTACCTTCAAGCTGTAAAACTTTTTCAAAGGGAACCTGCTTTGATACCAATTGTTAAGCATGAGATATACTGAGAGGGGGGTGAATTATTATATCATATATCTTATAAAACTTTCCCTTAATCACATTCCACTTAACGAAACATTCAAGGTATGTAATAAAACTGAAACAATAAACACCACACAAGATAGAGAGAGACACCAAATTTAACGTGGAAACCCAATGTGGGAAAAACCATGGAGAACAATCTAAAGTATATGAATGAGCACCAACTCAAACAATATTCACAAGCACCAACTTGCAAGAGCACCAAACCCTTTTTTGAGCACTAACACAAAAACAATCAATGAACACCAACCCATAGGATCACCAACCCCTTTGCTAAGCACCAACATAATAACAATTCATGAGCACCAAACCATAGGAGCACCAACACAACAACAATTCATGAGCACAAACCCATTTGTGCATACCACACAACTATCTCTCAATGTTACTATCTCAAAAAATGATAGTTCATTACAATATCTCTTTCCTCTCTCTCCTTTGCTCTTTTAAGCTAGATATAAAAAATACAAATCATACTCATCTCTCCCATTGCTCTTCTAAGATAGATATTACAATATCAAATCAAAATCTATCTCTCATATTACAAATGGCTTCTCAAGCCTTTATTTATAGCTTTCCAAATGACCTTTGGCCTTCATCCTTTGTGACCCTTCAATCCTCATGGTAAATGGCACCAAACTTGCATGACACTTTGTATCCTTCCATTTGAAAAGTCATGTGGTGACCCTTCATGAGCAAAATCATCCTTCCCTCTTTTTTCTTTACCTTGGTGATTTTTCATATTCCTTAAAGTTTCCTTTCATGAGAAATCGCACCCTTCCTCTTTTGTCTTCCCCAAGATGACTCTTCATGGTAAAATGCATCCCATTCTTTTTTTTATTTACCCCATGACTCTTTGACTTCTCTATGGGCCCTTCTTTTGTCTTATATGCAACCAAACATATATTCATTAATATTAAATAAATATTAACACACATTAGCCAAGATATAGCTATTACAAACATCATTAAATGTAATGGGGCCTTTATCACCAATAATTCTAGACCTTTGACATCAATGACAATATTTCCAATAGAGCCAAATGAAGTACCAGGTACTAGTATTATCAAAATATAGGACACTTACATAAGGATTTTGGGAATTTGAAGAGCAATGAGAATGATGGAAATTAGAATCCAGCTTTAGCTGAGGCCAAAACAATAGATTCTAAAGAAGTGATAAAACATGAGTATTTTTGACTCAGTAGCAGTAGATCAAGTGATAGTGCCTAGGTTTTAGACTTAGGTACATATTTTCACATGTATCCATATAGATATTGGTTCATGGGTTACCAACCATGTGGTGGAGAGTCTATTTATATGGGTGATAATCATCCATTAGAGATTGTAAGAAGAGGGGATATAAGGATCAAGCTACATGACGGTAGAATCATAATGTTGAAGGATGTGTGTCATGTTCCTCTGTTGAATAAGAATTTGATGTCCATCAAGAGGATAGATAAGATATGGTATTCATGTAACTTTGGGAATGGTAAATGGATAATGTCTAAAGGATCCCTAGTGGTGACAAAAGGATAATCTTATGGCTCCTTATATCAACTGTGTGAATATTCAATAACATCAAAGATTGATCGAGGTGATGTGATGCTAGCTAGAAGCAAGCCCTATAAGAGGGTGAAGTTTAAATCACAAGTTGATGTCTATGCATGATTTTAAATCAATAAAATATAGTTATTATCAATAAGGAAGAAGGGGTGAATGATGTGGTATCCTACTAACCACATGTTGTTAGCCAAGATGTTGAAGATGAAAAAAATCCATGCAAAGGAGGTACCGTTGTCACTTGGATTTTCAATATTTGATGGTATTTCTAAACTCTCCTCATCTAATTGGCATAATTGAAACATCTCTAGTCTATGGGTGAGCCTAAGAATTAGTTAAATCTCTAGATAGCGCTAGCTCCCTTGATGTACCACTTATAGAACACTATTATACCTATGCTTGTGAGGGAAAAGGGAGAGAGAAAAATAAAAGTAAACTATCCTAAGGGAGGTGATACACCAAATTCATTTATGAATACCAACTATCTTCATGTTACACATGAGAATAAGGGACTAACACAACATACACTTCCCCAATCTTCATCTCCTCATATGAATATTTCATTATGAGGTTATGGATGAATGCTTAGGCTAGGAGGACTAAACAAGAGGTCTAAATTGAAACTATTGAATAGGCTAACTCACTCAACCCTAACACCTCCTAGAACACTTCACATGACCTGCAAGAAAAAGCTTTCCAACTACAAATGGGTGAGATAATGAAACAATAATGCTAAAGAAACAATAAGTCATTACTAAGAAAAATCAATCATCTAAGGAAACACACTATGAAATGTCATGAAAAAGATAAAAATTATTAGTATTTATTGATCCATGGTATTAATATGAGTGGGGATTCACCATACTTAGGTGGAACATAGTTTACAAAGGCTAAAATGGCTAGTTCTTATAAAACTTTAGAGAGATATGAGAAGAGAGAAGTCTAAAGGTCACATGGACACTTGTCAAGATGAGAGAATAAGTTAATTTTTCATGAGAAGAGGGTGTGAAATGGACCATGCAATATTAGAAGAGACAAGTGGCTTTTTAAGTCATAAAACTCATGAAAAGTGTAGAATTCCCTTTACTAGCTCAAAATAATACCTTCATGATTTAGCCCTATTTGAACATCCCAAAAATAAATAGGGATATGTATAATGATTATAATGAGGGTTAATGGTTGTATAAATTCCTCTAAATTCATTGGTTTTAGTCTTGGTCATCTGGAATCTCTTAGATATGAGTCATCACTACCTATAGTCTAAAAAACTCCTTTTTTAGTCACCCTTCACACTCAACCTAAAAATTGAATTGAATTTCTCATGAAAATCCATGAAATGGAGTGGGTGACACTTGGAAAGACCTTAAATGTCCTTATACTACTTAGGTAAAACTTAAAAATTCATCCACTTGAAGTTCTCACACTTCTCATCATCATGTTCACTATGCAAGTTTTGAATGGTTGAGATGAGAGCTTTGGTAGACACACTTAAGAGTTTTTAAAAGGCATAAAATGGACATTTGGAGTTATATTAAGTCTCAATATTCCTTTCAAACTTTATTTAATCTCTTGAAATCTCCTTGAACTTGTACAATACACAAAATAGTCAAGAAAAACCTATTTTGTACCCCATCCATATAATTTTTTATAACTAATCCTGATGGTAGGGATTATAAATGAGTCTTTTACAACATATAATCACTTTCATGGTCAAATTAGGCCATTATAGTATCTTTCCATCCCAATTTATTCAAACTAGTCTATAACCACAATTTGTGAGGGTTTTGAGTGCTTTAGGCCTTGTTCATAATGACCTAACATTGAAGTTGAAAAAAAATCATTAGAGCGGAGTTTCGGACCCATATTATCCCATCTAAAATTCCTTGACCTCCATGAAAATCCTCATGAAATATGTGAGCATTTGAAATCACCTTATCAAACTTGCTTTCACATTTCTTGCATGTTTGGACTTTCACTGAGCTAAAAATGACTTTATCAGGGGTTTATCTACATTCCACAAGTTTAGACATGTATATTAAGACCCTAAAACCATTCTCCAATCCATTATAAATATTTACTAAGGATATAAATGAAATTTACCTAGTATTTGAAAACTAGGCCCAAACCCTACCTATATGATCTGGGCAACAATTCAGGCAATAATTCGGGCAATGGTTCTACCCCAATTGATAACAAAACTTCTATGAGCCATAAATTATACACCATAGCTCCAATTGACTCCCTTTTTGAACCATTAGAAAGCTAAGAATGAGGAGAACATGGTGAGAATGCATGAGCTTTTCTCAATGGGTTTTGACCCTCAAAAACCCAATGGAAGTGCCCCAAATTTCAATTTTAATAGTGCAGTCTAAAAATAGTAAGTTTTAAAAATAGTAATTCCTCAAATTTTGTATTGTTGTAAATCATGGAAGTTAAACCACTTAATCTCTCTCGAGGTTGGTGACCTTCCACATCCTCCTCCTACCTTAAAAATGTGTATAAATTAAGATGTAACATGAAATGGAAATTAGAAATCTCTTCCCAAAGATAATCTTATGGTTGTATTTACAATCTTGAGTAATAAAACATCACTTAGAGAAATCATTGTTACTATGTTATTTTCCTATTCTTGGATCACTATTAGGCCTAACTGCAACTCTTGTGGGTTTGGACCACCTATTTAGTTTCACCATTTCCTAATTGGTCTCTTATGTTTGTATATGTGTATTTTGACTCTAAAAACCTCCTATAAAAGTCCAAATATCTCTTGGTACACCTTTTCATTTCTTCTTGTCAAGACTATAGGGTTTGCTCTCAAGGGACGTACCCTCTATATGAGACAAAATAGAGGGTAATGACCCTATTTATCCACAAAAAAATTTCATTTTAAAAGGTTTTATAAGTAAAGGAGATGATATATACAAAAATTGAACTCTTGGTTAGGTCATATGACCTACTAACTCTCCCAAATATTGAAACAAACTTCTAAAAAAGGAAGACTGTGTAGGGTTCAAAGATGTGGATTGTGCCTTGCTTATTTAGAGCTCTTTATTTATTTGATTTATACTATCAAAGGCCTATAAAAAATATCATTATCTTGATGAAGGTGTCCCAATCTCCATTTATCACTCTAACCTTCCATGTACTTCCCCATACATCTTACTTAGTCAAGACTGAGTGCTATATGACTGTGACTATGTTTTGTTCCAGAACAAGGGCCCACCTATAGATTTATATGCATGGATTAGAATTGGAAACCTTGAATTAGTATCTCTAAACCCTTCCAAGATCATTTAGAAAATTTTGGACCTATTTTTTCACCTTGAGATTAGCAATACTAACACCTAGATGCCATATTTCAATTCACTGTCTCCTTACTTAGTTGTAGGTGTTTATATGACCTAAAGGATTATATGTAAGCTTATTTTACATTGTTAAGGGATCATGAAGACCATAATTATCTTGATGAAGGCTATCTATCTTCTTTTTCATCATTCTAATACTCCTTATACCATTTAGATGTATTTTGAACTCACAAAACTTAGTTATCTCTCCTAGCTGTGTTACCTTGCCAAAATGACTCCTATAGGTGCCTATTCCTCTAATAGGGCCTTGATCATAATGTTTAAAATAATTTATTAAAGACTTGAGGTCACATAATATATATTTTATATACCTACATTCACTTTGTATAAGCTAAATCATTTTCATGACACCATGTCTAGGTTATTGTCTCCTTACTCAATTGTAGGTGAATATTTCACTTGAGGGGGATGCCTGTAGGTGTGTTTGGGGAACCAAAACATAATATATAATACATTAAAATTACTATTAGGTCATGAAAACTCTCTTATACCATTAAATATTTATTCAATCATGAAACATGGCTTGTATTACAACCTTGAGGTGGAAGGTTTCTTTGGAGCTCCAAAATGTAGATGTCACTACCTAGAAATAGTGCATGAAAGTGCATTTTTATTCTTCCAAAAAACTAATTTAAAATGATCACCTACCCTCAAAACTTTGTATAACTAATGTCCTATGTAGGGGATATAATTCTAGGTCATTTGGATGCCTTCAATCCTTTAGTACCCCTATTACAAAATCTCAACAAAACCTCAAGGAACTCTATTTTGTACTTTTGGGGCTTATATCCTTGAACTCAGTCATCTTGTGCTTAAAGGAAGATTAACTTCCTCATACACATTTTATGATTCAAATAGGTATTACCTAAGTTATATAACATTATATAATTTTAAATTTAACCTTACCATGCTCCAAAATTTGATACAGGTACCTTCTAGTCTCTGCCAATGCCACTTGTAGGTGCATATTTCATATATGGGTAGTGAGGAAATTTCAATAACTATGCATGGTTAATGAGTTTCATTGAAGTTTATATCTTTTAAAAAGGTTTAATATTGGCTCATCCTACCATAAAGACATTTTTTAGTTTAGACATTCCTCACAATATGATATTCTCCGTGAGGGCACCTGTAGGTGAATATTAATGGTAGGAGACTGTGAGTTTAGGTAGTGAGTAGTAGTATGGGAAGTGTATAAGAGATATATGTTTGGGATTCACTATAAACCTTAAAAAAGTGAAAAATTACATTCTTACCATGCTAAAATATTTGAAACACTTATCATAGCTCCCCTTCTAGCATGACATCCTTCTGAGATACTTCTATATTTAAGGAACTACCTGCATATGCATAGTGCATTGATTGCACCCATAGAACATTGCTCAAATTATAAGAAAAAAAGGTTAACGTGGTAAATATATCATTATACACATTATTATTAACCTATAAAAACTTAATGAACTCACCATAAATCATGAATATCTTAAAAATGGTGGAAAAACTACCTATCATCCTAAATGAAACTAATCTGCCAACCTAAGATGATTTGCTCACGAAAACACCATGAAAGTTTAAAATAAGCATGTAGGTAATTTTATAATAAATTAAACATTCTATAGATTCAACATCATGAACTAGATTGTAGGGAACTATCTAAAATAGAGCAAAACCTATAGGGTATAGGAAATAATGAGCAAAAAAACATAGTTATCTTGTAAAGGATGATTCATAAATCATGGTTGACCAATTTTAGAAATAAATTTATGGAAATGGAGTTATCTTATTCTAATACCAATTACCATATGCATTTAACTTGAAAACTCTTCAAGTGTCTATACCAATCATAAACCTATTGACAACTTCTATGTGTCTAGAAAGGCAAAGAAGGAGCAGAATGGTTTTAGCTCAAAAATGGTAATTCTAGAGCATGTAAAGAATGGAAATGAGATTTAGGAAGATTTATATATGTTTCATGTCTTTCACCCATATGTCAACTTCCCTCATGGGCTGTACAAGTGCCAAAATCCACTTTTTCAATTGATTACTTGATCTTCAATTAGATAACCTGCAAGTTTCAAATAAACTAGCATTCTTGATAGGTAATATGAATTATTAAACATTTTATAGGAAAAATAGGACACTTGGACACATTAAAAACCATTCCACTTGCATTTATGACCCCTAAAAGCCTTCTAAATGACTCGAATTGACATATTGATTAATTAGACTAAGAGGAAGGCTAATATGGCATTAAATGACATAAAAGGACCTATAATACACCCTATGACATATTATTAGACCCCTAAAACATATAAAATTCAATTTTTTACCTATATGGATTCCAATTTGACCTACAAGTTTAAATTTGGTCAACAAATTGGTGACGCATAGGGGTAACATGCCTGTTATGCTAAAAATCAATAGCCTTATCAGTCCATTAGGATTAGGGAGTCATATAAATTATAAAACACAACAAGAGATAATTTTTCATTGACTATAAGATTTGATCAAGACAAGACCAATGACTACCTCAACCACACAAAATAAAAGACACACACAAAGCAAAAGCAAACACACGTGTGCTTCATGAGCACTTATGGAACACACACACCAAACTAAACAAATTGACTCAAAAACTAACTAACCTAAGATTAAAACTCCCTCATAGATCAAAGGGGAAGTTTGAAACCATTCTTAATTTATGACATGAAGGAATTAATGAGACATATAGTTTTTTGATCCTTGACATCGATGCCTCCAGCTTTTTCATGATGTTTACCAACTTCATTGACATGATGTTCAATGAGAACCAAGTAGTTCCAAATAGTTTGAATATGGAAATTAACTATTAATATATCCAAACAACCTCAACCTTCTCATATGGATCCTCAATTACAACCTTCGATGGTAGTTCAAAAAGGCATACCTTCTTGATTTCCACATTGCTCTTAATAAGATTGGGTTTTTTCTCAACTATAAGTTATTCTAGCTCATTAAGGAGATTTGAATATTATACACAATCTTGGTTATTGTATTACATGGAAGAATCCTTCTTCACCTTGTCATGTGCTTGGCCCTCAACTTGGTAAATTTCTTCAAGCTCCTGAAAGAACTTCATTTATAACTGCCAATCATCTTTGTCCTCTTTATCATCTAGAACCACCACCTATTAAATCCTCTTTATCCACAAATTTTTGATCAGATGTAGAGTATTATTCAAGTACTTCCCTCTTCAATTGTTTATCAAATTCCTTATAGATAGCTACAAAAGAGTCTTTAGCATGTTTCTTTTCATACAAGAAGGGAAAATTACACTTGTGATCACCAAAGGGAGTCCTTATAATGATTTCCTCTTCTTCAAAATTTAGAACTTCATGAGGGATCTCAAGTTGTAATTCAACCATTTTAAATTTAATTTTCTTCTCAAGGAATACAAAATCCTCAATCTCCTTCTCCTTTTTGGTGATGCTAAGACTAGGCATCTTGAAATCAGGTGACTTATCCCAATAAGGCTACCAAGGAGGTATGTTTTCTTCAAGAAAGAGTTATAAATTATTATAAAAAAACTGATCTTATTTAGGTTCCCACACCATTGGTATATCAAGTTAAAGAGTGATAGGGTGAGTAAAAGATTAACTTGATGGTGGAGGTGGAACATAGAACTCAAAATTAGATTAAGAGTGAAATGTAGGGAATTCTTTTGAAATATCTTGAGGAAGAGGAGGCAAACCTTGGGCTAAAATCACTTGATTTTATTCCTTCCATTTTAATATCACTTCATGAACATCTTATTTATCTTTATTACTCTCTTGAGGAAGGTTATATGGGGTGTGTTTAGGCATAGGATCTTCTTTGGGCTCTAAACCTTCCATCACACCTTGACTTAGCAATTTCATCCTTGACTCTAACTCTTCAATTTTCTTCGATAGGTTCTCTTGGAAGAGTCTTTATTGAGTTTTATATGAATATTTACAAGGATTAGGAGTATAAGAGTGATGACATGGAGAATAAGAGGTATCTTGAGGAAGGGTGGGAGGGACTTGCATAGGATCAAACTCTTTCTCAACCTCACACTCTTTGTCTAGGCTTTTATCCTCTTTATTTCTCCATTATTCCAATACCTTATTCCAACTTAGGATTTTATTATTATGAGTCTCTTCTTTAGGTAGTGATGTAATTTTAGGATTAAATGAAGTGTTCAAGAAACTTGGGATCTCCTTAGGCTTGGACTCTCCACCTTATTTTCAACTTGGGATTTTATATCTAGAGGTCACTTCTTGAGGTGGGGATGAAATTAGAGAGGGAAATGATGGTTTATATTCCACTTATTTTTCTGATGATATGGATTTATACATTTGATTATTGGCCAACTGAATATTCCTATCAAGATTTGCTTCAAAAATAAGGTTTCTTTTTCCAACTCTCTCTTCTAGTTGATTGGGAAAAGGATGACTTTGATAAGCTTAATTGGGATCATAAGTAGGAATCTTGAAGGACTGATATCAATCTTGAGGAGGTGGATATGAGGGCTGATAGGTTTGATGAAGCTATTTTTCATGAATTCTTAGCCTATCCTCTAAGGATGAAATAATGCCACTCATATATAACTTCTCACTTATGAACCTTTGCTAATTGGCTCTCTCAATAGGTGCCCACTCTCTTTTAACCAACTCTAATACATCTCTCAACTTATGAATAAGATGACTAAGAACATCTTGACCATGTACCCTTAGTTAATCAAGATCCAACATGTACTTCACATTGACCAAAATAATTTTCAAGGTTGAAATGGATTGACTTAGGATGTGACTAGGTTGATTAGGAAGAACAAGATATTGAGAAGGATAGTTATAAGGCTAATACACTTCATGGCCAGGTTGATAAGGGTGATATTATAGTTAATAAGAATCATATTGGAGTTGGTAAGGATCATGACAAGGCTAATATGGGATACCATAATCTTGATAAACCTCACCAACTTGTGTAAAATAATACTCAACACCAAAGTTAACCATGGAACTTCATTATGAAATAAGAACACAAGGAATGATTATCAACAGTCTTAAAAATGAATACTTGGGATGATTGACCAGCTCATGTAACTTTAGAGTTACCATTAATGTTTAGATATATGCCTCCAAAGCTGATGTGTTAAAAGATAACACCAAAAATCTTTCAACTTCTTGGACTAAGAGTCCCACTAGACATGCCAAAAACTATTGTCACTTGGATTTTTATCCTTTGAGGAGATGTATCAGCTCTTCTCATCTAAGCGACATAATTGAAACACCTCTAGGCTATGGGTGAGACTAATAATGAGGTGAATCTCTAGATAGGGATACTTCCATTGATGTACTACTTGTAGAACACTACTATACCTATGATTGTGAGGGAAAAGGGAGAGAGAAAACTAAAAGTAAAATATCCTAAGGTAGGTGATACACCAAATTAGTTGATGACTACCAACCAACTGCATGTTACACATGAGAACAAGGAACTAACCAAACATACACTTCTCCAATTTGCATCTCCTTACATTAATATTTTATTATGAGGTTATGGATGAAAGTTTAGACTATGAGGAATAGATAAGAGGTATAAAATGAAACTATTGAATAGGATAACTCACATAACCTTGAAACTTCCTATAACACTTCACATGACTTACAAGAAGAATCTTTCCAACTACAAATATGTGATAGAATAAAATAATAATGCTAAGTAAACAACAAGCCATCACTAATAAAAATCAATATTTCAAGTGAACACATTATGAATACTCATGGAAGAGGTTATAATCAATAGTATTTATTGATCCATGGTATGCAAATGAGTAGGGCTTCACCATATTCAGGTGGATCATAGTTTACAAAGGCCAAAATGGATAGTTCTTATATAACTTTAGAGAGAAAGGAGAAAATAGAAGTCCAAAGGTCACAAGGACAATTTTTAGGCTGAGAGAATGAGTTAATTTTTCATGATAAGAGGTTATGAAATGGATCATGCAAGATCAAAAGAGACAAAAGGCTTTTGAAGTCATGAAACTTATGAAAAGTGGCATAGAATTCCCTTTACTGGCATAAAAAATTACCTTCATGATTTATCCCTATTTAAAAATTAAAAAAATAATGAGGTATAGGTTTAATCATTGTAATTAGGGGTAAGGGTTTCAAACATGACTCTCCATGCATTGGTTTTAGTCCTGGTTATCTGGAATCTCCTGGAAGTGATCCATCACTACTTATAGTCTTAAAAACTTATTTTTCTATCACCCTTCACACTTGGCATCAAAATTATATTTAGTTTCTCATGAAAATCCATGAAAGTGAGTGGATGAAACCTATAAATACCCTCCATTTCCTTATACTACTTAGGTAAACCTTAAACATCCATCCACTTGAAGTTCTCATACTTCTCACCATCATGTTCACTATGCTAGTTTTGAATGGCTGATATGAGAGCTCTAGTAGGCACACTTATGAGTTTTTAAAAGGTATTAAATTGACATGGGGAGTTATATTAAGTCTCAATATTACTTATAAAGTTGATTTCATATATTGAAACCTCATAGAACCTACATAATGCATAAAATAGTCAAGAAAACCTTATTTTGTACCCCATCCATACAATTTCATATAACTAATCTTAAAGGTAGGGGTACTGACTAATTATTTTACAATATTTGATCACTTTCATGATAAAAATATGCCATTATATTATATTTACATCTCTATTTCCTCAAATTAGCCTATAACTAGGGTTTTGATGGTTTTGAGTGCTTTAGGCTCTTAGGCTTTGCTCATAAAGACTTGATTTTGAAGTTGTAAAAAAATATCATTAGATAATATTTTATGACCCCTGTTAAACCTTATAAACTTCCTTAACCTCCATGTAAAGCTTCATGAAAGATTTGAGCATTTGATTTCACCTTATCTAGCTTATTTTCACATTTCCTGCATGCTTGGATTGTCTCTGAGCCAAAAGTGACTTTCTCAAGGGTTTTTCTACATTAAAAATTATTATAAATCTCTATTATGACCCAATAATAATTATACAATCCATTTTAAGTCTTTCCTAAGGTTATAAATGAAAGTGACCTACCATTTGAAAACTAGGCCCAAAACCTACCTATTAGGCTTGACTACAACTATTGTGGGTTTGGACCACCTATTGAGTTTTACCCTTTCCTAATTGGTATATTATTTTTTTATAAGTTTATTTAAAATATAAAAACCTAATATAAAATTCTAAACATCTCATAGTCCACCTTTTCATCTCTTCTTATCAAGACTATAGGGTTTGCTCTCAAGGGAAGTACCCTCTATCTACGATAAATTATAGGGTACTTACCATGTTTATCCAAGAAAATTTGTCATTATAAGATATTATACAAGTAATGGATATTATATATGAAAAATTTAATCTCTTTGTTAGATCATATGACCTATTAGCTCTCCCAAAAACCAAAACAAACTTCTAGAAAAGGAAGATTGTGCGGGGTTCCAAGATGTGGATTGTGCCTTGCTTATTTAGATCTCCTTCTTTGTTGATTTATAATATCAAGGCCATATAAATAATATAATTATATTTATTAATGTGTCACAATCTAAATTTATCACTCCAACCTTCCATGTAATTCCTCATACATCTTGCTTAGTCAAGACTAAGTGTCATATAACTGTAACTATGTTTTATTCCAGAATAGGGGTCCACCTATAGATGTCTATGCATGGATTAGACTTGAAAACCTTTAATTATTATATTTTACCCATTAAAATATCATTTAGTAATGTTTGGACCTATTTTTTCACCTTGAGCTTATCAATACTAACACCTAGATGCCATGTTTCAGTTCATTATCTACTTACTCAATTATAGGTGTTCATAGGACCTAAAGGAGCTATGTAAGCTTGTTTTACGTTGTTAAGGGATTATGAATACCATAATGATCATAATAAAGGTTATATATCTTATTTTTCATCATTATAACTCTCCCTATACCCTTTACATGCACTTTGAACTCACAAAACTAAGTTCTCTCTCTTGGATATGTTACCCTACCAAAATGACTCTTGTACATGATTCTTCCTTTAATAGGACCTTGATCATAATTTTTAAAACCACTTATTGAATATTTAAGGCCATAAAACATATTTTTTATAACTTAATTCACTTTTTATAAGCTAAAGTATTTCCAATACACCATGTCTAGGTCATTGTCTGCCTACTCAGTTGTAGGTGAATATTTCCCTTGAAGGTGACGACTGTAGATTTATTTAGGGAATCAAAACTCAATATATCATACCTTAAAATGACCCTTAGGTCATAAAAAATCTCTTAAACTATGTAATACTTATTTAATTATGAAACATGGTTTGTATTACAACCTTGAGGTGGAATGTTTCTTTGGAGCTCCAAAATGTAGATGTCATTGCCTAGAAATAGTACATGAAAGTGCATTTTAAGATTTTCCAAAAACTAATTTCAATTGATCACCTATCCTCCAATTTTTTTTAAAATATTCTAATATGTAGGGGATATAAGTATAGGTCATTTTTATTCATGAAATCCTTTAGTACCCCTATTACAAAATATCAACAAAACCTCAAGGAACTCTATTTTTCACTTTTCGGGCTTATATCCCTGAACACAGTCATCTTGTGCTTAAAGGTATTTTACCTTAATCCTACCCACTTGATACTTCAAATAGGTCTTCCATGAGTTTTATAAAATTATATGACTTTAAATATAACCTTACCATGCTCTAAAATTCTATACAAGTACCTTTAAAGCTCTACTAATACCACCTATAGGTACATATTTCATATACAGGCAATGAGGAAATTTCAAGCAGTATGCATGGTTTATGAGTTTCAATGAATTTGGAATATTTTAAAAAGGTTTAAAATAGACACCTACCATAAAAACATTTATTAACTTAGACACTCCTCACAACATGATATTCTCCATGAGGGCACTTGTAGGTACATATTAATGGCAGGAGACTATGAGTTTAGGTAGTGAGTAGTAGGGGCAGTATATAAGAGATATATGCTTAGGATTCACTCTAAAAGTTCAACAAGTGAAAAATTACACTCTTCCCACTCCAAAGTATTTGAAACAACAATCAGAGCTCCCCTTTTATCATGACATCCTTTTGAGATACTTGTATATTTCAGGAGCTACCTGCATATGCATAGTGCATTGACTGCACCAATAGAACATTACTTGCAGAGTGATACTAAAAGGTGAATGGCATAAAGATATAATTATAAAAATGAGTATTAACCTACAAAAACTTAGTGAAATCACCATCAAAGTATGAAGATCCTAAAAATGGTGGAAATATTGCTTGTCATCCCAAATGAAACTAATCTACCAACCTAAGATGATTTTCTCACCAAAATAGCATAAAACCTAAAAAAAAGAATGTAGGGAATTTTATAATAAATCAAACATCCTTTGGAATCAAAATCACCAACTATATTGTATGGACCTATCTAAAATAGAGCAAAACCTATAGGGTGTAGGAAATGGTGAGTAGAAAAACATAGTCAGCTTGTAAAGGATTGTTCACAAATCATGATTGACAAATATTCAAAATATTTTAATGATAATTTATCTCTCTAAATTTAATACCACTTCCCAAAATCATTTTATGTGAAACCTCTTCAACTATTTGTACCAAGCATAAATCTACTAACCACTTCTGTGTGTATATAAAGGTAAAGGAGTATAATGGTTTTAGCTCAAAAATAACACTTACAGAGCATGTCAAGAGCATAAATGGACCTAACGAATATTAATATATGTTACATGGTCTTCTCCCATGTGTCAACTTCCCTCATGGGCTGTGCAAGTGCCAAACTCCTCTTTTTTAGTTGATTACTTGATCTTCAGTTAGATAACCTGCATGATTTAGATGAACTAACTTTTTTGATAGGGAATATGAATTATAGGATGCTTGAGAGGAAAAATTAGGACACTTGGACACATTGAAAACCATGCCACTTTCATTTATGACCCATAAAAGTGTTGTAAATGACTCAAAATGACATATTGAGTAATTAGACCAAGACCAAGGCTGATATAGCATTAAATGACATCAAAAGACCTAAAATACACCTTATGACGTAATATTATACCCATAAAACATCTAAAATTCAAGTTTTTACTTATAAGGGTCCTAATTTTGTCAACAAGTACAATAGATACCTGACATTATACTTGTTTGAAGTAGTGGAAGGAGAAGATGAAGAAGACAAAGTGAGACCTAGTGTTACCAAAAGGATATGTTAGAGTTAAAATCATTGAGAGGGGGGGTGAATTAGTGAGCCCAAATAATTTAATTTTAATTTTTATATTTACAAACACTTAATTATTTACTACAAGCATTCATGAAGCATACACATCATTCATAGCAATGAGTAAGAGAGATAATGCAAGATCAATTACATAACACATGACATACATGGGAAACCCTCTTGTGGAATAAAAAAATTAAAACATACAATTGAACTACTATCCTATAATGAAAACAACCAATTTAGACCATCAAGTTATTAATTAAGGAACTACCATTCCTAATTTTAGTGAAACTACAATCCAACAAGGAGATACTACACCTGTCTAACTGAGTTCCCACAATAACTTGACTTTTATCAAGTTTCACCTTATAAGGAGGAAATAACCCCCTTAGATGTGGAGCACCTACAACAACACCTATGAATAACTCCTCCTTTGAATTTATGTCTTCAACACCTATTGATGGACCTCTAATTATCACTCTTTACCTTCACTCATACTCAAACAACAAGAGCACTATTATACCAATAGAATTATGACCAACATGTTATATAAATAGTCCTCAAACTTATATGATCATCAAATCATCCACAAGGAACTTTACCCCTCCTTTACTTCCCAATTCACACTCACAAGCCTCTCTCAACTCTCTCTCAAGTATCTCTCAAACAACCTCTTGAGCATACTCACCCATTCTGCCTCTTCTAGACTTATTAGGTCTAATGACTTATGTGATCACCTTCAACACCTTACTCAAATTAACATGTCTAATCCTCTTCTCTCTCTATCGGTAATCACTGACCTATACCTTCTCTTTCAAAGTTTATCTCTTTCCCTTGGCTCCACACACAAATTCCCTCATTCAAGTCTTACAAGTCTAGAAACCAACACAATTAGATCACTATTTATAGAGAAATCATGATCATCACCATCTTGGTCAAATAATAGGCATGCCTTAACCCTTAAAAAATCTATCTCATTAAGACATAGTTTAATGCAATCTTCATAGGTTGGCAAAAGGATCTATGCATCACCCTTAAGAAGCTACACCTTTTAATAAGGCCCTTGTAGCTCTTATGGGTCTCATGGAGACCTATTCACCTATTTAGCACATCATCAATCAAAAAAATAACATAATATCACTTTAAAATACATGTTTCCACTCCTTATGTCCCCTTTAATATCTTTAAATGATCACATTCATCCTTTTTCACCTTTGCATATGCTCAAACAACTCAAAAAAGGACCCCATGCATAAGAACATCATGAACGAATACACTTTCAACTTATTAATCATTGTTCATACTCAATATAGATTGATCACACCTCTAAAATCCACATAGAGAATCCTCATGGAGTATACAACACTCCTCAATATCCAATCCTTAAAGAGACATCAAAACAATATCTATATAAGCTCAATTACTCTTTTCAGGTCACTTACAGAACAAGCATGAACACATAATCAACTTAGAACATTAATATATTTTATTTTAAACACTTTTAGATCTTTAAATTAGGTTCATTAGATGTGCCATGGAGTCTTATTCATCTTTTATTTTTATAGCATGAGCAAATTCATCCTAGATCAAAAGTTATGGCCTGAAAACCAAACACTATTATTTCCTTCACAAATTCAAATATTCAAATGCAGATGGTTACAATTAAACTTCAAATACTATGCTCACATGTCATGTCCTCTTAGATTTTTATCAATTACACATGATTGATCTTATATAAACTTTAATACATAGTCTACCAAATCTAAACATTAAACATTTGATAGATGACTTCATCTGATGCAATCTGGAAACTTTGACTCAATGTGCTCCATCAATTTTTGTGGATCAACCAGGTCTTTAACTATCAATGCTCACCATTAAATAAATCTGTATGAACACCTACTCATCATTATATCCTTATCCTTTACCTTTACTTAGTCATTAAACATCATACACCTATTTTCATCTCACTGATTCCTAACTTTTTGGAACAATGTGCACTATCAATCTTGTTGGAGCTTTAACTTGTGTAGAAATGACTATGGGAACCTTGCTTATCTACCTAAGTAGCCATTTTTAAACCTTAATAACTTATTCTTCACTTAGACACATGATCTCAAATTTGGACCATATGATCTCCTTATAAAGGAGAATCCAACCATGTGACAAACTACTCCTGAATCCTTTGCATGTGTGATATATATCATCATTAAAATGCCTTCTTAAAATCTTCTATCATAGAGCCAACTATGTCAAAACCTACCTAAGAGTCCAGCTTTGAACAAGCATATGTTTTGAAATTCTTAATGCATTATTTGAATTTTAGAAAAAATTAACTAGGATCAAAATTAAATAAACCCATATGATTATTTTCTCTTAACACCTTCACACGTGCAAGATATAACACCCTCAAAATGCCTACTCAACTTTTCTAGTCACCTGCAAATTTAGCTAAGTATGGAAAAACATAGTCAAACTACTTAGGAGCCCAAATTTGCATATGCATATATTTTTACACACTTTGTTACATGATCTAATAATTAGTAGGAAAAAACTAGGCACAAAAATAAACAAACCCATATGATCACCTTATCCTGAAATGTCCACACATTTGAGATATAACTTCATCAATATGCTTACTTGGCTCTTTGAATGCACTTTATGGGAAAATACAACTAAACTACCTGGAAGCCCAAATTTGTCCTTGCATATATTTTAATGAACTTTAGTGGATGACCTAATATTTAGTGCATAGAAAATAGGGACTAATGTGATCACAACCATATGACCAACTCCCCTTGACTCATTCCCATATGGCAATGGCGATGTCATCAAACTATGTACTCATTTTTTCTACCACTGGATCCAAAGTGTCTATATGAGAACTATAGACAACCAAATTAATTCCACTTATGCACATAATCAATCAAAGCTTATAAAAACATATTAAGGACCTCTTTCATATCCTCAATACCCCATACTCATCCCTAAACATATCTAACCATGCCAAAGTATAAGATCAACCAAGTATACTTCAAGCATACTAAAATAAGCACATTACACACTTTGTAATTATTACCTAGGCTATCAAATCACTTCATCTACCCACCAAGAAACCTCGAAGAAATCACCATGACTTCAATAATAAATTTCTAACAATATGCCCCTTTGTCATTGATGTTAACAAACATCATATAACAATATATATCTCACCTTAATTCTCTCTCAAAGCACTCCCATAACAGGAACTTTCTCCCCCTTTGACACAATGACAAAGTGGGAAAAATATGATCCTAAGGACCTAAAAATAACATTCTTTGCTATTTTGGAAAAACTAAGCAAAAAACACTTTCCTTCAAACTAAGCCTATTTAGTTTCCTTGTAGCCCTACTTGGAACTTGTAGAACCCACAACTTTCTATAGACACAACTTTAAGAAATGAAACTTTGTATCTGGATCAATATCATATGCCCCCTCAAGCACATCTATTTTCAATAACAAGATCATCTTTTTCAATATACTTCCCTCACAAACCAACTACCTAATTAAGCCTCTAACATGACAAAAAATTGAATAACTTGAGAACCATAAACCCTCAAATCTCTATGAAGCTTGATTTGGCCACCCATTTATCCCATTAAACATATTAAAAATACTTAGACCTCAATTCTCTAGGAAAACCACTTTTTATAGCATAGCCCAAAACACTAAAATATCAAAACAAACAAAGTTAATAAATTTCCTTTTGGTCAACACACACCTTTACAACTTTTTTCACACCTAGAGATAGCCATTACATACTTCTAGACAAAGATTTGAGATTCCACACCATTTGGATCCTTGACCTCTTATAACCTATTTTAGGACTTGTAAGCTCTTAAGCACAAACTAGAAAACCTGAGAGCTAACAAAAATGTTCAAATTGACTTCAACCTACCTTCAGATCACAAAACCACCTAGAACATGATATAATAAGGTCAATAGACTTTTCTATGTAAGAATATCATCCTGACAAAAGACAAATCCCCTTTTGCTATCTGATAATCTTCAATCTAACCCAATAAATTGCTTCTATATACAGTTATCAACATCATGACATTACCTTAACATATTTTCCATTTGGACATTCTTGTTCTAATTGAGAACACTCAACTTTAGTCTTCTAGGACCATCTCAGGAACACCACAACAACACTTGATTCTCCACTAAAAGGAATCTCCTAAGAAGCATATATAGAGACATCCTTTGCACCATAATGATCTAAAACTAAGTAAAGCCAGGAGTGGCCCACATCTCCTCAGTAACCACTAGAATCCTCTTACAGGTATAAGACTTCTTGATCTTGATCTTCTTCTTACTATTCTAAACTATGATAACTAGTTATTCTTTTATATCACCCTTCATTTCTTCAAAAATAAAATTGACAACACATAGAGACAACACAGATTCATGACATACCTTTTCATTTTGAGGATCCACCTTGCAATGTGAAACCTCATTAGCAGGCACAAATAATTGATGTTCTTTACATGATACATGCTCAACAATAGTATGACATTCACTTGGATCTATACATACCTTAAGACTAGCCTCAACTAGTATCTTGGTCTTCTCTTTGAGATTGATCTCTTCATTCTCAACATGAGCAGACAATGAGACCTATTGGTACTCTTTAACTTGTGAAGCATTCTCCACCATAACAAAAAAAATAATTGGACCTACAATCTTATCATGACTCACACTTGTCACATTTAGCTTCCATGTGTTAACTTTTCTTCTTACTTGCACTTGAGGATCATGATTAAACTCATTTTAACTTGATGGCCTTTGTTTTATAAAATCTAGCAAAGTGACCTCTCTGTTCACAATTGTAGCACACCATAATCCTTGATGGAAACATAGTTTATATTACCGTGTTTGGATAGAAACTTGTAATATGTCCTATATCATGATAAAAAAATAACCTCATATTTTTGAAGAGGACTCACCTTATCTAATCTTATGTGGAAAATGATCTACAAAGTGTCCCACATCAAGATAGTTAAATCACTTAATTTTCCTAACTCCTTTTAAATGATGACCCCAAACATAGTCCCATACAAACTCATTTATAACAAATCTATTACATTCTCTATCCCTATGATTAGATTGATTACATGTCTAACAGTGACCATTGAATCTTTTATACCTCATGGCATTTGGCTATTTGATCTGATTTATCTTCATTCTGCTAGCACTTTCAATCTTTATCTAATGATTTATATTCAAAGTAAGTCTTGGTTTAAATTAGTATTCATATTGTATTGAGTAACATTCTTTTTTTCTTATTCATATCCAAGATGAGTTCTATCACTAGCATGCTTTTTACCACTCAAAATTTTGTCTAGATCACATGGGCAATTTTCAAATCTCAAAAATGACTTCACCTTACTAGATATCTTCTCTAATTCAGATTTCAAAGGCTCATTTTTAGAAACATACCTTTAACATTATTCTTATTTGGCTCTTATACTTTTAGACATAGATTCCAACTTAAAATTAAGAAACATGACAACACCTTCATGATCCCTAGAGTCTTCAACCAATTTTGTCTCAAATACACTAACTTACTCCTCATAGTCCTTGAGCTTAGATTTCATCTTCTTATTGATCTTCTTATCAATAGCTAGTTCTTCAAGATCATTCATGAATATAGTCTCAGAGTCCACATCATCTTCATCATCATCTGATGTGAGAAAATTCCTTCGTCAGCCATGTATAGAGCTTCATCTTTAGTAGGGCCATCATCTTCATGATCATATTCTGAATCACTATCTTCACTATCATTTGATGAGATGCAATCTTCTTTAGTGTAAAAACTCTTCTTATTCTCAAAGGAATTCTTATTATTGTTATACTTTATTAATATTTTCTTCTTGTATGTCTTCTTTTCTTCATCTTGGCCTTCACCATGTTCTTCATCAACATTCTTATCATGCTTATTAGGGAAATTTTGATAAAGATGTCCTATCTCTCCATAGTTGAAACATTTGAAGGGTAGTTTATCCTTCTAATTCCCTAAGCCTGTGTTCAATCTCCTAGTAATCAAAGCAATTAGTTCATCAGCATCAATATCATATATGTCATCCTCTTTGAATTTCTTACCTTGGAACTTCTTCCTAGGCTTCATATTTATCTTGAATACAACATACTTCTTTGGTGGTATATCATCATTTACTCTCATCTCATATGCAGTAATGGTGACATGTAATTGATCCATCTTCAAATGAGTAAGATCATGACTCTCTTCTATAAAAAATAATTTTGGATCAAGCTCGAGAGAGAGACACCTTAATACCTTTTAGACTAAAATAACCTCTTCAAGATTTTCTCGAAGACCTTTGATGATGTTCATAGTCTCATCAACTTTCTATAGAAAGGATGCCATAGAATTTTCTTCCTTCATCTTGAGACTTACAAATTACCTTTTGTAAGTCTACAACTTGTCAAGCTTGACCTTTGAATCTCCTTAAAAAATGATTTGCATTTTGTCCCATATATCTTTATTAGAATTATAATGGATTAACTTGGTGTATTCAGTCTCTAAAAGGCCACAAGTGATAGCATTAATTGCCTTGTAATTATTCTTAAACTTCTTGTCTGCAACACTAGATGGAGGAGTAATAGGAGAAATTTAACCATCTAGAATAGATTTCCATACATCAAACACTAGAAACATAATATATGTCCTCATCCTTTCACTCCAAAAATCATAATGGGATCCATTAAACATTGGTGCTTACTTAGTAGAGAAACCTCTTTAATGACTATCCATATTGTACCTTGGTTCATCTTCAAGCTATTATGCCTTTTCCAAAGGACCTACTCTGATACCAATTATTAGAGGTATAATCACTAAGAGGGGGGGGTGAATCAGTGAACCCAAATAATCCAACTTAAATTATGATATTTACAAACATTTAATTAGTTACTATAAACATTCATGAAGCATACACATCATTTATAGCAATGATCAAGAGAGACAATGCAAGATCAATCATATAACACATGACATATATGGGAAACCCTCTTGGGAAATAAAACCCATTGAAACCTATAATTGGACTATTATCCTATAATAACAAGAACTAAATTATACCAATAAGATATTGATCAAGGAACTACAATTCATTATTTTAATGACACTGTAATCCCACAAGGAACTACTATGCCTCCCTAAATAAGCACCCATAACAACTAAAATTTTAACAAGTTTTACCTTGTAAGGAGGAAATAACCCCCTTAGATGTTGAGAAACCATAATAACACTTATGAAAAATTCCACCTTTGAGCTGATGTCTTTAATCACTGATGATGGGCCTTTGATTATAACTCTTTACCATCACTCATAATTAAATAATAAAATCACTATTCTACCAATAGAATTATCACCAATAGGTCATAAAAATAGTCATCAAACTGATATGCTCATAAACTCATCCACAATGATGTCTACCCCTCCTTAACTTCATAATTCATATACACAATCCTCACTCAACTTTCTTTCAAGTCTCTCTCAAATAACCTCTTGAGCATACTCAGCCATTCTACCTCTTCTAGACTTTAGGTCTAATGACCTATGCGATCACCTTCAACACCTTGCTAAAATTATCATGTTTGATCCTAGTTTATCTCTATTGGTCCTCAATGAGATGTACCTTCTCTTTCAAAGGTTATCTCCTTTACTTATCTCTACACTCACACTCCCTCATTCAAGTCTTACAAGTCTAGAAACTAACACATTTGGCTTCACTATTTATAGAGCAATCATGATCATCACCATCTTGGTCAAACAATAGGTATGCCTTAAACCTTAATACATCTATCTCATTGAGACACAACTCAATACAATATTAATAGGTTTTCCACAGCATCTATGAGTCACCCTTAAGTAACTACACCTTTTAATAAGGCCCTTGTAGCTGTTATAGGTCTCATAGAGACCTATTCACCCATTTAGCACACAAATGATTAAAAAAAACATAATACCACTTTAAAATACATGGGTCCACTCTTTATGTCCATTTTAACATCCTCAAATGATCATAGTCATCTTTTCTCACCTCTACATAAACTCAAACAAGTCAAACACTTGCTTGGATACATATGAACTTCATGAATGAGTACATAGTCAACTTATTAATTATTGTTTATACACAATATATAATTATAACACATCAAAATCCCACACAAATCATCCTCATGGAGTCTACAACACTCTTTAATATCTAACTCATCAATAGGCATCGAAATAGTATCTATATAATCTCAATTACTCTTCTCAAGTCACTTGCAAAATAAGCATGATCACATAGTCAACTTGGAACATTAATATCTTTGAATATACATTCTTATAAAAATGAAAATAAGGCTCACTAGATTCACCATGGAGTCCTCTTCATATTTTATTTTTACATCATGAGAAAATTAATCCTGAATCAAAAGTTATATCCCAAAAACCAATCATTAGTCTTTCCTTCATAAATTAAAATATTCAAATGCAAATGGTCATAGTTAAACTTCAAATACTATGCTCAAATATCACGTCATATTAGCTTTAAATAAATTACACACTATTGATCTTGTCCAAAATTTAATACATAGTCTATCAAAGCTAAATGTTAAACATCTGATAGTTGACCTCATCTCATGCAATCTGGAAACTTTGACTCAATGCATTCCATTGATCTTTGTGAATCAACCAAGTCTTTAACTATTAACATTCACCATTCAATTAATCTATATAAACACCCATTCACCATTATATCTTTATACTTTACCTTTTTCTTAATAGTTAAACATTATGTACATATTCTCATCTCACTTCTTCCTAACTTCTTAGAGCAATGCACACCATCGATCTTGCTCAAACTTTAACTTGTGTAGAAATGACTATGGGAACCTTGCTTATCTACCTAATTAGCCATTTTAAACCTTAATAACTTCTTCTACACTTAGTTTCATGATCTCAAATTCAGATCATATGATATCCTTATGAAGGGGAATCTAACCATGTGATAATCTACTGATGAAGCCTTCACCTTCTCAAAGTCTTCTATCATAGAGCCAACTATGTCAAAACCTACCTAAGAAACCAAATTTGAACAAGAATATCTTTTGACGTGTTTCATCACACGATCTAAATTTTAGTGAAAATCAACTAGGATCAAAATTAAATAAACCCATACGATCAGTTTCTCTTAACACTTTCACATGTGCAAGATATAACACCATAAAATTGCTTACTTATCTTTTCTAATCACATGCAAATTTGGATATATAAAAACACAATCAAACTCCCTGGGATTCCAACTTTGCATATGCACATTGTAGAGAGGATTACAAATCAAGTTAATCAAACATTAGTCCATAAATCATGAAAAATTCATAAAGAACTAAGTAAGCCTATCTATTCCTATGGGAATTACAAAGGAGAGCATTAAAAAAATGAAAAAAAAAACATCATATTACCTTCCCAAATGGATTAACCATACCCATGTGGCTTAAAAACATGTTCTCTCTTGATCAAGCATCCATGTATTTGTCAACAAAGGTAGAAAACTCTTCTAATGTCTCAAGAACACTCCATAAAACCTAGGCTCATGATTCTAAATCACTAAACTAGCCTATCACTGAAGCTTACAAACAAAATCAATGATCAAATGAAAAGGATTGTGAAAACAATTTAACATTATAACTTTTCAATATTCAAGCTTTTTATTCATGTCCATGGCCTCTCTATTTATATATTTTTGAGATTGGTCAGGATCAACCATGACCATCCATCTCAAGATTGAGATGTGTGGCCATGGATAATCCTAATATTTATAATTCAATTGATAAATTTCCTCAAGATAAATAAGCATTAAAAAGGCATGGGAGGCATTAACTAGGCATGGGTGACCCTTAATCTTGATATTTTATACATTTATGGCTTGATGGATGCCATCCCATAGATGATGTCATTAGGTGATGTAGATACTCGAAATCAATTTCCAATAATGAGATATTAAAAATGATCTATGGAATTCTTACTTAATCTCTTAAATTGGATTAATTAGCTTAAGTTTAATCAAGTTTAGTGCAATTCTTTGTAAATTGTTGCATAATTAATCAAAATGGTTAAAAATTCATATTACTGGATCATAATTTGACTGGAGAGGAACTAAAAGGTGATGTTAGATGCATTGGAGCTACATTCCCATTTAGTATGTTGCCAACACCAAATAACAAAGGTGTGTGATGTGTACCAATGAATTAGAAGAAAAGAGTAATCTAGAGCACTAAATGGCAAAATTATCATTTTAACTCGAAATGATCTGATCAAAGTTAGTTGACCCATAAAAATGCATTGCCCTATTTAGAGATACTTTGACCTAAAATGGTAATTTTAAGTGATAAATTCAAACCATTTAGGGCACTTTATAGATTTTGACTTAAAATGTGCACTTGAGTGTAATTCAAGTAAGATTGATAATTTCAACACAAATGGTGTTAGGAATTGGATGTCTACATTTTCCCCCTATTTGAGAAGGCATAGTGAGACATTTAGGTGAAGCAACATCTTTTCAAATAAAAGAGTTGTCAAGAATAAATTAGAACAAACCCATGATGCCCCCTCGAGAGGACATACTAAGATGGAAGTAAAGGATGGACTCTCAAAAAGAGAGAGAAAGTGAGAGATTAACCCATGAAAAATATCACATCCAAACAAGCTAATTCTTGCACATGTGATTACCATCAATGATATAAATACAATTAGGAGTATAGTAGGCCCTAGAGATAGGGGTAATGGAAAAGATGCAATCCATAAATGTTAGGGACACACTTTAAATGTACCCAACTTGAGAGTAAAAGCTACACACTTACAACATTGATCAATCCTGAGACAAGTTACACTCTAAAATATTTCCATCATGGAATTTAATCTGGAGATATTGGAATTAGAAGAAAATAGAGAGCATTCTGCTTTAGGAAGGGAAGCACAATTAGAATGGGGTCTCTAAAGAGAATATAATAAGTGCTCTAGTAGAGAAGATTTGATCATGATAAAATAGTTTTACCCCAGTTAGGTGAATCTTGATCATTTATAAAGAATAAATAATGATTTAACCCTGTAGAGTTGATTTGATTCAGATGTTGTGCCCCAGCATGGGTAATTGGCAAGCAAAATAGCTCAAGGATATAACTAAAAAGATAGGTTAAAATGAGCAGGTGCAAATGTACATGTGATGGTGTAATGGATTAGAAAGCTATATAAAACCAATCATATGAAAATAATAATGGAGATAGCTAAGATAACCTCAATAGAAATTGAGTGCTACTAACATAGTTCTATGAACTCATGTTCCAACATGAACTTCAAGCCAATGTAGTTCACCCAAGTTTGGGAGAGAATGGAATGAGTAATGATGAAAAATAACCAAGAATTAATTAGACTCATAATTTATGCAAAGAGATGCACATCTAAGCATAGATAAAGAATCCTAAAATGCATGCTACTTAGAAGCCAAATTCCATATCATGAGCCTAGGTTTTGCAAAGTGTTCTTGAGAATCATTCATCAGAGTTGATGTTGATGTTAAGACTTTGAGGCCTGAGCACAAAGTGCTTACTATAGAAAAATAAATTAGGCGTCATAAGTATAAATAAATTATAATAACATAATATTCCAATTTCACTAAGCTAATTCAAATGTGAATATGTATAACTAAGGATAATGGTAAAACAATGAACAAAACCAAAGCTATAATGATTTACATTTAAAGAAGAAAACAAAGACAAAGAAAAAAATAAACATAAATGAACCTAGCTTGAAATAAAGATATGATATTAAGTAGGAAAGAAATGTTTAAAAACAAAAAGAGAAAATGTCTTAATGACATGAGACCAAGATATGAATAATAAAGATAAATGTGGACCATCAAGACATCCTTGAACACAAAAGAGAAAAAGCAAAATCAAACAAAAAAAAAGACACCAATAACAAATAAATAAAAAAATGGTCCAAGAAAGACATAATAACATAGGATCAAGATATAAATAATCTAAATCCATGTGAATCATCAAGATGTACCTAGAAAAATAAAACAAAGAAGCAAGACCAAACAGGAAAACATGAAATGGTGAGAGCACACCAAATTAAAATGCTCACAATACAATGAGAACATATGATAAAAGGGACTAAGTTGACCTTGACATGAATCAAGCATGACATATATAAACCCAAAATAATCCCAATTCACATTAATTTTTTCCACACAAAAGGTGATGAAAAAATAACTAGGTCACAACAAGTTCACAAACAAAGGTGAATGACAAGACAAATGATAGTAGTATTGACCAAATGATATAACAATGCATGATAAAAAGGTATTGTACCTAATTTTCCCATAGGTGGTTATAATTAGGTAAAAATGTCATAATATTGATTTGCCCAAAGGTGGTTATAATTAGGGGTACCAAAACAATACTAATTTGCCCATAAGCAGTTATAATCAATGATACCAAATAAGATTATAGATGAAAGATAACTTGCCATATCAAATGTCACACTATGTTCATAGACTATCCTTCAACACTAAATTTAAAAACTATCAAAAATAGATCAAAATCCCCCCACAAAAGGTGCAGGATGAACCAAAGTAACCAAGATCAAAATGGGATAAACAAGATGACTAAAAATAAGCCTTGGTCAATAGTAAAGAAATGCTATAATAAAAATGGTATAATGAAATGATAAGAAGAAAATTGGATACAATGGAAAAAAAGTTACCCCAAGTAATGATTGGATCAAATTTCTCACTAAATGGTGAGAGCATTCAAACTTAACAATTTCTCACAAAATGGCGAGAGCATGGGAAAGGGGTGACCAAGTTGACCTCAATAAAAATTGAGTGCTACCTACATAGTCTTGAAAGATCTAAAGTCAATGTAGTTCAAACGGCATGGTTCATGGATCTCCATGGTATAATAATTCCTAAAAAGGTTCTATAGGGTTGTCCCTAATAGATGAGGCATGATAATGACAAATGGGTGAATGGTAGATGAAAACTAGTTTTATTGCTTTTGTTGACAAGGAGATGCACGTCATAGTCAATATGTGAGACAATAAAAAAGATTACTTATATAAGTTTCTATCCAACACCCTTTTAGAATAACTACTTTATTAAGAACTTGTTGCTGATCTAGATCTCAATAATGTGTTCATGACGTTGATTCTACTTCCTTCAAACATCGAGACAAGATACCCTTATAACCTCAATAAAGGAAAGTGTTGTCAGTGATGGTAAAGAATGGTAGGATAAATGAAATAAGTGGGTAATAAATAGGTGGGTGATAATGGAATGTATAATGAATGGGAAACAAATGGAGATCAGGACTTTCAATCACATGTAATGTTGTTGATGTTGGATTTGACATAATTTTGGTTTTGGTAGGGCCAAAGACCTTTGAAGATGCTCTTGATAGGATCATCAGATTGTTCTATTACTTGATCTTTAGAGTAGCTACCATCTAATTATGCTGTAGATTGGAAGTTATTTTGATTTGATCTTTGATATTATCTTTAATAAATAATGAATTTTTTTTTTCTTAGATATTGGTACCTTGATGAGGTTTTCACAAATGAATTTGTTCTAATAATCCCATATCACCTCCGAGAAGGTTTCACAAAGAGATGTGAACATTTGAATTTGATTTTCTTCTAGCACTTTTAAAAAGGTCTCACTAAAAGATGACGAGTTTGATATTTGCTTATCCCCTAGCACCTCTAAAAATATTTCACTAGGAGATTATTCTTCTTCTAAATGAATCTGATCTTGGTCCCCTTGATATTCTACAAATACTATGTCACCATGGATGCAATTTAATAAAGTGTGATTTTATCGGTCCTAATCGACACTTATGGGAGGTGGAATGTCAATATAATGGCTATGCTGCGTGGTAATAATGGGATGGTGAAATGCATCAAAATCCTTCTAGAAGATACTAAGAGAACTTGTGTTGATGATAAAGTAATCATCCTCAAAAACCATAGAAGGATCACAAACATATTCAAATTGATTTGTAAGGCAATTACAACCAATGTTGTAACAACTAATACTATAATCTATTTTTGACTCTGATTCTAAAGTAAGGGACTCTAAATTCAATGTCACAATTGATGTTGATTCTATTTTTGATGCTAAATCTAATGTCAATTTAAAAATGGAACCTAAATCTAATATTAATTATTCATTTGATATGGTTTTTTTGATAATATTATGTTAAATTCTGAATTTTTGACAAGTAATGGCCTGTGATGACATAATGGGCTCAATAAAAACTAATTCATCTTAGAAGGGATCAACATAGACTGAATCATCTAAGTGAAACCCCTCAAAAAGAGGGAATCACTCAAAGGATGTCTCGATAAAATAATATCTTTCAAAGTGAGAATCCTCAATGAGTGGAAAAATATCAAGAGACAAATCTATTGAGATTGGCTTGTCAAGGAGATGAGGCTCTTTAAAAATAGGTAACTTATCATAGTTTATCTTGTCACAAATGGGTGTTTCAACAATAACATGTTGGTTTTGGTTCACAATTGGTTTCAAAAGATAAATTTTTAACACATTTTGATCCTCATAAGATGGATTTTGAAGAGGTAATGGTTCTTGTTTAGGCTCGAATATCAACACATAATTTCTAAAGTGGGGAAAATTTGGTTTAGTGAGAACAATGGTTTGTGGTTCAATAATGGACTCTCCAAAGAATATAATATTGAAGAAGGGATAAAAAAACAATTGGTTCATCAAATAGAGGTTATTCAACAATAGGTTCATCAAAAACTAGTGATGGGCCAAGAATACTAATAACTGGACGCTTCTTAGTTTGGTTGCTTGTGCAAACCAAAGGAGGAGGTCCTAAAATGGTAATGACTAGATGATTTCTAGTTTGGTTTCTCGTGAAAACCAAATAAAGAGGTCTTAAAATGGTGATCTTGGTAAGTTTTAGAGTTTGATTACTTACACAAGCTAAAGCATCCAGGTCTTCTTGATAAAATCAATCATTCTAATCGTGAGTTGGATCTTGACTATGTTCCCATGACTGATTTTTGTGAGGTGGATAGAAATATATCTCAAAAACCATATTATCACCATAGGGATCTTGACTAAAGTCATAAAAGTCATTTTGTGTAGCCATTCTATCATAATTTGTATTATCCATGACTGCACCATAAGTGTAGCTAGACATATCTACATTTAATAAAGCAAGCTCCAAAAATATAAAGACTTAAAGTTCTACAAACTATAAAAAGTGATGTTTAAAATATAAAAGGTTAAACCTTGGTTGAAAGGGTGAAAGTGCATCTCAAAAGTAGTTTATGCTAAGATTTAGCATAAAATAATAAAATGTCAAATGTCTAGCATTAAAGGTTTTTGAAGAAATGTTGTGTTTTTCCAAACAAGGTCACAAAAAATGATGAGGATAGGCACTCGAACAAATAAATAATCAATAGTGTTTAAAATTGGGTAATCATTTATCCAAATCTATACAACCCAAAAGAAAAATATATGTGTACCAACCCCATGAATTAAGGCCTAAATAGAAATCAATTAATGTTTGGATCCAAACTTGACAAGGTTAATTGAAAATGCAATGTTGAAGAATAAGATTGGACCAAACAAGCTAGACAAGAGTGGACAACATAACGATGCATAAACAAGGTCAAAATGGTATACATGACATAGTTTGAAAAAAATGGTTTTTGATATAATGGTAAACAAGTTCTTGAAACAAATTGAGTAGCCTAACGGAATAAGCATGCTTGAATGAGGTGGTCAATTATTATGTTTCAAAGACTCAAAGGAAAATAAGATTTGACATGATTTGGGTAGCATAATTATACCCTTTTTAACTCAAATACATTATTTTGACATGGCTTATGAATAAACAAATAAGTTTTAGCCTCAAAGCATACCAAGCAAATAATGACCAAAATACACTAAGTATAATCATCCAAATCCTAGCAAGGGTATGGAAAAATGGGGTTGACTAAAACTAATTGGTTTTTGATCATTCTAAGGGAATAAATTGCATAATGACTTTCACATCAAATGATGTAAAAGACAAGCATGTAAATTGGGTGACTGTGGTATTGGCTAGTTGTAAAAAGGTCTAGTCCTTTTTACAACCACTATATCCTGCTATTCGCTTAGTGTAGTGCGATGTCCAAATATAGATACATCCCATGTATATCTCTAAATAAGTAAGTGAATTCAATGCTAGAAGGTGAAACCCTGAGTCAAATATTCCCTAAAGAACTTTTAGGAGGTAACGACATCCCTCTCACAAGCCAAGATGTAATGAAATGAAAGACATAAAAAGAAAGACTTTAGGGTCATTTTCAAAGTCACCCAAACTTTGATGAGTTTTTGGGGAGTGTTTTAGATGACATTCTTTATAAACCTTAGACTAGGATTTTTACAATAGGAATGGTGATTTTAATTCCAAGGGTTCCCTAAAGGGGATAAATGTGTAGACACAAAAATTGTGTCTACTCCTTGGTCAACCCCCCCTTGGTCCCCTTGGTCCACTTCTAAAAATTTCTAACCCACACACTTATTAATTTAAAATAAATTACCTATTTTAAATTAATAACACCACCCTTGACATATCACCCATGACACCTCACCTTGTCCTTGGATACCCCCATTTATCACCCTATGACTAATCATAATTACCTAAGACCTATTTCAACTCCCCCACTAATTCTCATGCCTATTAAGCCCACCATTCAGACCATTTAACAACAAAAATTGAATTTCACAGATTGAAGAATGGGCAAAAGGCTAAAAATAGCCATTTTACCCATTCTCTACCCGCTGACATCGGTCGACAGTCGATCGATGCAGGTGATATCACCAACGTCGGTTTCTTAAAACCAAATTTTGACCCCAAATTATGCAACCGAATGCTAATTCTCTTGCTCCCATAATTTGACCTCTCTCTCTCTCCCAAATGCACACTAAGCATCATAGGCTATAGAAACTCTACATTAGTCACTCCACACCTGATTGAAACATTGCAAGAAGTCTTCTACATCAGCGGCATCGGGAACGAGTGTTCACACCCCTAATTCTTAAGTAAGCAAGAGCTAAGTACTCTTCTTCTATTTCATTTCAGTAATTTAGAAAGCATTAGGAATTAGCTTCTATTTAGCATTTCTAAATATCATCAACCAGACTTGACTTTCTTCTTGGAGAGGCTGAGAGGCCTTCCCCATATCCTTACTCCTTTTGACAACCTATCCTCTACCCCTTGTCCCTCTTAAGACTCTATTGACTTCCCTACAATCTTACACAGACCTCCAAACTCCTACAGACCTCCCAGACTCCTCTGTCACCCATAAACCCTCCCAAAACCCATCTAAGGCCATTGCCCTGACCAACATTGACCATTTCCCCTACTGATGTTGGCAAACTAACCGACGTTGGCAACCTTGACCAACTGACGCTAGTAAAACTACTGACATCGGCGACTATGACAGACCGATAGCAAAATATAGGTACACATTATCTCTATTTCTTTTGTTTAGTCTTTCACCATTTCTCTTTATAGCAACACTCTTTTATCAACTAGTGGACTGTCATCCCTCAAGGAAGTCTTTGCACTTCTGAGACTGAGCTTTGTTTGGCAGTCCACCATATATCTATCTAACATTTTCTTTGTTTAAGACTTTCTTATCTATAGGTGTCATCCTCCACAGCCAAAGAGGAGCTCCTTCAATCATCTAGATACGGTGCACAACTTCATCTAGGTATCATCTAATCCCTGACCATTACCTTTTAGTTTCTTATTTCTTCTAAATGTGAAAAGGAAAAAATGAGTAGAAACATTCTGACATGCCCAGTGGGACCCTAGAGTTTTCCTTGGGTTCATTTCTTCTAAAACAAACTTTCATATAGGTGCATTGGGAAAATTTCTCTTCTTGCATCCTTCTTCTTTCTTTCTCTTTTAAAAAGACACCATTAGCACAAGTTAAAAAGAACTGCTTCTTTTTCTTCTTGTCACTTCTTTTTTGCATCTTAGAGTAGTGAATTTCATGATCATAACCTTTTCCTAATTGCTTGCATCTGAACAAAAACATTTCAATTTGGGTTAAAAATATATTGCATATCATTCCTGCTTGAATGCATTTTTAGCTCATCTAGTTATTAAAACCGCATTATGAATAAAGCATAGTACACATATGTTACACTACCAGACCACAAGCACATCAAACTAAACATCTAAACATACCTGAGACAAGGACCGACTAGGCTTTCATCACCTAGTGAATACCTTACCCTTCTTGGCAATCCCACTTGGACTTCACTACCAAGGGGAGAACCCACTCTATTCTCTGGTAGAGTATAAACTCTAGGGGGAGTATATACTAGCTAAGCGACCCAACTTATCTCTGGGCTCGTGAAGTGAGGGGAGCAAGCTCCTAGCATCAGGCCATGTACGAAACCTAATACAAATTTTGAGCACCAAAAACTTAACCTAAAACCAACCTTAGACTGCCTCTTTTAAGACCCATTCTAAAAGCCCAACTTCCCAAACATATTCTTCTTATGCATAAGCCAACATGATTCTAAAATTCTATTCTTAGGAATTAATGTTTAGTGTTTGCTTGCCTTCATCTATTTTTCTATCTGTATCTAATTTTTTGAGCTGGTGAGGTCGCATTCTGAGATATAAAAACAACTCAGACTTTCTTCTTTCTTCCAAAAACATTTAGTTTTCTGAGTTTCTAGAAATACATAGTAACCAACATCAGTTTTTCCAACGACGTCAGCAACTATCTTCACCGACATCGGTTATCTAACCGACATCGATAACTTACATCACCGACATTAATTTTTCTACCGACGACGGTCACTGTCAAAAATCTTTCTTCTCAAACAACAAGCTAAAAACTTGACCTTTTTATTGTTAAAAACACATTCTGGTTTTTTGAGGCTGAAACATACAGTTTTTAGAACTTGAATCTATTTTGCCTTGGATGGTTTTGACACATAATCAAACCAAAACTCTTGTTGACCACGCAAGGCAACAACCACTCCCACCTTCGCCTTCTATATCAAGCCCCCAAATGGAGTATAATTCAGAAACTGAATGTACACCTATCCAACCAACCCCAACTCAACCCCCTATTATTCTCGAAGGGGACCAAGACTTTGAAAGTTTCCTTGACCTCAATGTCAAGGCTCTTCAGCACTATCTCGCAAGAAGTCAAACATGAGATCCTTCATGCAACCCAGTTTATGGGATGCCCACTTCCTTAATTGAAACGACAATCATATTAATAGCCTTCGTAACCCAACCCATGGTCACCCAAGTCATTGCCTCAACTAACAACCTGACCATGACCAATATTCAAAGTGTGGTCTCTCCTTCTATTTTTGGACCTACCCCCATTGGGGTTTTTGTACCCCCTCAACCACAAACCATTCAACAAAGTCTTACACCATTCCAAAACTTAATTGTCTCCATCCCACCTACTCTTGCACCCATAAATACAAGAGTGACTACTTATCCTTTGGCTAGTGTTGCCACCATCCAACCACCTTTGGTGACATCAAGCCAAGTTGTGCCCTCTAGCTTCATGACATAACCACCCTTGACTTCAACACCAGTCCCTATGACTAGTTACCAATATGTTGCGCCTATACAATCACAACCAACTATGTCATATGCTCCACCTAACACCTTCTAAATGCCTTACAACCTAGGGGGCACCCCACCTGCAAATCTATCAACCGATCTAATCAAAATGTTGATGGATAAGATGTCTAACCTTGAGACATCCATTTTTGGTTCAAGAAATGTTCTCTCATATGAACAAATCTATAATGAACCCATTCATCCTTCAGTCCCAATCTGACCATATCCTAGCTAGTGGGAACTACCCAAGTTTACTCACTTTCAGAGTAAAGAAGACCCACAACAACATCTACGAGCGTTTAGACATGCTTGTTACCTTATAGCACATGATGATGTGTTGTTACTATGGACATTTCCCATGTTGCTTTTTGGTGTTGCCCTCAATTGGTATAGTTTTATTACCAGTCACTCTATCTTTTCTTTCACTTAACTAGCCCAACTTTTCCTTGACCAATTTTCAATTAACATCACTAAAAAGGTTTCCATCACGGACCTATACTCTATCAGACAATTCGACGACGAATCAATAGCTAATTTCATCGCTCGATGGAGAAGTTTAATCAACCAACTCTCCTTTTCTCTACCTTAACCTAAGCTCATCAAGCTCTTTTCATAAGCGTGTGCCAAACACATCTCATCTACTTTGTGGGTCCAAACATTACGCACATTTGATGAAGCTTTCACCATGGCTAGGAAGCTTGAACTTCGTGATGTCGAAGAAAATAAAGTCAAATTGCATAGTAAAGATACTAACGCAAAATCAAATGACCCTTCATCCAAATCTTCTTCCTCTAATTCCAAATCCAAGGGATCAACAAATGCTGTGGTACTTAGATCATCATCATCGACCACAACTAACCAATCCGAACCTTCCACATCTCAAAGCATTACATGACAATTCTAACAACAATACGTACAACATCAATATACTCCAATAAGAGAATCATATGCATCTGTGTTGGATAAACTAGTCAAACAGGGAGTCCTCAACCTCACCAAATTTGACCACCACCACAATTTGACCCTTCAAAAGCTATCCCTGCATGGTATAGGGAAAATGAATTTTGTCATTATCACCATGTCAAAGGCCATGACACAGACAATTGTAAAACCCTTAAGAATATCATTCAGGACATGATAGACAAGGGGGATCTTGTTTTGGATAGCCCAAATGTGCCACCTAACCAAAAGATAGATATCTTTAGAAAACCTTTCCCTAACCATTCCCCTAGCCAAAACAACATATAGACCATGGCCGATGACTCCCAAGAGCATAATATACGCAAGGTCAACACGGTCTCCCCTTTTATGCCTAACCAACCTCTCCCACAGGTTGAAGAGGTTAGTCCACCTATTTGTCCACCACAGGTAGAAGAGCCTTCTTCTCCTATTTTTCCACCACAGGTAGAAGAACCTTCTTCTCCTATTTGTCCACCACAGGTAGAAGAGCCTTCTTCTCCTATTTATCCACCATAGGTAGAAGAGCCTTCTTCTGTTATTTGTCTACCATAGGTAGAAGAGCCTTCTTCTCCTATTTATCCACCACAGATAGAAGAGCCTTCTTCTCATATTAGTTCTCCATCTACCCCTCTTATATTGGAGGATGCTTTAACCATACCAACACCACTAGCCCCACCTTCATCCTTCCTACTACCAATGGAGGACCATACCTTTCCTGGTCTTCAACCACAAGTAGAAGGTAAGATCACCCCTGCCCTCTATCCTCTTGAGGAGTCACATTCTCCAATTCCTTCTCCACCAAGAGAAGAACTTGTCTCCTCACCTACTTCGATCGAAGATGATCTAGTAATGGCTCTCTCACGCCTTTGGCCCGAGATCGCTGCATCTAACACATTCCCACTCTCACAACCACCCAAATCTTCTAAAAAACCAAAGCCTCATCTAACATCTTCAAAACCATTCTCTCAATTGGCTGAGAACTTAGGATTTCTCCATTCGAGGAACTTAGAGCATGAGGCATTGTGGGAGTGACTTAAAGTTCCTTATCTTACACATCCCACTCCATCTCGTACTAATGACCCTCCTTCAAAAAAATCTCCCAAAGTCTCCAATGAGGACCAGGCTTCTACTTCCAAATCTTCAGAAGCTCAATCATCTGCATCTGAACCTAAACCCTCACAAACATCTACCATACCAACACTAGTTAAATCCCTCGGTGTTTGCCCCATATCTAACCTCACTCACCCACAAGTGAAGGTAGATTTGAATCTCACCCCCCACAATAGTAGTCCTCACACCATACCAAAGAAGGCTACTAAACCACATTGGAGAACTCCTCTCCCACCATCATCATCGCCCTCTATTTTGGGCCCACATCAATCCACCTTAAAAGGAGTGCTTTCTACTCCAACACCTATAAAAAAAATTGCCTCCCTTACTCCCTTTACCCACCAAAAACATACCTCCTCTAAAAAATTCAGCACCCCTCACAAAGAAAGTGTCGTCTACATGAGTGGCCACACCACCAACCCAAAAGGTGGTACAAAAATCTCCCTCAACAACTCCAAAACAAAAGTCATCAACACCTATTGCATCAACAAGCATGGACCCATTAGTGGGTTCATATGATTTAATACTACACCAACTTTTGCAAACTTCTAACATCACTCTTCCACCTATCGAACCATTTCAACCTCTCAGACCAAAGCCATCTTGGTTTGATGACACTAAAGTCTGCCTATATCATCACTCACCTAGGCATGACACTAAAAATTTTTGTGCCCTCAAGGTTGTCATTCACCATTACATGGAAAAAGACACCCTTCTTGTTGAGGATACTGTCAACAAATCTCCAAAACTGTCTAATGTCTCTCCAACCTCTCCACCTTCATCAGGATCTCATCATTAGAGTATGGTCCCTTTACCTCCTTCCTCCCCTTTATTTGAGATTAACACCATCAATGTGGCCACTAGGTCACAAACTTTAAAGGATAAAGCAAAAGAGAAAGCTGCTATTCCTTGGACCTACCCATTTGTCAAGCCTACCCAACCACCCAAACCCAAGATTTCTATCTTGGGTACATCCCAACCAACTTCTTTAGAGGCAATTTGTGATTCTATGGTGAAATAGCTTCACCAAAATCCTGTGAAGATGACTTTATATGATCTCATTCAAATCTCTCCACAACATTGTCAAGCTTTAATCAAGGCTTTACAGGCAGTGGAGGTCCAACCCGAGGACCGCCAACCACTAGCTTCCTTAGTCCAATCATTACCCACCATCGCCTTTATGACCTTTAGTGATTCTAAAATTCCTACCTCCAACTTGGAAGATCAGGATGTTGCCCTTTTCATCACAGCCTATGTTGATCAAACTCACTTTAAGTGAGTTATGATTGATGGGGGCACTAGCATCAATATCATTTCCACCCATGCCTATGACCAATTAGCCCTCCCAAAGAATTGTGTGTCAAAAACTGATGCAATTCTTCATTCTTTTAATGACTCCACTGGCACTACCATTGGCTCCATCATCTTACATATTCATGTTGGCCCATGAACAATCCTAGAGCTCTTCTACATCATCGAGGGAGAGTTCCAATACAACATGTTATTAGGATGACCTTGGATCCGTGCCATGGCCTGTGTCCCTTCTACATTACACTGTTGTGTCAAATTTGAACATGACAGTCAAGTCCATGTCATTCCTGTAGACCCCTCCCCTTTTAAGACATGCAACACAACTTATCAACCCAATGATGTTCTCATTCCTTTAAAAACATCAACCCAAACACCACCTCCACCCACAAAAGCTTCAACAAGTATGCAAATGGTGGTTACACCCACACCCCCTCCTCAAGTGACAACAAAAGACCCTATGGAAGATACCTTCCAACGTCTTTCACTTGGGGAGTATCATTTACTCACCTTAGACATGTTCTAGACTCCTCAAGAGTATGGACAACTTCATCACAATCCTAGCTATGACCATCGTATCAGAATGGTCATCCCTTATGGTCCTCCCAATCTTCAAACAAATCTCATCTATGGAGGGCTAGATCGAGCTCCCATTGATGGGAATCCTCTTTCATCACCCCAACTATTTATGTTTGACTTCTCTTTTCTTGGCAACCCAAACTTTGCTCATGCCTATCTTTATAGGTGTGCATGGAAGGGCTTTGGCTTTGGGCGCTACGAACAAGGCTCCCACTAGCCCGTCAAACCAACAAATGACGAGGCCATAAAGAATGCCAAGAAGCGACATGGCCTAAGTTTTGAAGAACCTACTAAAACTTCTAAAAACCCTCACCCTAAACCTATCATATAATAATCACCACCAAACTCACCTATTCCCCCATCTTCACCTACAGAGTTAGTGGTTTCCATCCCTCATAGTATTTTTTCCATAAATTCCATTCGCTTGGAACCCCTAACCTATCAACTAGGTGGGGTATCCAGGTCGCTCCCTCTCATTTATCCAAACATGATAGATGATGAATCTGCTACCATCAACACTATCTAATGCATAGATGATGACACCATTCTCACCTACATGGGTGCAGATGACTCTTTCATCCAATGATCACTTCCTTTAGAAATGTAGGTTATGTTAAATGAATCGACCATTGACATTAACCTTTCATCTTCCGATGTTTCTCATGTTTTAGAAATTGGTTAATCTTTGGATGCCCAAGAACAAATTGACTATACCAAATTCCTTTTAGACCATAGGCTTGGACCTATAGCGATATGCTTGGCATCGACCCTAACATCATCATAAACCTAGAAGCTAAGCTTGTTAGGAAAAAGCTTCAACATATTCTTTCTGTATCCTTCATCCAACCCATTGATTATCTGTAATGGGTGTCAAATATCATCCCTATCACCAAAGTGATTGGGGGGATCTGAATCTGTACTGACTATCGTGACCTTAACCTGGCCTGCCCAAAAGATGATTTTCCTCTACCCAACATCGACCAACTTGTTGATCTTACGGCCGGTCATGAGATGCTATCACTCATGGATGGGTTTTCAAGATATAACCAAATCCTGATTGTGCTAGAAGATCAACACAAGACCACCTTCATCACCCCATGGGGGACTTTTTGCTATAGAGTCATGCCTTTTGGCCTAAAAAATGTAGGTGCCACATATCAACGTGCCATGACCTACATCTTTCATGATCTCCTCTACAAAATCATGGAGGATTATGTGGATGACCTACTAGGCAAATCTAAACTCCACTATGACCATTTAACTATTCTCAAAATCATATTCACTAGCCTCCTCCGATACAATGTTCAACTCAACCCCAAGAAATGTGTCTTTGGGGTTCTCTCTGGGAAGCTTTTAGGCTTCATCATTTCCCTTCGTGGCATTGAGATTGATCCTGTTAGGATTAGAGCTATACTCGAGATGCTGCCACCTACCAATCTAAAGCAACTTCACAGCCTACAAGGGAAGCTACAATCTATTCATCACTTCATCTCATAGCTTTTCGACTGATGCCAACCCTTTCATCACCTCTTTAAGAAGGACGTCTCCTTTAATTGGGATAAGGATTGCCAAGAGGCTTTTGAGGCTCTTAAATGCTATCTTGTCTCTCCACCAGTCCTTATTCCACCAAAAGATGACCAACCCTTCTACCTCTACATCTTAGCAACAAATCATTCTTTAGGTGCCATGATCACACATCAAGATGAACAACATCGTGAGCAAGCAGTTTATTACATAAGCCGAATGCTCATTGATTATGAAACTCAGTATACTCATATCAAAAAACTTTACTTGGCATTAGTCTTTACCACTGCCAAACTCCATCATTATCTTCTCAATCACAAAACTTATGTCATCACTCATACCGACCCTCTAAAATACATGCATTCTAAACCATACCAAAATCAATGTATGGCTCATTTGCTCATGCTTCTTGATGAGTTTGACTTGGAATTCATCCAACCAAAATCTATAAAGGGGTAAACAATTATTGAGCAATTAGCAGATGCCCCTCTACCAGACAACCAACCTTTTCACTACAAATTCCCTAACGAATCAATTGCCACACTTTCCACTGATAACATTTTCTATCAAATGACAATGTTCTTTGACAGGTCTAAATGTCAACATAGTGGGGGTGTGGGGGTCATTCTCATCCCTCATGAGGGTGAGCCCATGCCCCTATCTTTCAAACTTGACTTTGAATGTACTAACAACATGGATGAATATGAAGCCTTAATTTTGGGACTTCAAACCACCCTTTTCCTAGGCCTCAAGACCATCAACATCTTTGGTGACTCACAACTAGTCGTCAATCAAATCAATGGTTCATATCTTTGTAAAAATAAAATTTTGCAAAGGTACAAACACCGTGTTGACACCCTGCTAAAATATTTTGACCATTACCTCTTGTAAATTATTCCTTGATCTACGAATAAGTTTGCTGATACTATGGCTTCTCTCGCCTCACGTATTCCATCCTCATCATCTTCCTCAAGAATTTATGTCATGGTACATCATTTGGCATTACCTTCGTATATCTCCACTAACATCAACCTCATCAACACCATTGACTCTAGTCTATAGGATGTTTGATATAAACAACTTGTGGACTACTTAACTTATTCTATTATCCCCCCTAATCTCTCTAGCAATGCGCGATGGGCTTTTATCAAAAGCACAGCTCGATATACTATGTTAGGGGGTCTTCTCTATAAGTGAGGTTTTGATGGCCTCCTTCGATGTCTAACCTCCACTGAAACATCTCATGCTATCAAAAAAGTCCATGATGGGATTTGTGGCAGACATTTCAGTGGTAACTCGATTGCCAAGCGCATCCTTCACCTGGGCTATTATTGGCCCACTCTTCACCAAGAGTGCAGTGACTATGTTCGGCATTGCATGAAATGCCAACAATACACTAACTTACTTCACGTCCCTAGCCACGCTCTACAAGTTGCTATGGACTTCTGGCCCTTTTCACAATGGGGCTTAGACCTAATCAGTGAGATTAACCCCCATTCATCTCTCTGACATCAGTCCATTATCACTGCAACTAAATACTTCACTAAATGGGTGGAAGCGATTCCTCTCATCTCCACTAAAGCTGAAAAAATCATCAACTTCATCAACACCCACATCATCTATCATTTCGGTGTACCCCACAAGATCATCACCGATAATGGCAAATCATTTAAAAATAAAACTGTCTAGAAACTTTTTGACTCATTTGGCATCAAGCTCAGCTTCTCCTTACCTTACTACCCACAAGTAAATGGGCAGGCCAAGGCTTCCAACAAAATCTTAACCAAAATCCTCATGAAGGTGGTCAATGACACTGGAAGGGATTGGCACATCCACGTTCCCTTCGCATTGTGGGCCTACCGCACTAGCATCTGAACCCCTATGGGTGCTACACCTTTCTCTTTAGTGTATGGAACAGAGGATGTCCTACCTCTTGAAATACAAATACCTTATTTATGCATCTCTTTGCATGATATACTTCTTAATGATGACTTTCATCAAGATCAGTTGGCTCAACTCGAGTTACTTGACGAACGTCACCTTGCTACCCTCAACCATCTCCATATCTACCAAAACCCAACCAAACCAGCCAAAACCTTTTTTAGACCACTAACATTATCATAGCCTATTCACACTAGTTTCTATGGAAACAAATACACATGGAAACTATCGACCACACAAATTATGTCAAGCATAAACCATTACTTGCTGAAGCATAAACATACTCATTTCATTTTTAGCATACATCCATCACCAATACAGAAAATTGCTAGGGATGAAAGACCACATAGCCAATGTTACAGAATACACCACCCCATAATATGGAAAAGGCTGTAACATCATCATACACTCATCATTTCAAGCATGTACCATCAGATATATGGGAAGTGCTAAACCATTAACATGACCAAACCAATCATCAACCATTTTGACTCTTCTTTTGAACTACATTAGCTTAAGGCCCTTCAAATAGGGGCTATGTAGGCAGCACTCAATTGACACAGAGTCTTTTGGGGTTAGCTCGGCCATTCCTTCGTCCATCCATCTAATGGATCAAATCTCTATACCAACCCAAAATCATGAACAAACAATCAGCCCTGACACTGAATGAGTTACCTAAACTTCTCATGGGGCACATTGGAGATCATGTACATCTCCCTGACCACAATAAATGTCACTTGAGATCACTTATATCTTAGCCTGACTCAACCAACAACCTTGGAGATCATGACTATCTCCCTAAACCATGACCACTTTTGAGACAACTATGCCTTGGTTGTTTTGATTGCATATATGCTACCTCACAAATAGTTAGCAACATTGTACGCACATCACATTATGAACCTCACAAGTATTGGATCGCACCCAAGTTGATCCCTACTACTTGTGACATTTTCATGTTTTCCAGGAGCACTTCCTGAGCCTGGGATACTTGGAACATGATGACCATTAGAGCTACAGCTTGGATTGTTTAACCCAATCAGCTACGACTAAATGATGGGGACTAGTTATTTTGACTTTAGCACTCCTTAACCTTTGACTGTGATAATTTGACCTACCTATCACATGAAGTGGTATACACATAATCTCAACTTTTGCAGCGTTCACACTCAAACTTCACCATATCCATCCACTATATATCAAATCGACACCTAATATCAGGTTACCTTCCCTCGACTCCCACTTTGAGGGGGGAATACTTCATCCCACATCTGGGGCAACCAACACTTATTTTTTTGTCTTGCAGTTCATTAGAATAACCAATAGGACAAAAATGACCTTATCCCATACCTGGGGCAACTTACTCCTATTTAAGTCTTGCAATTTGTCAAGAACAACCAATAAGACAAAAAGGGGAAAATGTAGACACCAAAATTGTGTCTACTCCTTGGTCAACCCCACCTTGGTCCCCTTGGTCCACTTCTAAACATTTCTAACCCACACACTTATTAATTTAAAATAAATTACCTATTTTAAATTAATAACACCACCCTTGATACATCACCCATGACACCTCACCTTGCCCTTGGATACCCCCATTTATCACCCTATGACTAATCATAATTCCCTAAGACCTATTTCAACTCCCCCACTAATTCTCATGCCTATTAAACCTACCATTCAGACTGTTTAACAACAAAAATTGAATTTTGTAGATGGAAGAATGGGCAAAAGGCTAAAAATATCCATTTTACCCATTCTCTAGCTGCTAACGTTGGTCGATAGTCGACTAACACTAGCGGTATCGCCGATGTCAGTTTCTTAAAACCAAATTCTGACCCCAAATTTTGTAACCGAATGCTAATTCTCTTGCTCCCAGAATTTGACCTCTCTCTCTCTCTCTCCCAGATGCACACCAAGCATCACAGGCTATAGGAACTCTACATCAGTCACTCCACACTTGATTGAAACATTGCAGGAAGTATTCTACATCAGCGGCATCGAGAACAAGGGTTCACACCCCTGATTCTTCAGCAAACAAGAGCTAAGTATTCTTCTTCTATTTCATTTCAGTAATTTAGAAAGCATTAGCAATTAGCTTATATTTAACATTTCTAAATATCATCAACCAGACCTGACTTTCTTCTTGGAGAGGCTGAGAGGCCTTCCCCACATCCTTACTCCTTTTGACAACCTGTCCTCTACCCCTTGTCCCTCTTAAGACTCTATTGACTTCCCTGAAATCTTGCATGGACCTTCAAACTCCTACAGATCTCCCAGACTCCTCTATCACCCATAAACCCTTCCAAAACCTGTCTAAGGCCATTGCCTTGACTGACATCGACCATTTCCCCTATCGATGTCAGAAACTTTGACCAATCAACACCGGCAGAACTACTAACGTCGGTGACTGTGACAGACTGACAATAGAATATAGTATGCATTATCTCTATTTCTTTTGTTTAGTCTTTCACCATTTATCTTTTTAGCAACACTCTTTTATCAACTAGTGGACTGTCATCCCTCAAGGAAGTCTTTGCACTTCTGGGATCGAACTTTGCTTGGCAGTCCACCATATATCTATCTAACATTTTCTTTGTTTAAGACTTTCTTATCTACAGGTGTCATCCTCCACAGCCAAAGAGGAGCTCCTTCAATCATCTAGATACGGTGCACAACTTCATCTGGGTATCATCTAACCCCTGACCATTACCTTTTAGTTTCTTATTTCTTTTGAATGTGAAAAGCAAAAAAATGAGTAGAAACAAAATGGAAGAGCATACATGCAACATCCCTCTTTTTTCCAAACAAAATCTAACTTAAAAAACTAACTACAAAAAAAACTTGGAAAGGTGAGTTCATTTTTAAGCCCAAATGGAAAATGAGGTGGTGTTCATTTGACCCATTGGTCTTAGTTGTAACTTTGAAAAACAATGCTAAAAACTCACTTAAGAACTTAAATGTTACTTTAAGCACCAAAATAATGTTCCTAATTCATTTTAAGAATGCACAAGGTGATATAAACATGTTTTTAGTAAATTTTTTTAGCTTAGTCCTGCAACAAAAACATTATCATGCCCTTTATCCTTGAAGTTATTTTTGAAATAATGTACTTCAAAAAAAGAAATCTCAAGTTTGTGTTTTAAGAAAAACATAGTGACCAACGTTGATTACATAACCAATGATGGTTACACTTGCTAACCAATGACAGTTATATAACCAACATCAGTTATACCAATAGTGATCGACGATAGCTATCTAATTGATGTCAATTTTACTAACTGATGTTGGTTACTGTGTAAACCCATGACAAAGAAGAATGGCAAAACAAAGTTATAAAATCAAATTGCAAGAGTTTTAATGATCCAAATGAAGATTTTAAAATTTCAAAATGAGCTTCTTCATGCATTGGATGCATCTCATCCCACTGGGCGTGCCAAGATGTAGAGAGGATTACAAAGCAAGTTAGTCAGACATTAGTCCATAAATCATGAAAAATGCATAAAGAACTAACTAACTAAGCCTATCTACTCTTATGGGAATTATAAAGGATAATAAGAAATAAATGTAAGAAAGTAACATCATATTACCTTTCCAAATGGATTCACCATACCCATGGGGCTCAAAAACATGTTCTCCCTTGATCAAACATCCTTGTGTTTGTCAATAAAGGTGGGAAGCTCCTCCAATATCTCAAGAACACTCCATAAAACCTAGGCTCATGATTCAAAATCACTAAACTAGCCTATCAATTAAACTCGAAAACACAATCAATGATCAAATTCAAAGGATTATGGAAATAATATAACATTATAACTTTTCAATATTCAAGCTTTTTATTCATGTCCATGGCCTCTCTATTTATAGATTTTTGAGATTGGTCAGGATCAACCATGACAATCCATCTTAAGATTGAGATTTGTGGCCATGGATAATCCTAATATTTATAATTAAACTCATAAATATCCTCAATATAAATAAGCATTAAAGAGGCATGAGAGGCATTAACTAGGCATAGGTTACCCATAATCTTCATATTTTATGCACTTATGGCTTGATGGATGCCATCCCATAGATGATATTATTAGGTGATGCAGATATTCAAAATTAATTTCTAATAATGAGATATTCAAAAATATCTATGGAATTCTTACTTAATCTCTTAAATTGGATTAATTATCTTAAGTAATTTTAATCAAGTTTAGTGCAATTCTTTGTAAATTGGTGCACAATTAATCAAAATGGTCAGAAATTCATATTACTAGATTGTAATTTGAATGGAGAGGAACTAGAAGGTGATGTTAGATGAATTGGAGTTGTATTCCTATTTATGATGTTTCCAAAACCAAATAACAAATGTACATGATGTGTATCAATAAATTAGAAGAAAAGAGTGATCTAGAGCACTAAATGGCAAAATTATCATTTTGACTCGAAATGATATGATCAAATTTAGCTGGCCCATAAAATGAGTTTCCCTATTTAGGGATACTTTGACCTAAAATAAAACTTGTAAGTGATAAATTTGAACCATTTAGGGTGCTTTATGGATTTTAACCTTAAGTGTGCATTTGAGTGCAATTCGAGTAAGATTGACAATTTTAACACAAAATATATTAAGAATTGGATGTCTACACATATCTTTTGATGAACTTTGTTGCATGATATAAAAAATAGTGTAAATAAATTAGGCACAAAAATAAATAAAATTATATGATCAAATTCTTTTGAAACATCCACATGTGTGAGATATAACTTCATCAATATGCTTACTCAGCTCTTTCTTGCCTCATGAAAATTTGGCCATGGGAAAATACAGTCAAACTACTTGGGAGCTCAATTTTGTCTTTACATATATTTTAGCATGATTTGGTAGATGACATAAGATTTAATACATATCAACTAGGGATTAATGTGATCACAACCATATTAACAAATCCCCTTGACTCATTACCATGTGGTAATGGTGATGTCATCAAACTACCTACCCAAATTTTATGCCACTAGACCCAAAGTGACTAGATGAGAACTATGGACAACCAAATGAATTATACTTATACACATAAGAAATAAAAGATTATAAAAACATATTAAGGACCTGTTTCATATCATTAATACTCTATAATCATCCTTGAACATCTCTAACCATGCCAAAGTAGAAGATCAACCAAAAATACTAGAACAAGCACATTACACACTTTGTCATTGTTACTTATGCTCTCAAATCACTTCATCCACTCACCATGACACCTTTAAGACATCACCATGACATAAATTACAACTATACAAAAACATAAAGTTATATCTTTGGATATGCAATAGAGCATGATGTATTTTGGATGCATTCTTGAGGCTCAAAAAATTGTTAGGTGCATTGATGCATTGAGTAGCAAAACAACTTCCCTAGAGTTATGATTGGTCTACTTGTACCATTTTTGGGTACAGTTGATAGTTAAAGGCTATGAGGAGAAGTTTGGTATTGAATTCTATGTCATCTTATTTCTTGACTATTATCAAGAGTGTTATGTGTACTATTTGCTATTCATAATAGGATCAATTTAATTCCTATATGGTGATATCTCTAGAAGAGATAGAGTAACCAAAGGGATATAAGGATGAGGTAAAGAGTTGATGTTTTACATATTGAAAACTATACAAACTAAACTAAATGTGCGGATATGAGTGTAATGTTACCTTCATAAAGAGCCAGAGTGTTTAACAAAGTTTCTTCTATATGTATTGATGACATGTTGGAAGTAGGACTCAACATGATCACTGGTGTGATGTCTTAGTGACAAGGACATGATGAAGGTGTTATGAGGAGTAAATTCAGGATGGATATGCATAAGGATGAGAAAGCAAGGAAGTAACCTGCTTATTGTAGTGTGATTTATCTTTTTAGGATCATATTATAATGGAGGAGAAGACATGTTATTATCTTATGTATTATATTCATCATGAGTAGGAATCCTTATGATGCCATGGTGAGAACTAGACCAGATACTCATGAATAGTGGGATTTATGAGTAGTTCATGGTAGAATCCTAATAGGAGGATTTGTCTGTGTGGTTGTGGAGAATTGAAGAATCGCTTCAAGTGCTAGAACATGCTATATAGGAGTAGATGTTGACAAATCTAGTTGGATAGAAAAGTTTTAGTAGTGCAACAAAACTTCTACTAGGTTTATGTTAGGGCAATAGAGGGCATGGTTGGCAACTAGTTAGAAGAATATATAGGTGTGGTAAAACCTATGTAGATTGACTTCAAGTGAGATAATGTTAGGATGTGAAGTCACTATTCACATGACACTATTCATGAGTCACTATTAATGGCCACTATTCATGTGATGAGGTGGTAGTTACTATTCACAGTGGTAAGTTGTTAGTGTGACTTGGTAGTGAATGGGTGTATGAGATGGATCCTAGGTGATGTTGCATGGCCCATAAAGATATATTTCATGGTTAGAAAGGTAGGAGAGAGAAATGTGATGAATTTATCTTTGGGTACATGGTTTTACCTTTTGAGATCACATGTGGGGAGCATGTGGGGGATCATCTTTGACCCTTGACTTATGGGTGTATGTGGGAAATAAAGAAAGAGGATCTAATCATTCTCTTTAGGCATGTGCTTGTGGGGCTTCTATGTTGGAAGTCAAAATTTGATTGGGGTATCTTTTGAATCTTAGAGTTTTCATATGGGAGAGTGGGGCATGCCACTTGAGTTCACATGGAGGAGGTCCACATTGCATCATGTGATGCTATTTGAAAGGAGGACCTTGTAATGATGCTCCCACTTTTTGCTATTCCTAAGTAGTGTTGCCACATGGAGTGGGTTGAATTTTTCCTCTCTCATTTTTCATCCTTAATTAATTTCTTTCCTTTGTATTCTATAAATATATAACACCCTCTTTATGTATGTAAGCTTGAGAGTAAGTGTAAGCTTAGTAGAAAGTGCATGAAGCTTGTGAGTGTGTAGAAGCTTATAATTAGTTTGTTGAGAAGCTTTGAATATATTGAATGCTTGTGTGAAAGAATTGTAAGAGAGGAGTGAATTGAAGAGGAGGCTTTATGGAGAGGTTTTTATTTTAAAGGTCATTAAGAATACTATAGATACCATTTTCCCATGGTTTTTCCTTGTATTTAGCAAGGTTTCCACATTATCTACTTGTGTAACGTGTTTTTCTATGCCATTATTATTTTATCTTGTTTTTTCCACATTATTTTATTTCACTATAGGATATTATTTCCTAATATACAAGGCCTTAGGGATTAGGACACCTTTTGGAGTTGACAAAAGTATTTTTTCTCCCAAACCATGCATGGTAAAAGAGCCATCCATATATAACTTCTAGATGTTTGACTCTTTAATAGCCAATATAGACTCATCCAATAATCCATGATTAGAGGCTTGGTGTATGTGATAAGTGTTGCTTCAATTTGATCTAGAATGGCTTACCCTTTAATGGCCTTTTAATTTACATAATCAATATCAAATTAACAAAGTAACATGATCTATTTAGCCATTATATTGGTTAGAGCTGATTCATATAGAATGTACTTGAGGGGATCAACCTTTTCTATGAGCTTGACTTGGTTATTCAACATATAGTGCCTGAGTTTTTGGGAGGTGAAGACTATGGACAAGCAAGCTTTTTAAATAAAGGTGTAGTTGAGCTTGTATGAGATTAAAGTTTTTAGATAATAAATTGATCTTTCTTTACCTTCATAATTATGATGAGCTAGTAAGGCCCCTATAGCATAAGGTATACAAGAGATATACAAATGTAATGCCCTTCCTAATATAGGTGGTGATAAAACTAAAGGTTTAACCTAATATTACTTTTGAATTATCAAAAGTATTTTGACATTATGAGTTCTAGTTGAAATGAGCTCCATTATTTAAGAGATGGGTAAAGGGATGACACTTAACTTCCAATTGTGATATAAATTGATGAATAGCCTATAGTTTCCCTTGAAGGATTCTTAATTGATTCAAGTTCTTAGGAGGAGACATGTCAATAATAAATTTTACTTTTGTAGGATATACTTCAATGCATATCCTAAAGACTATGAACCCCAAAATTTTACCCAAGGTGACTCCAAATACACATTTCTTAGGGTTTAGTCTAACCTTGTATTCCCTAAGACTCTCAAAGATTCTCCTCAAGACTATAAGATGCTCTAATCAGAGTCTATACTTTCCCAATATATCATTTTGGGTGAATATTTTGTCAGCCAGCTAACTGGTGACCAAAATAGTTCCTATCACCACAACATAGGGAGATTGGTCATCAATGTTGCAGGTTTACCACATACAAAGGGGACAAATCTCTCCTCTCATTAAGGGGAGGTTCCCTATTAAATATGTAGAGGCTATATATTATATATGTAAGCAAAAAGTAAGACATAGGGGTGGAATGAACTATCCATCTCTCTTTTTTCAGAGATGATGCTAACAAATAGAAGAGAAATTTTGGGTGATTGGTGAAGGCACTTCTCTTCTTTCCAAATTAACATTCAACCAAGAGCCAAATCCCTTCTTGGATAGTATAAATCTTGGTAAACTGACAAAAGGCACTTCTCTTCTTTCAAAAGTGCTTGTTCTTGTAAATAATAGGAATCTTTCTAGTAGGATAAGTAACATGGTCCAAAGTAACCAACAATATAAGATGTAGCACAAAGTCTCCACCTTGACTACCCTAGAGGGAGATACAAAAGACAATGAGAGCACAAAGTAATCCCAAGGTATTTTACACAGAAATAGAAAAGAAAAACACACACTTAAGACAACTATGTCAGTGCAAAGTCTGAAAGTAGTTGCTTCAGGACACTTTCCTTATCACCTCCACTAGTTCTACTTGTTAAATCAAATAAACAAGAATGATTTTAGAAGATAGACATAAGAATAATTTCCTAATGTAGCACAAGCTATAACAGCACAAAGTCTACAAGTAACTTACTTTCTCATTTAATCAAAGAAATATGAACTACAATCTGAGCTCAAAGTCTCAGTAATGCCTTTCAATTTGGGTAGAGTTTTGCTTCTGGTAAGGGGAAGATCTCCCTTCAAATGGTATAAAAGATTACATTATATAGAGGCCTGAGGGAGGCTTGGCACTTTGTCCCATGGAGCGACCCATTCAGCGCATTTAATGCCTTGGATGTATTCTTGGTCTTATAAGGAAGGGCAATGCTAGAGTAGGGTAGCTACCTTAATTATGGTGTGTAAATTCATATATAGTGCCTCATCTCAAGCTTAAATCTCTCATTCCATCACCTGCTTAGCCACACAATTATCTATTCTAGCTTTATCTCAAAGGGGACAAACAGATGGTGCTTTCAATGTTTGTAGGCCCCTAATATCTACCTGGCAAACTGCTTCACCTACTAGAATTAACTCCTACTAATTTTCCCTCTTTGTCTCTTCTTTCTCTTGGTCCTAGCCTTAAGTTATTTTGAATGCATTCGAGTCCATGCTTTAAGTCTACTAAAATCAATAGACACTTCATTGTGACAGATTTGACATTTGTGGGCCTGTCATTCTTCCTAGCAACTCTCTCGTGTCTTTCTCACTTGCCATGGTCACTTTCTACTATGATGTAAGTGAGGACATGTGGAAGCATCCAAAACTTTGAAATAGGTTTATTGGAATAAGATTTGAAACTTTGTTAGTGGCTGGAGGTGTAAATGCAGACATGTGATGGCTTTTGCTGCACTGGGATGGGACACGTGGTGAGTTCTATGCTTTGAAGCTTCATCTGAAATTATGTCTCAACATGTGACACTTGGTAGCTTCTACTACACTTTGAGGCTCAAACCTTTCTTGAAGGGAACTTGCCCTTTAGGGTCTTGAAAAAGGTTTGTTTCTGAATGTTGAGTGTCCCTTTGCAAAGGTGTTTACCCTTCAGGCTTCAATTCTTCAATGGGTTGTTGGTCCCTATGTTTCCTTCAGATAAAATATCTGAAGGAAACCTTTCCTTGGCTTTATTTGTGCCTTTGCACTTGAGGGTGCTTCATCCTTTGACACATGGTGCCTTTCACTCTTTTAACTAGAGACATGTGGCATCTTCTGCTATTGACACTTGGCAGCATCCACCTTCTCAAACTTTTACGACATCATAGAAATGTTTGGGGCTCAGTCGAGCTCTCGTAGATGATGACACTTATCAGCCTCTACCAATCTTTGCTAAGGGCACATGGCATGGTCCACTGCTCTTAGAAAAACATAGTGGAGCCTTCTATAGTTGCCACTTGTCAGCTTTCACTTGTCCTTTTCTTAGTTGCTCCTTTCCTTCCTTTTAGTCGGGCTTTCTTCTCGGGTGAATTCCTTCAAACAATTTGTCTGAAGGACTCTACTTTGCCTTTTGCCTTGTTCATTTTTTTGAAAGAGTTCACTTTGTTCATTTTGGCTCATGACCCTCTGCAAGGGCACTTGACTCGAATCATGGCCCTCCATAGGGGCATTTGTTCCTTCGGTTGTGGGACAGCCCCTTGAACTTGCCGATTGAACCATCTTTGGTTCAATGGTTCAATGGTTCAATAGTTCAACCAATTCATTCTTCATTATTTGGCTATCTTTTGATCTCTTTGAACCAAGCGCATTGAACCAATCTTGAAAATGAGTAAGTGCTGGAAACTTGTTCTTTTGAGAGCTTACTTCTTTCCTATAGAGTCCATAGAAATCAACCTACAAAGCCCGTAGAACTTGGCTTGCAGATTCAGTAGATTCAAGCCTATAGAGTCCATAGATTCAAGCCTATAAAGTCCATAGATTTTTGAGAAAGCTTTGAAAAATGAAGAACCTAAATGCTTAGAACAATTTTTGAAATGGGAAGAGAGGATTTTGGTCTGTAGGACTAAAATAGTTCAAATGTTGTTCCAAAAATGAGCAATATTTTTGGGGGACAACAATTGGCTCCAATTGGGGAACTTCCTTCAGTTGAAAACTTAGAATAGTTGAGAGGAGTAGAAACTAGAATCTCTGATGCCTTGAAGTATGCCATTTGGCTATAGAGTCATACTACCCAAAAAGAAAGGTACCAAAAATGAAAATAAAAAGCACAAAATAGAACTACAGACTATACAAATATACATATGTATAGATAATCTTATCTGATGCCTCAAGATATGAAGCACTTCAGATGCTACCCATAGTGAGATAGTGAAAATGGTGTGCCATCATGATAAACCAACAAGAAACCATTTTAACCCCGAAAATAGTGACGAGCGAATGGAACTCTCCACCAGGAAACCAATTTTCTATGTCTTCTTCTTGGCTCTTTCTTCTTCTTGCCCCATGGCAGGACATGGTCCTCAATCTCAAAACCATAACTCCTTGCTCTCTTGGTGAAGATTTCCTTTTGCTGACTTTGGAGTATGGTAGTGTGGTCCACCACCATAGCTTGTTGTTCTACTGGTCCAATTTAACACATGTTTTGATTGTCAACATCAAAAACTTGACAAACCATCAACTCAGCATCTCCTTTTGTGTGAAAGAGTTTGATATCTTTATCCTGAGTAGTCTTCAATCCAAGAAATAGAGATTCGCATCTAGCTATGGAAGAATTGATTCCATCATATTCTAGGATCCAAGCATCATCAAAAGCTGATCTTCTATTAGATTTCTCTTCATTAGAGATGGAAGATCCTTCTTGATTTGTATTATGCCCTACCAATTCTTTTGATGCCTAATTTGGATCAAATTCTAGATTTCCAACCATGTGACTTTGATCAGCTGAGACATGAGCATCCTCTATGGTTAAGGATTAATAACCCATGCCTCAAGGCTCAAATAGAATTTGAGTAGTAGGCGCTGACATTTGGGTGACCACAATCTTTGCCTCAGATAGGTCCACACCTAGCTCTTCACCAATGTTTAACTGCTCAGGATTGGCTTGTAGGGATTCAAACTCAGTCATTTGAATTTCAAATTTCTTGACATGATCAATCATGTCAAATGACTGAGATGGACATGGTGTAGACACCAAAATAGTGTCAACCCCCCCCCTTTGGTCCCTTTCTAACTTCAACATGCCTAACCTATAATTTATTAATTTAAAATACTTATTTTAAATTGATAATCCCCCCTAGACACCTCACTTTGGATTACTAGCTCTTAGGCCATTTATCACCCTATGACTAATCATAATTACCTAAGACCTATTTCAACTCTCCCACTAACTCTTACACCTATTAAAACTCGCCTTTCAACCATTCACCAATGGCAGTTGAACTTGGCAGATGGAAGAATGGGCAAAAGGCTAAAAATAGCCTTTTTACCCATCTTCTAGCCATTGACATTGGTTACCCATCAGTCGATGCCGGTAGAATTGCCGACGTTGGTTGCTTAAAACTAAATTCTGACCCTGAATTCTCCCCAGATTGATTTCACCTGAATGCTAATTCTCTTGCTCCCAGGATCCAAATTCTCTTGCTCCTCAACTCTTTGCAGGCATCAACATTCTATCATCACTCTCCAGGCTAAGAAACTCTACAGAATTCACTCCACTCTAGGTTGAAATGTTGCATGAGGCCTCCTACATCAGCCATAACATAACAAGTCTTCTACACTTCTGGTTTATATTTTAGTACTTCTAAAATGCATTAGTAATTAGTCCATTGGCTATTTTTGAGTACTATTGAGACCAAACCTAACTTTCTTCTTGGAAAGGCTGAAAAGCCTTCCTCTCATCCTTATTCTACTTCCACCCCTGTCCCCTACCTTTGTCCTTCCTAAGACTCTATCCACTGCCCTGCATCCCTACACAACCCTTTTGAATCTCCCAGGCCATTCTATTGACCACAGACATCAACCAAAAACCCATCCAAGGCTCATTGCCCCTACTGACATTGGCATCAAGGCACATTACCCCTACCAATGTTGGCAGCCTAACTGACATTGGCATCATTGAAAAATTGATGCCGGTAGGACTACCAACATTTGCAACTGTGGAAGACTGATTGCAGGAATCAGGTACACATTATCTATTTCTCTTTTTTAGCCTTTCATCATTTCTCTTTCTAGCAACACTCTTTTATTAACTAGTGGACTGTCATCCCTCTAATAAGTCTTTACACTTTTGGGACCAAACATATCGATTGGTAGTCCACCATATCTATCTCTAACATTTTTCATTGTTAAGTTTTCTTCTTATCTATAGGTGTCATCCTCCATAGCCAAAGAAGAGCTCCTACAACGTCTGGATATGGTGCACAACTTCATCCAGGTATCATCTAACCCTTAACCATTATCTTTAGTTTCTTATTTCTTCTGAATGTGAAAAGCAAAAATGAGTAGAAACATTCTGGCACGCCCGGTGGGACCCTAGAGTTTTCCTTGGGCTCATTTCTTCCAAAAACAAACTTTCATATAGGTGCATTAGGAAATTTTTTCTTCTTGCATCCTTCTTCTATCTCTTTATCTCAGAAAGACACAATTAACACAAGTTAAAAAGAACCTTTTCTTCTTGTCACTTCTTTTCTGCATCTTAGAGTAGTGAAATTCATGCTCTTGACCCTTTCTTGATTGTTTGCATCTGAACAAAACATTTCAATTTGGGCTAAAATCTATTGTATTTCATTCCTACTTGAATGCATATTTAGCCTTCTCATCTAGTAATTAAAAATGCATTATGAATAAATCATAGTGCACATATGTTACATAACCTGACCACATTCACAAAATCAAACATCTAAACATACCTGAGACAAGGCCTGATTAGGATTTCATCACCTAGCAAATACCTTACCCTTCCTGGTAATCCTACTTGGACTTCACTACCAAGGGGAGAATCCACTCTGTTCTCTGGCAGAGTATAAACTCTAGAGGAAGTATATACTGGCTAAGTGACCCAGCTTGTCTCTGGGCTCGTGAAGTGAGGTGAGCAAGCTCCTAGCACCAGGCCACGTACGGAACCTAATACAAATTTTGAGCACCAAAACTCAACCTGAAACCAACTTTACATTGCTTCTTTTAGGACCCATTCTAAAAGCCCAACTTCCCAAACACACTCTTCTAAGGCATAAGCCAACACGACTCTAAAATTTATTGTTAAAAATTTAACGTTTAGAGGATGCTTGTCTTCATCTATTTTTATATATGTATCTGATTTTTTGAGCTGGTGAGGTTGCATTCTGAGATCTAAAAACAACTTAGACTTTCTTCTTTCTTCCAAAAACTTTTAATTTTCTAAGTTTATAGAAACACACAGTAACCGACATCAATTTTTCCACCGACATCAGTAACTATCTTCACCGACATCAGTTATCTCACTGACATCGACAATTTACTTCAACGACATCAGTTTGTCTACCGACGTCGGTCACTGTCAAAAAAAATTCTTCTCAAATAGCAAGCTAAAAACTTGAACTTTTTGTTGTTAAAAACAAATTCTAGTTTATTGAGGCTAAAACATACAATTTTTAGAACTTGAATCTATTTTGCCTTGTATGGTTTTGACATGTCAAGCTAAAACTCTTGTTGACCACGCAAGGCAACAACCACTCCCGCCTTCACCTTCTATATCAAGTCCTCTAATGAAGTATACTTCAGACACTAAGCGTACTCCTATCCAACCAAACCCCAATCAACCTTCAATTGTTCCTAAAGGGGATCAAGACTTTGAGAGATTTCTTGACCACAATGTCAAGGCTCTCTAGCACTATCTCGCGAGAAGTCAAACGCGAGATCCTTCAGGCAACCTAGTTTATGGGATGCCAACTTCTTTAGTTGAAATGACAATCATATCAACAGCCTCCATAACCCAACCCATGGTCACCCAGGCCATTGCCTCAACTAACAACCCGACCATGACCAATCTTTAAAGTGTGGCCTCTCCTTTTGTTTCTGGACCTACCTCCATTGGGGTTTCTGTATCCCCTCAACCACAAACCATTCAACAAAGTCCTACACCATTCCAGAACTTAATTGTCTCCATCCCACCTACTCTTGCACCCATAAATATAAGAGTGACTACTTATTCTTCAGCTATTGTTACCACCATCCAACCACCTTTGGCGACATCAAGTCAAGTTGTGCCCTCTAGCTTCATGACACAACCACCCTTGACTTCAACATCAATCCCTATGACTAGTTACCAATATGTTGCACCTATACAAGTGCAACCAACTATGTCATACACCCCTCATAATGCCTTCCAAGCACCCTAAAACCTAGGGGGTGCCCCACTTGCCAATCCGTCAGTCGATCTAATTAAGATGCTAATGGATAAGATATCTAACCTTGAGACATCCATTTCCAATTCAAGCAATGTTCTTTCATATGAACAAATCTATAATGAGCCCATTCACCCTTTAGTGCCTATTAGACCATATCCTAACCACTGGGAACTCCCCAAATTTACTTGATTTTAGAGTAAAGAGGACCCACACAACATCTATGAGCGTTTAGACACGCTTGTTACCTCATAGTGCACAATGATGCGTTATTACTTCACACATTCCCCATGTCACTTTCGGGGGCCGCCCTTGACTGGTATAGCTCTATTACCAGTCATTCTCTCTTTTCCTTCACTCAACTTGCCCAACTATTTCTTGACCATTTCTCAATCAACATCACTAAAAAGGTCTCCATTACAGACCTATATTCTATTAAACAATTCGATGATGAGTCAATAGCTGACTTTGTTGCCCATTGGAGAGGATTGATCAACCAAATCTCCTTTTCATTACCTCAAATTGAGCTCATTGATCTCTTTTCAAGAGCATGTGCCAAGCACATCTCATCCACTTTATGGGTTCAAACATTCTGCACATTTAACAAAGCTTTCACCATGGCTAAGAAGCTTGAACTCCATGCTGTCGAAGAAGATAAGGTCAAATCGCATAGTAACAATACCAATGCAAAATCCAATGACCCTTCTTTGTCAAAACCTTCTTCTTTCCACTCCAAGTCTAAAGGAGTGGCAAACACTATGGTCCTTAGACCATCATCTTCAACAACAACCAACCAATCTAACCCTTCCACATCACAAAGCATCACCAAACAATTCCAACAACAGTATATACAGCATCAGTACACTCCAATAGGAGAATCATACACTTCCATTTTGGATAAACTAGTCAAGCAGGGGGTCCTCAATCTCCCTCAAATCTGACCACCTCAATTTGACCCCTTGAAAGCCATCCCTACATGGTATAGGGAAAATGACTTTTGTCATTATCACCGTGTCAAAGGCCATGACATAGACAACTGTAAAACCTTCAAAAACATTGTCCAAGACATGCTAGACAAGGGGGATCTTATTTTGGATAACCCAAACGCGCTGACTAACCAAAACATAGACATCTTTAGACAACCATTCCTTAATCATCCCCATAGTCAAAACAACATCTAGACCATAGTCAATGACCTTCAAAAGCATAATATACGCATGGTCAACATGGTTTCTAACCAACCTCTCCCACAGTCTGAAGGGGTTAGTCCACTTATTTATCCATCATAGGTAGAAGACCTTTCTCAACCTATTTGTCCACCACAGATAGAAGAGCCTTCTTTTCCTATTAGTCCATCACAGGTAGAAGAACCTTCTTCTCCTATTTATCCACCATGGGTAGAAGAACCTTCTTCTCTTATTTGTCCTCCACCAATAGAGGATATTCCTCCATCCAGCCCTCTTTCACATGAAGGAGAGACAAATTTGAACTCTCCCATATTGGAGGATGTTTTGGTGACTCCAACGCCAGTAGACTCACCTTCATCCTTTTTATCATTAACGGGGGATCATACTTTTCCCACGCCTCAACCACACAAGGAAGCCATGATCATCCCTGCGCTCTATCCTCTTGAAGAACCCCATTCTCCAATTCCTTCTCCATCGAGAGAAGAACTCATCACTTCACCCACTTCAATCGAGGAAGATCCGGTGATGGTTCCTTCTCACCTTTCACCCGTGATTGTTGAGTCTGACATATTTTCAATCTCACAATCACCTAAACCCTCACAAGCATCCACCACACCAAAATAGATTAAATCTCTCGATATTCACCCTGTCTCGAACCTCACTCACCCACAAGTGAAGGTAGACTTGAACTGCACCCTGCATAATAGTGGCCCTCGCACCATACCAAAGAAGGCTACTAAACCTTGTCAAAGAACTCCTCCCCCAACTTCACCATTGCCCTCTATTTTAGGCCCACACCCTTCCACCTTAATAGGAATGCTCCCGACTCCAACACCTAACAAAAAAAAATCACCTCCATTACTCCCTCCACCCATCAAGAACATATCTCCTCCTAAAAATCCAACACCTCTTACCACAAAAGTGTCATCTACGAATGTGGCCACACTGCCAAACAAAAAGATGGTGCAAAAAACTCCTCCAATAACTCCTAAAAAGAAGTTGTCATCCCCTACTGCAACAAAATGCATAGACCCATTAGTAGTTTCTTATGCTTTGCTGTTATGCCAATTATTGTAGTCTTCTAGCATCACTCTCCCACCTATTAAGCCATATCAACCTTTCAGACCAAAACCAGCTTGGTTTGATGACACTAAAATTTGGGAATATCATCTCACACCTAGACATGACACTGAGCGTTGCTGCACTCTTAAGGTTGTCATGCGCCAACACCTGAAAAAGGACACCCTTTTCATTAAAGATCCTCTTGACCACCCTTTTGACAAACCACCAACACTATCCCATATATCTCACACCTCCTCACCTTCACACTCATCAACTCTTGAATCAAAACCATCTTGGTTCGATGACACTAAATTTTGTGCATATCATCGCACACCTGGACATGACATTGAGTGTTGTTGCGCTCTCAAGGTTGTCATTTGTCAACATCTAAAAAAGGACACCCTTCTTATCAAGGATCCTCTTGACCACTTTTTCAAAAAACCATCGACACCATTACATGCCTCTCAAACCTCATCACCTAAATTGGGATCCCATCATTAGACTATGGTCCCTCTACCACCTTTAACCCCATTATTCGAAATCAACACTATCAATGTGGTGAATAGGTCACAAACTATGAAGGATAAAGAGAAAGAGAAGGTTTTTATCCCTTTGACATATCCATCCGTTAATCCCTCTCAACCACCAAAACTCAAGATTTCAATCTTGGGCACATCCCAACCAACATCTTCAAAGCCAATCCGTGACTCCATGGTGAAACAACTTTGCCAAACCCCTGTGAAGACATCTTTGTATGACCTCATTCAAAGATCTCCATAGCATCGTCTAACCTTGATCAAGGCCTTACAAGCAATGGTGGTCTAACCTGAAGACCCCTAACCACTAACTATTTTAGTCAAATCATTACCTACCATTGCCTCCATCACCCTCAATGATTTTGAGATTCCTACCTCCAACCTGGAAGATCAAGATCTCACCCTCTTAAACTAAAGCTTATAAAGCAAAAGCTTTGTAGGATGCATCCTCACATCACACTTCTTGTTAAAGAGAAGCTTCATCATCTTCGCTTCATCTCATTTATCTAACTCATTGATTATCTGCAATGGGTATCAAACATTCTCCCTGTCACAAAAAGTGACTGGGGGAATTTAACTTTATACTGACTATCATGACCTCAACCAAACATTGACCAAACATCAATCAACATCGACCAAATATCAATCAACCAACCTCTTAACCATCTCCAACACGTGACTAATATGGAAAGAAGTAAACAAGGCAAGTTTGCTCCTAATTGGCTCAGACCTTATATCATAACACACAAGTATGGATTAGGGACTTATCATCTGTCTTCTCTTGAAGGCCAACCAAAACCTGAGCCCCTTAATGCCTTGCATCTATGACCATTCTATTGTTAATCAAGTACTCATTCACTTGATATTTAACTTGAGCTAGTCCCTTGAGCAACCCCTGTCATCCTCATTCCCATTCCCTTCTTTTCCTACAAATATCAATCAACCCTTTGGTAAAGCATGAATGCTTTGTCCTAATAAAAGGGAAACCCCCAAACCTCTATAGTCAAGTCCATGACCAAAAGTTTAGTCAAAAACAATATATATATATATATATATATATAAAACTAGGATGATATATATATATATATATATATATATATATATATATATATATATATATATATATATATATATATATATATATATATATATATATATATATATATATATAAAACTGGGATGCCTATTCAAAGGTCATAAAACTATAAATGTAGACTGCTCCCTCGAAGGACAGCTACATCATTGCTATAATTGATAGACTACTCCCTTGAAGGATGGCTATGCCCAAATCTTGCTCCAAATAGTGCTCTCTCAGAAGCTTCCTACATCGATCAGCTTCACATATGACCACAAAACAAAACAACATCCGCAGGTAGACTTCCCGCATCGATCAGTGTACAAAAAAAAATTAAGTCATGGACTTGCCTATAGTCATTCTCAGGGTCACCTATAAAAAGGGGAAAAGTTATCCTTGCTAAAAAGGATTACCCCATCCTCACATCTCACATAATCAAACCTATTACCCCAACATACCCAAGGGATTTTGAGCTCACTTAACATCAAGTGATTTGAATACTTCTCTAACACAAACAATGGTCAATGACGTAATGCATAAACGGGTTTTTTGTTTGCAATAACCCTATCTATGCTATCATTATGGTCCTTGTCAATGAAATAACAACGCGCCTTTCACTTCTTACACCTTGGGCACATACAACCAAACCAAAACCCAACCAAACCAACCAAAACCTTTTTCAGAACACTAACATTATCATAGCCTATTCACACTAGTTTCTATGGAAACCAATACACATGGAAACTATCGACCACACAATTTATGCCAAGCATAAACCATTACTTGCTGAAGCATAAACATACTCATTTCATTTTTAGCATACACCATCACAAATATGGAAAATTACTAGGGATGAAAATACACACAACTGATGTTACAGAATACACCATCACATAATATGGAAAAGGCTATAACATCATCATACACTCATCATTTCAAGCATGTACCATCAGACATATGGGAAATGCTAAACCATTAACATGACCCAATAATCTATCAACATTCTTGACCCTCTTCCTCCTTTTTAGGGAGAACTGCATTGGCCTGAGGCCCTTCAAATAGGGGCTATGTAGGCAGCACTCGAATAACACGAGGTCTTCTGAGGTTAGCTCAGCCACATTCGTATGTCCATTTATCTGATGGACAAACCACATTACCTTTAACCATGACTTAACCTAGTCCAACCCACATCCATAACCAACCCTCTTTCTCCCTTTTGGGGAGAACTACATTGGCCTGAGGCCCTTCAAATAGGGGCTATGTAGGCAGCACTCAGTTGGCATGGGGTCTTTTGAGGTTAGCTCAGCCATTCCTTCATCCATCCATCTAATGGACCAACTATCTCTACCAACCCAAAATCATGACCAACCAACCAGCCCTGACACTGTATAAGTTGCCTTAGATTTATCATGGGGCACCTTGGAGATCACGACTATCTCCTTAGACCACAACCACTTTTGAGACAACTATGCCTTAGTTGTTTTGATTGTATATGCTACCTCATGAATAGTTAGAAAAATTGTACGCACCATGCATTATGACCCTCACAAGTATCAAATCGTGCTCTAGTTGATCCCCACTACTTGTGACATTTTTTTGTTTTCCAAGAGCACTTCTTGAGCTCGAGATACTTGGAACACGATGATCATTAGAGCTACAGCTTTGATCATTTAACCCAATCAGCTACGACTAAATTTTGGGGCCCAGTTATTTCAATTTTAGCACTCCTCAACCTTTGACTGCAATAATTTGATCTACTTATCACATGAAGTGGTATACATGCAATCTCAACTTTTGCAGCGTTCACACTCAAACTTCACCATACCCATCCACTATCTATCAAATCGACACTTGATATCAAGTTACTTTCCCTTGACTCCCACTTTGAGGGGGAATACCTCATCCCATATCTGGGGCAACTTACTCTTATTTTTGTCTTGCAGTTCATCAAAACAACCAACAGGGTAAAAACTACCTCATCCCATACCTGGGGTAACTTACTCCTATTTTTGTCTTGCAATTCGTTAAGAACAACCAACAAGACAAAAAGGGGTAAATGTAGACACCAAAATAGTGTCAACCCCCCCTTTGGTTCCTTTCTAACTTCAACATGCCTAACCTATACTTTATTAATTTAAAATACTTATTTTAAATTAATAATCCCCCCCAGACACCTCACTTTGGATTCCTAGCTCTTAGGCCATTTATCACCCTATGACTAATCATAATTACCTAAGACCTATTTCAACTCCCCCACTAACTCTCACACTTATTAAAACTTGCCTTTTGAATGTTTGCCAATGGCAACTAAACTTGGCAGATGGAAGAATGGGCAAAAGGCTAAAAATAGCCTTTTTACCCATCTTTTAGCAGTCGACGTCGGTTACCCATCAGCTAACACTGGCAAAATCACCGACATTAGTTGCTTATAACTAAATTCTAACCCCAAATTCTCCCTGGATCGATTTCACCCGAATGCAAATTCTCTTGCTCTTAGGATCCAAATTCTCTTGCTCCTTGACTCTTTACAGGCATCAACATTTTATCATCACTCTCCAGGCTAAGAAACTCTGCAAAATTCACTCCACACCAGGTTGAAATGTTGCATGAGGCCTCCTACATCAGCCATAACGAAACAAGTCTTCTACACTTTTGGTTCTCCACTAAGAGCTAAGTATTCTTCTGATTTATATTTCAGTATTTCTAAAATGCATTGGTAATCAGTCCATTGGCTATTTTTGAGTACTGTTGAGGCCAAACCTGACTTTCTTCTTGGAAAGGTTGAAAAGCCTTCCTCTCATCCTTATTCTACTTCCACCCCTGTCCCCTACCTTTGTCCTTCCTAAGACTCTGTCCATTACCCTGCATCCTTGCACAAACCTTTTGAATCTCCCAAGCCATTCTATTGACCACAGACATCAACCAAAAACCCATCCAAGGCTCATTGCCCCTACCGACATTGGCATCAAGGCACATTACCCCTACCAACATTGGCATCATTACAAACCAACACCGGTAGGACTATCAACGTCAGTGACTATGGAAGACTGATTGCAGGAATCAGGTACACATTATCTATTTCTCTTCTTTAGCCTTTCATCATTTCTCTTTTTAGCAACACTCTTTTATCAACTAGTGGACTGTCATCCCTCTAGGAAGTCTTTGCACTTCTGGGACCAAGCATATCGCTTGGCAGTCCACCATATCTATCTCTAACATTTTTATTTGTTAAGTTTTCTTCTTATCTATAGGTGTCATCCTCCACAGCCAAAGAAGAGCTCCTACAACATCTGGATATGGTGCACAACTTCATCTAAGTATCATCTAACCCCTGACCATTATCTTTAGTTTCTTATTTCTTTTGAATGTGAAAAGCAAAAATGAGTAGAAACACTTGGAAGAGAGGATGGGAGTTCATCCTTTTAGTTTTTGGGAGGGGGAAGACTGATCTGCAAAGTTGAAGTAGAAGGTGCAAAGATGTTTGATGTACTAACCTTCTTAGCAATCAATGTGTCCTTTGACTAGAAAGGTAGAGTGGTTCCCCACTTAGCAATTGGAATTACAGGTTGAGTTTGTTCCTTTGATCTTTCTTTATCAGCTTATTGGGCTGACTGATTCTCAAGCTAGGTGAATACTGTGTATGATCCCTCATCTGTTTCACCTTCACTTTTGGGTTCATCTTGGTAATTCAAGAAATTGATGTGGGAGTTGCCAGCTGATTCTTCTTGATCCTCCATGAAGAGACTAGTATCATTTTCTTGCTTGAACTTAGGTTGGAAATAGAAAACATGTTCTATTTCTAGATATCCCACTATTGAGTTGGTTGGAGGTGCTTCAAGGGCAAGGTTCCTCTATGGGGGAGGAAGATGATTTGGTTGCCCTTGACTTTTGGCAGCATTGCCTTGATATGGTTGATTTTAAAATGCCCTCCTTGGCATATCCTAATTAGGAGGAATAGACATACTTTGGGCCATTTGCCTTTTTAAGGCTAGCAGTTCATTTGCCAGCTTTTACACCATTTGATCAGTGGTGGCTAACGGTGGATACTCAAAAAATGAAGATGATTTACCTCTGTTAGGATCTCTCCTTATCTTTCCTACCAAGATAAGGTCATCTTCTAGCTTAGTAGCCAAGTCTTGAGTAGTAACAAGGTCTATGTGGCTAGTTCATCTCAACAAAAAACTCACTTTAGGTTTCTGTGAGTTGATGAAGAAGCATTTGAGGTTTCCAGGTGTTGGCTGAGCAATTACAGGAATCTTATTCCTCAGCTTGTCAAACTTGGCAATAAAATCCCTCATAGGCTCATGAGGTTCCTTCTTCATCTGAGTGAGCTAGGCTAGTAAAGCATGTGCATCCTCTATAGGCTTGAACCTAGCTTCAAACTTAGCTTTGAGTGTATCCCAGTCAGTCACTGATCTAGCCTATAGATGGTAGAATCACTCTACAATAGAAACTTGTAGGGTCTCCACAAAAATCCTAACTACCACGTCTTCAAATTCCACCCTAGCCACACCATAGGCTATGCTGAAGGCTATAATGTGTTCATCAGGGTGAAATTTCCCATCTCCAAAGAATCTAGGGAAGTTCTTTCTTGAGCTACGTGGAAGTTCATGTAGGGTTGGAGTTAAATTCAGTGGACCAAAAGAGTTACCCTAGGGGCCTTGAGCCATGATTTAATTATGTAAAAGTGGGATCATAAATCTAGGTGGAGAATGGATAGGCAAAGCTCTTCTAGTAGTAGAAAAAGAAGCTCTGCCTTGTGCTGGTGACCTGGTAGGGCTAGGAGGAAGACTCCTAGTTCATTGAAGGTGAGGTTGTGGAGGAAACAACTCAAAATTACTCTACTACACCAAATCAAAAGTAGGTTCAAAAACACCTTGGGATTTATAGCCTTTGGTATAATGTGGAGTTGCCATATTGTAGAACAAAAAATGGAAAAGAGCAGGATCTACTTCAGCTTGTAGCTTGAGACTTCAAACTATGCACTCTTCCCAGTGACTCTGGTTTTGTAGACCAAATAATATAACAGAGATGGAGGAAGATGGTAAGGCTATAATGATAATGGGTAAGACATAGAATGGAGTCACCAGACTATGTAATGGATAAGGGTAGGGATTACTTCAATCTAAAACTTGAGGTTTTAGGCTGCACGTTCATCCCCAGTAGAGTCACCAAAAATTATTGGGTGAATATTTTGTCAACCAGCTAATTGGTGACCAAAATAGTTCCTATCACCACATCATAGGGAGATTGGTCATCCAATGTTGTAGGCTTACCACATCCAAAGGGGAAAAATCTCTCCTCTCATCAAGGGGAGGTTCCCTATTAAATATGCGGAGGCTATATACTATATATGTAAGCAGAAAGTAAGACACATGGGTGGAATGAACCATCCATCTCTCTTTTTTTAGAGATGATGCTAACAAACAGAGGAGAAATCTTGGGTGATTGGTGAAGGCACTTCTCTTATTTTAGAAGTAACATTCATCTAAGAGCTAGATCCCTTCTTGGATAGTAGAAATCCTAGTGAAGCAATAGAAGGCACTTCTCTTCTTTCAAAAGTGCTTGTTCTTACAAACAATAGGAATCTTTCTAGTAGGATAAGTAACAGGTTCCAAAGTAACCAGTAATCTAAGATGTAGCACAAATTCTCCACCTTGACTACCCTAGAGGGAGATATGAAAGATAATGAGAGCACAAAGTCATCCCAAGGTCTTTTACATAGAAACAAAAAAAAAACACACACTGAAGACAACTATGACAATGCAAAGTCTGAAAGTAGTTGGATTCAGGACACCTTCCTTATCACCTCCACTAATTTTTCTTGTTAAATCAAATAAAAAATATGCTTTTAGAAGATAGACATAAGAACAATCTCCTAATGTGGCACAAGCTATAACAGTACAAAGTTTGCAAGTAACTTGCTTTCTCATTCAATCAAAGAAATATGAACTACAATTTGAGCTCAAAGCCTCATTAATGCCTTTCAATTTGGGTAGAGTTTCGCTTCTAGTAAGGGGAATATCTCCCTTTAAATGGTACAAAATATTACATTATATAGAGGCATGAGGGAGGCTTGGCACTTTGTCCCATGGAGTGACCCATTTGGTGCATTCAATGCCTTGGATGCATTCTTGGTCTTGTCAAGAAGGGCCATGCTAGAGCAGGGTGGCTGCCTTAACTGTGGCATGTCAATTCATCTCTAGTGCCTCCTCTCAAGCTTGAATCTCTCATTGCATCACCTGCTTAGCTATGCAACTATATATTTTGGCTTTATCTCAAAGGGGACAAATAGACGACACTTTCAATGTTTACAAGCCCCTAATACCTACCTAGTGAATTGCTTGACCTACTAGAATTAACTCCTACTGAGTTTCCCTCTTTGTCTCATCCTTCTCTTGGTCCTAGCCTTAGGGTATTTTGAATGCATTTAGGTCTATGCTTTAAGTCTGCTAAAATCAATAAACACTTCATTATGAGAAATTTGACATTTATGGGCTTGTCATTCTTCCTAGTAGCTCTCTCATGTCTTTCTCACTTGCCATGGTCACTTTCCACTATGACATGGGTGAGGACACATGGTAGCATCTACAGCTTCAAAATAGGCTTATCAAAGTAAGATTTGAAACTTTGTTAGTGGTTGGAGGTGTAGATGCAGACACGTGATAGCTTCTGTTGCACTGGGATGGGACACATGGTGAATTTTGTGCTTTGAAGCTTTGTCTAAAACTATGTCTTAACATGTGACACTTGGCATCTTCTACTACACTTTGAGGCTCAAACCTTTCTTGAAAGGAACTTACCCTTTGGGGTCTTGAGAAAGGTCCATTTCCAAATGTTGAGTGTCCCTCCGCAAAGGTGTCTGCCCTTTGCGATCTTCCAAGTGGCCTTTGGGATTCAATTCTTCAGTGGGCTATTGGTCCCTATGTTTCCTTCAGACGAAATGTCTGAAGGAATTCCTTTAGACAATTTGTCTGAAGGAAACCTTTCCTTGGCTTTATGTGTGCCTTTGCACTTGAGGGTGCTCCATTATTTGACACGTGGCACCTTCCACTCATTTAACCAAAGACATGTGTCATCTTTGCTATTGAAACTTGGCAACATCCACCTTCTCAGGCCTTCACGACATCATAGAAATGTTTGGGGCTCAGTCGGGCTCTCATAGATGATGAAACTTGTTAGACTTCATTGATCTCTACCAGGGGCATGTGGCACGGTCTGCTACTCTTATAAAAACATAGTGGAGCCTTCTGCAATTGCCACTTGTCAGCTTCCACTCATCTTTTTCTTAGCCGCTCCTTTCCTTCCTTTCGATCAGACTTTCTTCTAGGGTGAATTCCTTCAGATAATTTGTCTGAAGGACTCTACTTTGCCTTTTTCCTTGTTCATTTTTTTGAAAGAGTTCACTTTGTTCATTTTGGCTCATGGCCCTCCGCAAGGGCACTTGACTTGATTCATGGCCCTTAGTAGGGGCATTTGTTCCTTCAGTCATGGGGCAGCCCCTTGAACCTATTAATTGAACCATCTTTGGTTCAATGGTTCAATGATTTAACCTATTCATTCTTCATTATTTGGCTAGCTTTTGATCTCTTTGAACCACGCACGTTGAATCAATCTTGAAAATGACTAAGTGCTAGAAACTTGTTCTTTTGAGAGCTTACTTCTTTCCTGCAGAGTCTATAGAAATTAACCTGCAAAGCCCATAAAACTTGGCCTACAGAGTCCATAGATTCAAGCCTATAGAGTCCATAGATTTTTGAGAAAGCTTTGAAAAATCAAGAAATTGAATGCTCAAAACAATTTTTGAAATGGGAAGAGAGGATTTTGGTCTGTAGGACCAAAATAGTTTAAATGTTGTCCCAAAAATGAGTGATATTTTTGGGGGACAACATATCATCCACATAATATTATATAATATCATGCATCATATCATGAAATATTACTATCATTACCCTTCGGTAGGTAGCTCCCACATTTTTAGGACCAGAAAGCATTACTTTGTGTAGACACCAAAATTATGTCACACACACGTGCATAACTCCCTATGTCAAAACCCCCTTAAGCCTGTTCCCAATAAAAATAATTAGCCTTCATAACCCATGATTTTACCCCTCATACATTTAATTAATTTAAAATAATTAATTAAGTTAATTAAAACCCCTCATGCCACCTTACTTGGCCACCTTACCCTAAGACTAATTCTCACCTGATGAGTCACCTCAAGACTTGGTCCCCTCACCCTAACTACCCAAGACGTATTCTTAGTTCAAAACTAAATTCTTAAGCAATTAAATCCTTTTTAACCTCTTATTTTTACCATTTTATAATAGGTGCCACACTTGGCATGAAAAGCAACAAAAAATAGGCAAAAATAGTAAGTTTTACCTTTTCTAAGGCCATCAATGTCAGTCAACCCATGATCAACGTCAGTAGGATCATCGATGTCAGTTATATAAGCCTAAATCTAACCTTATGTTCAAGTCAACAAAAATAAAGAAAATTCATTCTTACTTTCATTTAAGCTCTTGGAATTCAACTTTTGACATCTTGGTTTACTGTTATCTTGTGTAAGTCAATCATGATCAAGAACCAAGCTCTTGAAGACCAGTAGCACCTACTTGTTCTCTCTATTTAGGGCATAATTTTAAACTACCTAATAGGAGCCATTAATCTAGTATTTATCATTTAGTCATGACTACAACTAAGTACATCATTTATTATATAGGTCTCTTAAGCATTTAATTTACTACCATTTCATATCTATTGTTCATTACTTTTACACATTCTTGACCAAAACCCTTGTGAGTGAGTTACCAAGCTTCCTTACTTATTTCCCCTTGACTTGACACACACCAAACTTTTGACCAGATCTACCCAAATCAGACTCTCTCTCTCTCTCTCTCTCTCTCTCTCTCTCTCTCCTCTCTCTCTCTCTCTCTCTCTCTCTCTCTCTCTCTCTCTCTCTCTCTCTCATCTCTCTCTATCTCTCTCTCTCTCTCTCTTCTCTCTCTCTCTCTCTCTCTCTCTCTCTCTCTCAGAGACCTAATCAAAACCATTTCCCAAACCCCAAAAAACCTTCATCAAACTCTTAGACAATTATTTCCCCCTATTGACCTTGATAGCCTAATTGACATCAATAACCTTCACTCGTTGACCTTGATAGTATAAATTATATCTGTCACTTCCTTATTGAAATTGATGACTATGGATTTTCGCTAACCTTTCCAAAACCCTACCCCAAACACCTAAAATACAAATAAAATATACCACCTGCAACCTATTACTTTTTGTTTCACCCAGGTTATGAATAATGATAATATTATCTCTCTTTCACTCTCTCTTTACCTCTCTTTTTAGTTATTTATTACTCTTTTATCTCTCAAAAGTGGACTTTCATCTCTAAGGAAGGTTTCACACTTCCTGGAACAAGTGTGTAGCTTGGCAACCCACTCATTTATCTACTAACAAACATGTTTTGGTAGTGCTTTCTTACTTGCAGGGTAGTCCTCACCAGCCAAAGAGGAGTTCTCACAATGTCTAGATACAAAGTGCAAACCAATCCAAGTTCATTGTAATCACTTATCCATATCATTCTTATTTGTTTTCCTTTAAACTTGAAATAGACAAAATTTAGCAAAAACATTTCTGGCACGTTCGATGGGACCCTAGAGTTTTCCTTGGGTTCATTTCTTGTTTTAAAACATTTATATAAGTGCATTATAGTGAAAACTTCATTTCTTTCACTTTATCTTAAACTAAAATTAATAAACTCAAAATTTTATTTTTTATTTAAAGTTAATAAGCTAAATTTAATGAAAAACTCAACATTTTATTTTTTGTTTAAAGTTAATAAACTAAAATTTTCTTCTTTTTCGTATTTGCCTTTAAAAGTAATTCATCATTTTTTCTTACAAGTTAAAAATAATCTCTTCTTTATTTATTTCTTGTATGCACATTAAGATAGTGAAGTTCATTTTATATTCCTATTTCATCTTTGCTTTCATTCGATTCTAAACATTTTAGATTTGGGTTTACAAACTTACTACATTTCATTATTTACTTGCTGCATATTAACTCACCTAGTTAATTATAAGCATTATGAATAAATTGTAGTGAACCTATGTTACACAACCAAATAATTCTCAGACAAACAAACATCTAAACTCACCTGAGAAAAGGCCCATTAGGGTTTTGTTGATGTTTTAAAATTGTTGCTTTGTTTTAGACACCAACAATGGGAAGTTTCAAGATGTGAGACATGCGACTTGAAATAACCTCCAGATTTTTAAGAAGTTGGTATCTTCTTTATATCAAGTGTTGGGGGAAAAGGGATGGGAATTTAAATAGAAACATAAATGCAAAGAAAGAAAATCTAACTATGGCAATGTGCCTGAATGTAATTCAACCTTAATCTTGAGCACAATGAAACTATATGTAGGATTCATTTACATTTAAGAGCAAACAAGTGCATTGATCCATGCAAAAGATTGAAATAATAAAAATAGAGGCTCACAACATAGACTTCTTTTGCTGAAATATAAAAATGTCAACAAAGGCATAGGGTTCAATCTTCTTAATTGAATTTTTTTGATCACATAAGAGGCACAGAAACACTTACAACTATGTAGACCTTCCAACTCAAGAAAATGAGACAAAAGCAAATGACATTCCTAATCATAGTTCTAGAAAATCTACAGTCTAGACTACTTTTGTCAATGACACAGATAATATTAATAAAGGCATAGGGTTCAATTTCCTTATTTGAATATTTCAGTCATACAAAAGGCGTAGAAACACATATAATCATATAAACCTTTCAACTCAAGAAAATGAGACAAAAGCAATTGATATTACTTAGCCACAGCTCTAGAAAGTCTAAAACTGGTTACAATAATTCTATATTAAAAAGTTCTCTCTCCGTATCTTCTTTTTTTTTCTATGGTGATCCCTGCACTCCTTATAGCCTCAGATCTCTCATTCCATCACCTCCTTTCCCACGCAATTGTCTATTCTACCTTTTTCTCACATGGGGACAAACAGATGGCACTTTCAATGTTTGCAGGCCCCAAAAAATCTACCCGATGAACTACTCCATCTACTGGAAATAAACTCCCACTGAGTTTCCCTCTAGATTGTTTGTGTGTTCCCAAACTTACAGCCTAAATTGAACTCTTACTGAGCTGGAAGTGTCTATACATGACCCTCTATTCTATTGAAATAGAAAAGGATACTTAGTCGATTTCCTAAAAAATCTACTTAATTTCTTAGGATACACTAGAGAATGACACTTGGTGCTTTTCGTAACTTTTATCGAAGACATGTAGCACTTTCCACTTTCCCTATATTCTTACTATATCCTGCTCATGAACGTTTTGCCTTTGACACCTATCGCAATCTACTTCTTTGATACTTAACGACTTAAAGAAATAAGACTCACCACATTTCTTGCCTGAGAAACCTTTAAAATAGGTATGGAGATAGGTGGCAATCTTCACTTCTCTTCAACAAATGACACATGGCAATCTCTGCTTCTCTTTTGCTATGCTGTGGAAGTGTTCAGGATGCATGTTAGGCTCCTATGGATGGTGAAACTTGGTAGCTTTCATAGACATTCAAAAAACAAAACCCAAGACCCACCATAGTCTTTATTTGGCAATGAAACTTTGAAAAAGATCTTTCAGATGTCGACACGTGGTGGCTTTCACTGCTTCTGGTAAGATACATGGCATCTTCTACTACTACTAAGAATGGAGTAGAAAGGGGATCAGTTGATGACACTTGGCGGCCTCCACTTGAATGGTTTGGTTATGCCTTACTTGCCCTTCAAAAGGGCACTTGTCCTTTTAGTCTTTGGGATGCTCCTTTGAACTACTCATTGAACTAAAAAATGGTTCAATGGTTTAATAGTTTAATAGTTTAACACTGCATGCCATTTACACATAACTTGAGGTATTGAACCAAGGCATTAAACCACCTTATTTCAGATGCCAACATGTGGTGACTTCCACTTTATTTTACAAAAACAATCTAGAGCCTTTCATGATTGCCACTTGGCACTTTCTGCCTCATCCTGATACTTATCTTGTTGAAGAATTTCTCTAAAAAATAAATAAAATGTGGGCGTCGATATGAAATGCAGATGCCAACACATGGTGCTTTCCATTGAGCTACTATTGAACATGTGGCACGTCCCAACCAACTTGTAGGAAAAAATGAAAGGTGCCTCAGATGATTCCACTTGGCAGCTTCCACTTGATTTCAACACTTAGCCAAAAATGGAACAAATGAATCAAAAGGGAAAAAGAACTCATGTTTCTATTTCTGAACTTTGCCATCAAAGACCAAGGTATGTGGGAACAAAATTTATAGTGCATGACTAAAAAATTAGAATGCAATGTAGAGTAAAAAATTTACTCTATAGTTATTAGCGACCCTAAGGGCTTTTGAGCCTACTCAAAAAAAAGAAACCACACTCCCATTAGATCAAAATTGCAAAATTTTATAGCTTCAACAATGTTGTCTGGTAAGTGGACCACTCATGGTTAGATAACCCTTACTTGTTCTGCAATTCATTGAAGGCTAAATCAATGTTAATGATATCCTTGTGAAAAGTTTTGTAAATTTTGAATAGTAGCCTTCAATTTGAATTTGAGCTGGGAAACAGGAACCAAGATAGCTTCTACTTCAGGGACTGATGAATCATCCCTTAGATCTTAGAATACTATTTGATCATTCTGTCTGGCCAATAGCAATAGTTCAATTTATTCTACCATTAACACGATGCTATCATCAAGAAATGGAGAAGGAAGACCTAATCTCACTAGATATTCAATATGTTGTTTCATTTCAATGATGCCTTCTTTCATGATTTCAAGGAGCTCTCTGTAATTGTTGGCTACAAAATTGTAACTGAGAACCTCATTGACTCTCTTTGTGGAGGGACCATTCTATC